>CM056958.1:14562048-15003917 GCA_029856935.1 Cyclocarya paliurus
TTCGTTTCCTTCGACCAATTATGAAAATTTAGCCACACAAGACCATGATGAAAACTCAAATGAGAAGTTGGAGAGGAGGGAAAGGAGAGGCCCTAGTTTGATATTTCCGCCTCTTTTACACGTCCATGCCCCTTATTAGAATCCTACCAAATCTCATAAAATATTCCAAATATTATCCTCAAATAACCATATCCAAATTTGACTAATTAATGGAAAATATTGAAAATAAAATAGAGTCCTAATATAACTAGGAAAGTGGTGTTTCCAAGCTGAACTTTTGTACACTAGATCTCAAAACGTCCAAATAAGTCATGTATTTAAATTGCATGATAAGGCTGAACGTTCCGAAACGTTAGTAGTGCAGGTGTGTCGACTTCAAGCCCGATTTCAACCTTGATTCAGCTAGCATCTCTCAAAATTCAAAAAATGAAAGTTGTAGATATTTTTCTTGGTGTTCTATATCATTTTGAATAATCTCAATCAGAGCTTGGATGAGAGAGTTACGTTCAGATTACGAAACGATGTCGAAACTGTCCAAAATCGTCCAATTAACTTCGTTTTGTCTTTAATGCCTCTATTTGCATCCTAAATCAAAATAAAATAATAATGAGTACATTTAGGCACTAAATAAGTATAAAATACTAGACATTAAGGAGAAAAAATATGACATTTTACATTTTTATCAATGTGCTTTATTAATAGAACAAGAAGTACATGAGGATGGTAATTTATTTGTTGTAAGTGGAAGAGAAAAATGATTAACAAGACTTGGAATTATTTTAATTGAGGGATGACCAAGACGCTTGTGCCATCCATCAATTGAAATTCTTTCATGCACATTAGCAACCATTTTGGGAGATGAAGCCACCAGTGAGTTTGGAAACATATAGACGTCATTTTCACATGCACCTCTTAGTAGTATCATCCTCATTTTCTGTTCCTTCACAAGAAAATAAGATGGATTAAATTTAATAAAACTGTTATTTTCTTTGGTGAAGTTATGAATTAAAATTAAATTCTTGTGAATATTGAGAACACAAAGTGTATCACGCAAGAAAAACGTTTTATGGGGTGAATGTAAGGCTAGAGAACCAATGTGTGAGACAGCCAAACCTATACCATCACCAAGAACAACTTCATCAGTTCCATCATATTTAGAATGAATAGATAAATTTGTGAGATCACCAGTAATGTTGTGAGAACTTTCCGAATCAATGAGCCGTTTATTTTCGTTGACATGAGAAGAGGTAGCACAATTTACAGTCACTTCATTTTGCTGCAACTATGGATAAGCCTTGGTTGTGTGGCCCAATTGGTTACAAAACTAGCACTTGGGCTGGAAACACAGTTGGTTTGAGTTGGGCCTGCTCGAATTTCGAGTGAAACGATGCTGGTTCTTAGAGGGCCCAGTAAAAGGGCGATTGGAAGCCTGTTGCCTGGAAGACCTATTTGACCTGTTGAAGCCTTTCGGCTATTGTCATCCAGACAAACCGTTACGCTTGCTGGTGAAGTTTGCTGTAGTAACAAGCTGCTGAGTCACAGCTTCTATTCTCCTCAAATAACTTTCATGCCCCATGAGCAGATCATGTAATTCCTAAAAAATAAGGGATTTTTCCCTTTCCCGAATGGGAGCAACAATTTTCCTAAAATCGGGACCCAAGCCGTTGAGGACATAGAGAGTGAGGTCGTCATCGAAAATAGGGTGATTAGTGAGTGCGATTTCATTGGCTAAGGCTTTGACAACATGCAGATAGTCTAGAATCAATCGATTCCCACGCTGGATCAAGGTGAGTTCTTCATTGAGTTGTATTGCTCTTGTATGCGATTTGCTTGCATACATGGTTGCTAATTTTTTCCATGCCTCATGAGAGGTTTTGGCAGTGGCAATGAGTGGGGTGATTGTGGTGGATGTAGATGCAAGGATAGCACTTAGGATGAGTTTGTCTTGTCTAACCTAGTGGGTTTTGTGAGAGATGGAAGAAGGGGTTCCATCGGATTATGGAGACAATAAATCACCATTTATGTAATCCATCAGATCATAGCCAATTAGAAGGGCTTCAAATTGGGCACGCTACTGTGGAAATGTGAAGGGTGTGAGTTTCTCATTGATTTGGACAGTGATGTTGAAACAACAAGTGGTGTGGTAGTGGAAGAGGGTGGCTAAGTGTTTGGGTTGTTTGAGGAAGACATAGCTGAGTAGGATCTAGGACCGTTAAAGTTTTTGGTCTCTTGATACCCTATAGAAAATGAGATATACAGAGAGTTTTTTCAATGGAAACTATCAACCCAACTTTTATTGATTCTGCTAAGTAGCTTTATACAAGACTAGAATTCTATTTTAAGAAATATACAATCTTTATGACAGCAGCTACACAACACTAATTACACAAAATATATCCCATGATTCTTGGCACTAATTACAGAAATGAATGATTCTCGGCAAGCTCTAGTTATAGAATTGATGTCCATGATTCTCTAAGTGGTAGCTTCATGAGTTGTCTGATTTGTGTCAACTTCCCTTGTATAGCTATGGATTTAAATATAGCAAATATATGCTCTATGTTGCATGAAAATTTGAAATCGTTTTGTTCAAATTTATTAGTGGACTGAGCCTCTAAACTGTGTGCTTTCAGACTCTTCTGGTTTGCTTTCGCATTGGTTAATGTATGATATGAAAAGTTTGTGTATGAGTTTCTACCTTCGATCCTCCTTGCAGCTTGAACCAGGCTTAGTTTCAAAATCGTCGCGAAAGAATTTTGAAAAATGATTAACCTATAACTTTGTTACGTCACATTCATTGTTTGATTCTATTTGCACTTTATTAATTAAGTTAATCATTTTTTTGAAGGAAAACTGTCATAATTCATTTATAAAGAAACTTACATTCATGAGCCGATACATTTTAAGATATTTCCATATCAAACATGACATCATAAATCAAAATAATGCATTTGGAGCTCCATCAGTACACTATTTCCTTTTGTGATTGGTCTGGTTTTCACTACAACTGATATTCTCTACAGACAAATGCCCAAGAGACAGCTCAATCTCACCTTTCATAGAAGGAGAAGACTCAACCTTACCCTTCATAAAAAGAGAAGACTCAACCTCTATAGACAAAATTTTGAGAGACAAACTCTTTTTATTTTTATTTTAATTAACAATAAGGAAACAAAAATGGAAAGCAATAAGATAGATATGAAAAAAGACGGATTATAGTTTGTTCCAACTCTGGTAGACCTTGGAATCTCTATCGGTGCGTGAAGGCAACACCCTTGTTTCTTTTCAACCACAAAGGTTAGATTTGAAAGATCTAGAGGTGGCGAGTCCGGTGTTTGGCGCTTGTGGTGAGAAGAGCTGCCGTAAGGGACAGCTCATGAGGATCACTTGCAAAACCGCCACTTTCCTCCAAATGATTTGCGGCTTGGGAGCCTGCTTGTGCCGTGCGTGTATCTCTCAAAAATTTTTAGGATGTTTTAGATCTGTCTTTCTCAGCTTTGAAGGAAACAAAATAAAACTAAGCAAAAAAAAAAGAACTATGTTGATAGACAATGTGGGTGGATGGAGGAAGGAGGGGAAGTAAAGGGAGGAGGAGGAGGAAGAGGGCTCCTCCTATGAAAATCAGATATGGAGGTCTTGATTTTTTACGAGAGAGAGAGTGAGAGAGGGAAGGAGAGATGGCTAGGGCTTCCTATCTTTTTCATCATATAAGTTAATCATATTAAACTATATATGTGACAATTTCCGAGCTTTAAGTTTTTCAAAGATAGTCTAACTATTTAATGTCTTCTCTCCATTTCATTAGTTATCATTATCCGTGATGATTCGAACAAGGTAATATTTTAAGATTCCTGAGAATTTTAAAAGATTTATTTATTTATTTTATGGTGTTTTATCCTCTGTTGGGATTTTTATAATATCTTGATATATCCATAAATGGTAATAAAATGGTTTGATTTAATATGTTTTATTAGATTTTGAAAAAAAGAAGAGAAAGAGTTGAATAAAACTTTATAAAGTTAGAAAATTATTTGAATATAATTTTTAATTTGAAATTTGAAAAAATTGTATTGTTTTCTGTGTTTTGTTTAAAAATTTAGAAAAATTGTATTGATTAAGTAATAATTAGATGAAAAAATTAGAAAACTTGAAATTAAAAAACGTATTGTATTTAAGTGATGTTTAAGAAGGAAATATTTCAGAAAATTTGAGAATACTTAAGATTAATAATTATGTTGACGGGAGTATAGATTCCCTTGTACAGAGGTGAAAATTGATTTTCCCATCATCCTTAGGAATGGATTTATATTTTAACTGGACAAAAATATGAGACAATATATATATCTATATTTTAATTTCATAAATTGTATTTATACAAAAGCTGGTTAGGGTTGTTTTACATTTACGTTTGCTGTATTTTTTTAATCTGCCATATATTCCAAATAAATTCCATTTCATGCTAATATATATATATAGATTTTTTAATTTGTTGGTTAAAGTTATTAGTGTAAGAGAAAAAGGCAATATATATTATTGACACTACGAAATGGAGAGTACCTTGTGCATATTATTTCTAAGAACAGACCAATTTCGTTAATGTTCATTAATAAAGTAAGTTTAAGGCTTAATTCTCGATTAATGTTACTCTTTGTGGTTCTAAAACATTTGAAATTAAAAATTAGTCATGTCTGTGTGAATCAAAACCAAGATTAATGTTACTCAAATTGCTTGATCGATTTATGCTCTGATCAAAACCAAGATTAAAGTGCACTTATGTCTTTTTACAATTGATAACGAGTACTCCTTAGTTAGTAGTTAATTTGTATGGGCAAGAGCATGATTGCCTAATGACATATGATTCGGTTCTCTAACTAAAAAATTTGGGTTCGAAATCCCCTACCCCTTATATATATATATATATATATAATTGTCCATTTATTTCTTAACAAAAATAAACTCAATATATATTCATTAAACTCATCCTTATCCAGTTTCGACTAACAATCCAATTATATAACCCTTTCAAGAGATGGTATTTGTATTTTTTTATTCCCATTTGGTCAATTAAATTTGACCATCCAAACTTAACTAATTTGCAATGTGACCTCCAAATTATTAATAAGGGAAAAAAATTTTCTCGAGTTTTTTTATGAACTCGATCATGAGGGCTAAAGTGTGAGAGAAATACACGTATGAAATAAGTACTGTATGGCTAGCTACTTTATGTGTCCCTCTCTTTCACTTGAGGTCTTAAAGTTTTGATAAGAACTTGAGATGACCTTGATCACATTTGCAATGTGACCACCAAATTATTCTGTTCCTATTTGTATTATTTTTCATTTTACTCAACTTAACTAATTTGCACTGTGAACCTCCAAATTAAACAGGCCAAACTCTAAAATCTTAACATGACCTGTGTAAATAACAGATGATATGACATGGCATGCTTAACAAATTTAATAATTAATTTTTATTGGGTTAATCTGGACACGACCCATTGAACCCATTTCAAACCTTTTAATCCATTTTACACGTTTCATATATTTATTTTTTAACCTAATTAATATAATTTAATATATAATACAAGGATAACTATATAAATGATCCACAATTATAACCGGTCATGATAAAATATTTATTAATAATATCAAAACCAATAATATATAAGAAAATTAATATTTTCATAAAACAAAATTACATAATAACAAAAAAAGTTTAGTAGTTTGAAATATTAAGTAGTCAAATACTAATATTAATATTACATCCCAACAATGAAAAAAGGTATATAAAATTAAGTATATATAAAATTTGAAAATAAAATTTATTCATATTATACGAGTTGGTTGTATGTTTTGTGAGTTGACACGTTTATTAATTGTATTTTATTGAGTCAACCCGTTCTAACCCGGCTAAAACCATTTATATCAAATTCTTTGCTCGTGTCGATTTTACGGATTATGTTATATATTGCTACCCTTAATTAAAATCATTATAAACAAATCATTAAAGATATTTGCAGAGTCTTGTAACTTTTTAACATTCGACTGGATAATTTTCATGTAAGATTGTAAATACACAGGCCGACTACTCGATAAAATCTCTAGGATTGGCTCGATCAAATTTGATTTTAGCTCGGTTCGTTAATTAAACGAGTTCTTTGTGAGCATAAAGGTATGATTAATTATTAAACGATATAATTTATATAAAACTTGATTAAACTTGTATGAGCTCGTATAAACTTGAATAATTTTATTTTTAGTATTTTACGTGTCACTAATTTTACTTTTACAATAAGATTATCTTAAGAATATAAAAAGATTGTAGAAATCATGTTTCCCTTAGGATATTGTTTTAATCCTTATAAATATAATTATTGACATATCTACACATGAAGTATAAAGATATTTAAAAAAGAACAAGAATTTGTTTGTCAAAATCTATAGATAAAGTTATACGATATAATATAAATAATAATAATTATTTTTTTAAAAATGAAGTTGTTAGCAAATCAGCTCAATTTGTTCAAAAGATAAATAAGTTCTTCATGAATATAAAATGTAATTTTGTAGTAAGCTCGAATTCGGCCGGTGTTTAAAAAAACTATATGACCAAAACTTGACTAACTAATCTCAGTTGAACTCAACTCATGTCTACTCCAAGTGCATTCTTACATGATATTAACTATTAATCATATATAAAATATATATATATATATATATATATATATATATATATAATATATATTATATCTCATCATAGAATGACAACATGATGATGAATCCAAGGATGATGAGCAGTGTTGATGCAATTTTCCAACAGTGCTGAAGGCCGAAGTAAGTTCAAACGACCCACGATAATGCTTGGGCGGAAGTACAATGCTCAAATGCTCATCCTGAGTCATCCATAAATAAGATAATAAATGAAATACATAAAATATAAACAAAGATATAGAGACTGAGATTTACGTAGTTTGACATAAAAACTTACATTTATAGATTTTTTTAGGACGAAATCTACTATATTTGATGATTTTACAGACTGCCCTACTTTCTCTCAATACAATGGAGAAGATAGAGTTGGGAGAGCTGGAGAGGTTCAAGAAGATGCAATTAAAATCTTGTGGAAATTTATGGATAGAGTTTCAAGAGTCTCCATATTTGTAGAAGTCTTCGCCTTTTGGAGAGGATAGTTTGCTTTACGCCCTATTCCACCATTTTAGCCGTAGCCCATTTGCTTTATGTTATTTTTATTTTTTTATATATAAGTCTTGGGCCGTGCCCTTCCAGTACCAATATTGGGGCTAATCCCTTGTACATTTTATACCCAACAAGTAGCCATTTCATTACAAGTTACCAATTTGAATTCAAAATACAAAGGATTTGAAGCTCTTAGCTTTCTTCTTTGAACTTAAAATCGGGAAGGAAAAATGTTTTGGTGCTCATTCGGGAATCTAGGAGCCCTTTTGGTAGTTATAATTACCCAATCTCCTTGATTAGTATTCATGGATTTCTACAACATAAATTTTTTTTTTTGATACATGGGGAGGGGGGATTCGATCCTTGGTTCTCTTAGTGAGAAACTAAGATGTTGCCAATTAATCCAAAGGATCTTGGCCTACAACATAAAAATTTGATTAGCTGCTTTTTATTACTTCTTATTAAGATTTCTACTAACATTATTTACAATGAAATTATTAGTGCCACTTATAAATTCAACTTCGAAGAATAATTGCTAAAAGTTTCTTCTTGAATATGATATAATGCTGCTCATGTAGTCTAAAATCTTCCATAATTATATCCACATCCCCAACTATTGTCCTAAGCATCTACTTCTATATATTTTTTGTCCACATGACTTCTTTTCTCTTTTTTGGTTTTTCAAAAATATCAGATCAGTTTCTCTTCTAGAAATATTTTTTATATAATTTATTCCATAATTAAGAATTCCTAGAATCTTTTTAATTGTTTCGTGTATTCTTGTTTTTCCATGTTTAGAGACAATATCATGCTCTTGTAGTTTTAAATCTGATTGGTTTCAAACTAATCCTAAAAACTTATAGATTCATTTTCCACCTCTATTTTCCTAAGAGTAATTCAAGATGTATTAGTGCTAGTATAAATAGTATTAGTGATAGCATTCACTCATGGTTTAAAAAACTAGAAAAAAAGAATCTAAACATAGACAATAATATGAGGCAAGGTAAGTTCAATACTTGATTTAGATCTCAAACAGGAAGTAAAGGGAACTTTGAACAATCTAGCGAAATGTTTGTGAACACAAAAAACATAGCAGAATATTTGTTACTCTTCTTTGTGTAAATTCAATTGGCAATCTAGTAAAATTAAACTCACAAAACGGAATAAAGAAAATCAAGCAACCCACAAGCAAGACACCAAGATGTTTACATGGAAAACCCTCTAATGTGAAGGGCAAAACTATGAGACCTAGTCTAGTTAAAACTTCAACTATTTATATTCTTGGTTCAATATATAATCATCACTATACAAGTGGATATCAACAAGAGCAACGAGAAAGATCTCACCAAGTGGATATTTGCAGTATACAAACAGAGAGGAATTAATATACTTAGCCTTTGCTAGCTTCAATGATGGCAATATACTCAGCCTATATGGTAGACAAAGCAACACATTTCTGTAATTTCGATTGCCATAACACAGCTCTCTTTGAATAAGTAATCAAGTACCCTAAAGTAAACTTCTTGGAATCAATGTCAACAACCATATTTGGTTTTTATGTTTTGTATAGAAGTTTGGGAAAGTTGTAATGATTAGATAAAAAAATTGAAAAGTTAAAAATTTAAAATTGAAGAGTGTTTATCTTTGAATATTGTTTAGATGTTGAGATGAGATGAGTTGAGACTATCTTTGAAACCAAACAGGGCCTACTATTTCCAAAGCATAAACATCCTAGAAATACCTCTAAGATACCTAAAAATCCATTTCACAGCTGCCCAACGTTCTTTGCTAGGATTAGAGAGGAATCAACTAAGAACTCTAATAACATGCGTAATATCAGGTCTTGTGCACACCATGACATATATTAAGCTACCTACAATTGATGCATAATGCACATTTTGGATCTCTTCCTTCTCTTTTTCACTTGTAGGACTCTTATTTGAGCTTAGCTTCAAGACTCGCAAGTGGAGAACTCAATAGTTTTGCCTTGCCCATGTTGAACATGTCTAGTACCTTTTTGATACTACTCTCTGGAGATAGCTTTAACTTGGCATTCTTCATATCAAAGATGATGGAACCAAGATGGACTTAGTCTTAAAGATCTTTTAAAAGTTTCAGATGGGCCAATTACAAGATCAAGAGCTATGAAAATCAAGGAGACAATGCAAGGATTGATGCAATCCACTTGAGATGAGTTTAGCAAGAGCCCAACATTAAAGATGGGCTTGAAGGATGAAAATTCAGTTTTGATTCTTTTGATACAAGTTATGGAAGAGGGCAACAACATGACTTAAATGCTTTGGGCACTTGAAGGCTTTCCACTTATTTAATTCATTTAAAAGACTTATTTTATTAGTTTAGAATAATTGGATTTATTATGAGAATGACTTAAGAGGGGTGCCTATTTAAGGGCATGTTAAGAAAGTTATTATTTTGTTGAATTAGGGTTTCAAAAAGTTACTGTAGCCGAGTATTTAGCCTTATTGTAGATGCGACACTATTTACTCAGGGGCATTTTTGAAAGATGGGGATTTATTTTAGCAAGGGTTTTAATTAGGTTTTGCTTTAAATACTCTTTGTAGTCTCATTTTAATTAGTTTATGAAATTTGATAAATTTATTCATTATGAGTTGAGTTTATCTTTTCTTATTCTTGAATGAACTTTTGAACTTATCAAAAGTAAATCACAACCTTTGTGGCGTTCTTCCTTATAATTTAGGTTTTTGAGATAGGTTCTTCAACGGGTTTAGATTTTCATATAATCTAGGTTCTTGAAACGAGTTCCTCAATGAGTCTAAATTTTTCATTGGCTTGATTTTGACTTTTTTGAGTGAGTTTTCAAATTGATTGTGGGTTCAAGGGAGTCCATTCCCACAGTTTTATATCAAAAGATTTGTTTTGTGGGTCCCAAGTCTTTCATACCAAAAGACTTACTCAACTCTCTCAATTTGTCAATTTTTTCAGAATACATTTTAAATGTCTTCGAGTTTCTCTTTCAACTTTTACATGTAAGACCTTAAACTCATCTAACACTTGGTCTTTAGTTTTTCATGGAAAATTCCACACCTTTTTAGAGTAATCATCAATAAAAGTAACATAATAAAATACACAACCAAGACTTTTGGCATTCATTATGCTGATATTAATGTGAAATAAGTCATGAATATCACCATATCTATGTGAAGAAGATTTATGAAAAGAAATTGTCCATTGATTTCCCATAAGACAATGAGTACAAGACATTAATTTTGTAACTTTGATATTGGATAGAAGCTACGTCTTTGCAAGAATTTGGAGTTCCTTCTCACTAATGTAACCAAGCCTCTTATATCATAGCTTTGTGGAGACTTCATTCTCAACAGTAATAACATCTCCATTAATCAACATTGCATCTGTTTTGTAAAGAGTGTTGATCTTCCTTCCCTGACTAGAAGAAGAGAACCCTCACTAAGTTTATACTTCCACCTCCAAGGTGATTATGGTAGCTTTCATCATTCAATTTTCCTATTGAGATCAAATTATAATGCATATTAGGAAAACACTTGACATCTTTGAAAAGCAATTTGCACCTAATTCTAGTTTCCAATGGCACATCTCCTATGATTATAATTTCTCACTTTACTTCATTTCCCATCCTAACCTAAACCAAAGTTATCACTGGTATAGGAAGAGAAGAAATCTGTAATACTCCCTTCGCTTGGGTTAGAGATGTTACATATTTTCATAAATAAAGCTAGGTAAGAGATTTCAAAACTTGATAAAAATAAACATTTATTTTATAAAAAAATTATAAAATAAACATGTCATAAAAAATTGAAGTCTTCAAATAACTGAGTAAAATTTCTATCATAAAGTAAATTAATCTAAGAAGTTTTGAACTAAATCAAACCGCTCCATCTAATAAGCATGTCCCACCTGCTCGTACTCATCATCATCTTGATCATTGAAAATATGAAATAAAACTAAAATGAGTCGAAAGCTTACTACAAAACCCATTACTATGTAAACATAATAAATATAAGGTTTTACACAAACATTTCAAGTTAGAGAAAATTTAAATCATGACATTTTACACTTATGTTTATAACATGCGTGACTTGTCTTGCATTATTTAACTCACAAACACACTTAACCTTGTGTGTGAGATTGTGTAAAAACTCCACATCTTGTGGTTATAAAGGGAAACATTGATAGTATTTAGTATTCTAGTATACTATAGTGGACCACGCTTAGGTTTGTAGCTTGCACATCATGTGGCCATAAGGAGAACCATTGATAGTATTTTTATTAAGATTTCTACTAACATTATTTACAATGAAACTTTAGTGCCATTTATAAATTCAACTTCGAACAAATAATTTGCAGTGGTGCTATACCATTTCAACCTTATTCCTTTGATAAAAAAAAAAAAAAATCTTCTTGGGCTACATAAATGTGAAAACTTTTACTAGCTAATTTAATTGCTAAAAGTTTCTTGTCGAATATATATAACTATGCTCATTTAGTCTAAAATCTTCCATAATTATATTGACATCCCCAACTATTGTCCTAAGCATCTACTTCTTCATATTTTTTGATTTCCTTGATCAGTTCTGAGTCATTTTTTGGCCAGATGACTTCTTTTCCCTTTTTTAGTTTTTCAAACAGAGGATTTTCTTTTCTAGAATTTTTATTATTCTAATTTCTTTCATAATTAAGAATTCCTAGAAATCATTTTAATTGGTTCTTGCATTCTAGTTTTTCATATTTGGAGACAATATCATGCTCTTCTAGTCTTAAATCTGATTGATTTAAAACTAATCCTAAAAACTCTATAGATAATTCATTTTCCACCTCTATTTTCTTAAGTGTAATTCAAGATGTATTAGTGATAAAATAATAGTATTAGTGATAGTATTCACTCATGGTTTAAAAAACTAGAAAAAAAAAAAGGAATTCTAAACATAGACAATAATCTCAGGCAAGGTAAGTTCAGTAGTTGATTTAGATCCCAATGTGAATGGAAAAATCACTTGATCTAGTTTAGTTAAAACTTTCACTATAAACAGGGTTTACAGATTATCTTTTCCAAAGCAATCTCTAGAGGCTACCAATACAACAAGAATATATATATATATATATATATATATATATATTTATATATTTATATTTTAATGCATAGTTATCACCTTACAAATAGATATAAACCAGATTGAAGAGAAATATCTCACCAAGTGGGAATTTGCAATAAAACAATGGAGAAGAATTTCAATGATTAGCACCAATCAAAACAAAGCCCTCGCCATCATGAATAACGTACTAAAATTTCGTCAAAATTAGGCGACAAATGATCTTTCAAAACACTGATTGAAGTGTGAGAAAATGACAAATTCCCACTATTTTGTATGTATGGCTTCAACTCTCTCTCTCATTTTTTTTTCTTTTCTTTTCTCATTCTACGCACACGGAAAGCACCTCTTAATCAAAAGATGATGCTACATCCACAGAGGGTGGCCATCGAGAGTGGCTAGTGCCCACCAAATATGTAATATTTTTTAAACATTTTTTAAGCCCCTGAAACTTATTTTTTTTAAAAGAAACACAACCTCGTTGAAAAACACTTCCTTAACCATTAAGTAAAAAAAAAAAAAACAAATCGGTACAAAAAGTTGATGAGTTAATCTATGGGAATAATGTTATCCTTAATCAAAACCCCAACTTTTGGAAATTACTAAATTACTTGTAAGGGCCCATTTGGGAATACAACTGGTCTCAGGTATTCTTAGATATTTCCTTTCCAAACATCACTTAAACAAAAAATACTTTTCAATTACAAATTTTTAATTTTTTCATCTATTCATTACAACTTTCTTAAACTCCAAAATAAAACACAAAAACACATACAACTTTCTCAAACTTTCAAGTAAAAATTAAATTAAAAAATTATATTCAAATAATATTTTAACTAAAGGAGATATATCAGTCCTTGTCCAAACCCTTTCAAGAATGTTTAGGAGAAAAAAAATAAAACCTCAAGAGATCTTTAGGAACATAAACAAAAGCTCTACTGCAGAACACTCTCAAATGCTCAAGAGAGATATCCTTCCCTATTCAAACCCTTTTTGGAATGTCACCATCCAAAGGAACTGAAGAAGAAAGGTTGACCAAGTTAATCATTGTCCTCATTGCCTCACTCCAAAAGGAATTAGACAATTTTGCATGAGAGAGCATACAATGTCATCCAAGACAAGCTTCATGGTTTATGCAACAATTCTTGAAAATTATTCAGATGCTCTGCAACACTTTGTCCATACTTGTACTTTAGATTCACAAGCTTTATTATCATAAAGGTTTTGTTTTGTGCAATTTTTCGCTCATGAAGACTTTCTAATTTCATCCAGAAACTGTAAGCATATACTTCTTTGGCGATATGATGGAAAACACTTTAATCAACCCATTGCCTAATAAGACTGACAACTTTTTTGTTCAATTTCTTCTATTCAACATCATTTTTTTTTCTGGTTTAACATCAGTCAAATCAATAGGCTCAAATAACTCTTTGCAATACAGAACATCCTTAATCATTGTCTTCTAAATTGAGTAATTGGAAGAAGTGAGTTTAGTCATGCTACCAGATGAATCCTTCATTTAATCCACACAGATAATTAGCAAAATAATCAATCAAGCTCTGGTATGAATTTGTTAGAGTGAACACAAAAAACATAGTAGAATATTTTCTCCCATTCTTTGTGCAAATTAAATTGACAATCTAGTAAAAATAAATCAGCAAATAGAATAAAGAAAATCAAGCAGCCCACAAGGAGGACACCATGATTTTTATGTAAAAAACCTTCCAATACGAAGGAAAAAATCACGGGACCTAATCCAGTTAAAATTTTCACTATCAACAATAATGAGTTTGTAGATACTTGGTGTCTTCTCTGTGGGTTGCTTGATTGTACACATGCTATCAAAGTCCTTGTGGGTTGCTTGATAGTACACATACTATAATCCAAAAATTTGGGCTTAATTTTTGGCCCATTTCTACCCAAAAAGACCTTCTAGCCATGGCATATTTTGTTGGGGAGGGAAGGTAGATGGATAGGAAATGCGCCCTTGCACCCCGTTACCCGGACGGGTACCCCGTCCTTGCACCATGGGGGCGAGTGCTGAGGGGAAAAATTCCACTCCTACATGTGGGACGGGGGGTGGGGAGGGGTGCCTCTGCACTGTATGGTGCGGGTAGCCCTACATCTCACTATTCAAACTGCACCATAATATAAAAATAATAAATAATATTTTCAAGACGCAAATATCCTTATTTACTGTTCATTTTAGGTCGAAACGTTGCAAGTAGTACCGCTATAATTAACGTCAGTCACTTCGGAAAAGCTGCCCTTTAAAGACAAACTTTGGTTCGCAGCTAGAAATGATCATGTGGATGGTAGATAAAAGCTATAATGATCTATGCATTTCCAAATTTTGAACGTGGGCTTCTTTTTGCGCCCAAAAGTCCTTCCACTGCTGAATTTGTACGGATTTTGTGTAATTTTATATGAATAAAAAAAAAATAGTTATAAAGTGATGCAAAAGTGAAAAAAATAATGAAAAGTGAAAAACAAAAGAAAGTAAAACCCCATTCAGCAGTTTAATTTGTATGCTAATGGGATTATTATAAGAGATGGATGCCACTACTTATATATGATCATAAATTAGAAACTTCCGATTGAATTCCATTTATAATAGGGTTGATGCATGAGCACTAAAGTGGGAGGATACCTTATTAATTACCTCCCTTGCATAGCCTACTCATTTGAAAAAGAAAAAAAGAAATTCCAAGAGAAGTAGGACCAATAGAAAAATCATGTCACATTTAGGAGGACATCTTATACAAGGAAGCAATTCACAAACGAAAGAAAGACATCTATCACACAAACAATTAATGTCTTGTGGCATGGGAGGTGCACTATTTTAACATTGTGAAGCAAGCCGGCCTTAATTAATGACCAATTAACGAGAGAGAGAGAGAGAGAGAGAGAGAATGGAAAAAGGAAAAAAAGCAAGCATGAAGGGTGACAAGATTTGAATATTAAGAGTGGGGAAAAAGATTAATGTGCAGCCTTTATGATTACACGCATAATATATATGCATCTGATACGTCCCCTTGCTGATCCTCGAAGCTAAGAAATACCCTCCAATAATGTTCAATTCCCATCACTTTCGAAAAATGAAGCAAATACGAAAGGAAAACTTTCACGAAACCCCAATGCTATCAATGCCTTACTATTCCCTTTTTGGTCGTCAATAGGAAATCAGACACGCATCCAAGATCATAATGACTACTCATTTGCAGTTCTTGTTAAATTGATGTGACACGAGTGCAATCTCCTAAATTTGAAACATCAAGAATATAGCCTACCTTTTATTTGCAGTTAAAATAGAAAGATTCTCCATTTTTTTTAACAGTCATTCAAGATAGCTATGGTTTCTTGTTCGTATGTAGGAGATCATTTCTAATGGGTTATGTAAAATTTATGTTTTTATAAAATTTAAAGGAAATAGTTTAATATATCTCATCTAATAAATTATGTATTTTATAACTAATATCCAGTTTGTTATAATATCATCTCTACATCTATGTAACACTATTCACACTTGTATAAATATTTAATTCATTTTTCTATCTACTTTCTAATTTTTATTTATTTATTTATCTACTTTTTATTTTATTTGAAATGAATAAAATATATTAAAAAGTATAATATTTAAATGATATAAAGAAAAAATATATTAATTGATATATGGTATATTATAAAAGTTAATATGTAAAATAGAAAAAATTAAATTTTGGTGATGTATTTTAAATGATAGAACGAAGACTCCGTTGAAAGTGCTGGATGAGATGATTTTATTTGGTCCACGATACCAAGAAAATATCATGTAGCCTGTAAAATGTGCGTCTCTCGTGCTAGCTTATAAGTAAAAAGATCCGTAATCACTAATCAAGCATATTTGATGCGCAAATTAATACGCTACATATCGATGCATCTCGGGTTTCTACGTAAATGAATAGTGCTGAGTAGGAAAGAAATGTTGATGATTAACCAAACAAACCATTAATTATTCCCTATCTTCACTTATGTTTTGGATGTAATGCACTTGATTAGGAATAGAACATGATTTTTAGAAGGCACTGACGAGTAATGATCATGCGAAAAATACCACTATGAAGACAAAAGTACAGTTCAATTTTTTTTTTTTTTCGAGCAAGTTAATAATGATATAAATAACCATGAAATATAGAGTAGTATAGCTGGTATCTTAATTATATAGAATTGTTGGGAGGATCTTTCTCACTATGAAAATGTAATAAACACTCAGAAATTTGGATTAGGAGAATGTTGTCAAAAACTTACGTTGTCGCTGCCTATTACACTAGATTATGTGTGCACTGATTATTGGATCGATGAATTTTTCTCGCTTCTAGATCTTGAAGGACCAAAAGTACAGTTCATTGATGTATATATAGTACTCCTCTTAAAGACTGACACGGATGATATTAGAGCAGCATAGATAATGTGGATGCAGCTGCTCATGACAGCATCAAAGATCCTGATATGCAGCCACACTCTCCATCGAGTGAATCTGCTCCTTGTAATAATTCTTCAGTTAATTTACTAAATTGTCCCTCTTATAGATGAGTTGTAATGTATTTTTATGTAAATTTAGAGTTAGTTATTTGTGGCAGTACAGGATAGAGGTAGTACGAATATTCTTAAGTTTGTTAGTAGAATCTGTCTGTTTTTAGTATAAAGCAACGGCACTGTGTAAATGGATTACTACGATGAATGTGAAGTTTCTAAAGGAATTCATCCTCTGTTCTTCTAATTCTTACATGGTATCAAGAGCCTCAGGTTGAGAATTTTTTTTTTTCTTCCTTCCATGGCTGCTGAAAAACCCATATCCCCCACCAAATCTCCCTTTCTCGACTTCAACAATAATATCAACCCCTACAGATTGGACCATGGTGATAATCCTTCCATTCCCTTGGTTCCTGACCTTCTCACCACTGAGAACTATACAACCTGGTCAAGAGCTATGTGTCGAGCTCTTCGTGCCAAAAACAAGCTTGGTTTCGTGAATGGAACCTTGTCCAAACCCAAAGCCACCTCTGATCCCCTCTATGATGCATGGGAAAGGTGCAATGACTTAGTTGTGTCCTGGCTCCATAATTCCATCAACCCTTCACTCAAATCCAGCATTGCTTTGGTAGATGATGCTGCACAAATCTGGAATGAACTCAAAGACAGGTTTACTCAACAAAATGGCCATAGAATCTTTCAACTTAAGAAAGCTTTATCAGGTTTGCAACAAGAAACTGACTCTGTTAGCATTTATTTTGGCAAACTTAAAACTCTGTGGGATGAACTTAGCATCTATGATCCAATGCCCGACTGCACTTGTGGAAAGCTGGCTGTATTGCTTGACAGATACCAAAGAGATTGTGTGATACAATTTCTCATGGGTTTAAATGACTCATTCCAAGTTACTCGTGACCAGATCATGCTTCTGGACCCTTTGCCTCCCTTGAATAAAATCTTCTCAATGATTCAGCAGCAAGAAATGCAACACCTCATGTTGACTGGCCTTCCCTCAGCAGACTCAATGGCCCTTTCTGTAAAACACACCTCATATAAATCTTTTCCCAAACCTTCTTCCCAACCCAAACGTGACAGACCCTTTTGCACTCACTGCAAAATTCAAGGCCACACATTAGAGACTTGTTTTAAGGCAGGTAATGTCCCAGCTCCAATCTGTAATCACTGCCACATGACAGGCCATATAGCAGAAAAGTGCTATAAGTTACATGGCTATCCACCTGGACACAAACTTCATGGTAAACCTAAGCAGCAGGGGTTTTCTTCTACAAACATGACCTCACTTGAGCCAGCTGATCCCTCAGATGACAACTTGACCTTCACCAAAGACCAATATCACAAACTGTTGACTCTGTTGCAGTCAAAAGAAGTATCCACTGCCAATCACTCAGTCAATAATGTTCAGGGAGATTCTACACATCATTCCACCATGAATGGTATTGTTTCTTGCCTCAGTTCTTTCACTTCCACACAATCACATTGGATCATTGACACTGGTGCTACAGATCACATGATTTGCAACACCACCTTCTTTTCATCAATCACCTCTCAAGTATCATTTCATGTTAAACTCCCAAATGGCCACACTGCACCTGTCACCCACATTGGCACTATCCACATTACCAACACATTAACATTACACAATGTGTTATGTGTTCCTTCTTTTCATTTCAATTTAATTTCTGTAAAACAGCTAACCAACTCACTCTCTTGCTGTTTTATCTTTCTTTCACAATTTTGTTTTATCCAGGACCTTTTGTCATGGACCACGATTGGCATGGGTGAGATGAAGAATGGTCTTTACCATTTGCTTGCTGCACAAGTGTCCCCAACAGCTCTTTTAGATCATTTTTCCATTTCCTTACATAAAAACATTTCTGTTTCAGCTACTTTCAAGAATGTTGATCTTGTTTCAGATATTTGGCATTATCGTATGGGACATACACCTTTCTCCACATTAGATGTAATACCAGATTCTTTAATCAAAGATCATGTTTCTCCCATTTCAAATCTCAATCCATGTCTCGTATGTCCACTTGCAAAGCACCACCGCCTTCCATTTCCTGTTAGTTCTCATAAAAGCACAACCATCTTTGAACTTATCCACTGTGACATATGGGGACCTAACCCAATAACAGCATATGATGGTACAAAATACTTCTTGACCATTGTAGATGATTATTCAAGGAGCACTTGGATTTATTTACTCAAAGCTAAATCACACACCAGATCATGTATTGAAGCTTTCTGCAATCTGGTTGCAACACAATTCCAAACCAAAGTTCAAACTCTTCGGAGTGATAATGGCCTTGAATTTCAAATGACAGAATTTTTCAATAAAAGAGGAATTATCCACCATAGAACTTGTGTGGAAACCCCACAACAAAATGGGATTGCAGAAAGGAAGCATCAACATCTTTTGAATATAGCTAGAGCACTTAAAATCCAATCTAACCTTCCCAACTTATATTGGAATGACTGCATTCTTACTGCAGCCTACATAATCAATAGGATTCCCACCCCCTTGCTATCAAATAAAACACCATTTGAGGTCCTTTTCAACAAACCTCCTACATATTCTCACATGAGAATCTTCGGATGTCTGTGTTTTGCCTCTACCACATCTCAACATAGACAGAAATTTGACCATCGAGGTAGATATTGTATCTTTCTTGGTTACCCCTTTGGGGTAAAAGGATATAAGCTTCTTGATTTAAATACTCAATCTGTTTTTCTCTCCCGAGATGTTACCTTCCATGAACATGTGTTTCCCTTCCATCAACCCAGCTCCACTCCACTTTCTTCATTGCCAACTTCCCCTGCTTCAACTCGGCCTCCATCTTCTTCTAATACAACTCCTTCACTCCCATATACCTCTACCTTACCAATCCTTTCAGAACCACAATCAACATCACCCAACTTCACTCCACTTTCTCCATTGCCAACTCTTCCTGCTTCAACTCAGCCTCCTGTTTCTCCTAGTTCAACTACTTCACCTCCTCTTAGCTCTACCTTGCCAATCCCTTCAGAACTACAAGCACCATCACCCATTTCACCAACCCTTCCTATCAGTCCCTCTTCCACTTCCCCCCTTCCATTAATATCAGCCTCTCAATCTCCTCCCCCTCTTAGAAAATCCACTCGAACCAGAAAAGCCCCTCAATATCTCCAGGATTTCCATTGTCAGCAAGCAACTTCAATCTCATCCCCTCAATCTGTGAGCATGGCATCAGTCCCAACAGGTATACCTTTTCCTCTTGCTTCTTCCATTTCTTATCACAATTTATCTCCTGCCTTCTCTATGTTTTCTGCTTCTATCTCCTCTAATCATGATCCACTCACTTACACACACGCTTCCAAGGACCCTGACTGGTGTAAGGCAATGGATACAGAAATTGAAGCATTAGAGCTTAACCATACATGGACCCTCACAGATTTACCCCCTGGCAAAACTGCCATTGCATGCAAATTTGTGTACAAAACTAAATACCATTCTGATGGTACTATTGAGAGGAAGAAAGCAAGGTTGGTTGCCAAGGGTTTTACTCAACAAGAAGGGGTGGATTATCATGAAACCTTTTCCCCAGTTGTCAAGATTGTTACTGTCAGAACTATACTTTCTTTGGCTGCAATCAAAGGGTGGCACCTCCACCAATTCGATGTTAACAATGCTTTCCTTAATGGAGAGCTAAATGAAGAAATATACATGAAAAGGCCACCTGGATACACCAAAGGACAACCTGGCCAGGTCTGCAAACTACACAAAAGTCTATATGGACTCAAACAGGCCTCACGGCAATGGTATGATAAATTCTCCACCTCTTTGGTTAAATTTGGTTTCACTCAATCCAAGGCTGATTATAGCCTCTTTACTCTCATTACTACTACCAGCTTTACTGCCTTAATTGTTTATGTCGATGACATAGTGGTTGCCAGCAGTTCACTTAATTCAATTTCAATTCTCAAGTCCTTTTTGAACACACACTTCAGAATTAAAGATCTTGGAACATTAAGATATTTTCTTGGCATTGAGGTTGCTAGATCCCCCAAAGGAATTCACCTCTGTCAAAGGAAATATACTCTAGATATCCTTGCTGATTCAGGTCTCTTAGCTTGTAAACCCTTAAAGATCCCGATGGATCAGAACCACAAGTTAAGCAAATCATCTGGCACACCTTTACCTGATCCTACTCCATATAGACAACTCATTGGAAGGTTACTTTATCTAACCTTAACAAGACCTGATCTCAGTTACCCTATTCAAGTCTTAAGTCAGTTTATGGACCATCTTACTTCCTCCCATCTTGCTGCAGCTCACAAAGTATTGAGGTACCTCAAAAATGCACCTGGCCAAGGCATTTTACTTTCCTCTACATCTTCCATCCATCTTCGAGGTTACTGTGATTCAGACTGGGCTTCCTGCCCAGACACCCGCAAGTCCATCACTGGATTTTGCATTTTTCTAGGGCATTCTCTCATTTCTTGGAGATCCAAGAAACAAACAGTTGTCTCAAGGTCATCAGCTGAAGCAGAATATCGTGCAATGGCATCCATTTCTACTGAACTCACTTGGCTAAGGCAGTTGTTCAAGGACCTTTCCATCTCTCACCCACAAGCTTCTGAACTTTTCTGTGACAACCAAGCTGCTTTACATATAGCAGCCAATCCAGTTTTTCATGAGAGGACAAAACACATTGAAGTGGATTGTCATCTTGTTCGAGACAAAATTCAAGAAGGAAGCATCAAGACTGCTCATGTTCACACGACTTCTCAGCTTGCAGATATTTTCACTAAGTCTCTACCTTCTTATGTCCTTTACTCACATCTCTCCAAGATGGGAATAGAAAACATCTATTCTCCATCTTGTGGGGGGGTATTAGAGCAGCATAGATAATGTGGATGCAGCTGCTCATGACAGCATCAAAGATCCTGATATGCAGCCACACTCTCCATCGAGTGAATCTGCTCCTTGTAATAATTCTTCAGTTAATTTACTAAATTGTCCCTCTTATAGATGAGTTGTAATGTATTTTTATGTAAATTTAGAGTTAGTTATTTGTGGCAGTACAGGATAGAGGTAGTACGAATATTCTTAAGTTTGTTAGTAGAATCTGTCTGTTTTTAGTATAAAGCAACGGCACTGTGTAAATGGATTACTACGATGAATGTGAAGTTTCTAAAGGAATTCATCCTCTGTTCTTCTAATTCTTACAGATGATGTAACCTCCCAATGAAGATAATCACCCTCGTAAGGGAAGTTTTAGCCAAGGAGTATTAAATAATCCATTATTAATCATGATTCTGTTCTTTCCTTTTAAGCCTCTTCTTCCATCAGCAAAATTCAATTCCAAGCAACAGCCACTTCCCAAGAGTACCTTATAAAAGGTAGTCTTAAAAGACCAACATTAAAGCGAAAGCTGCCTATAGTAGTACTACACTTCCTTCAAGTCCTCAAAGTGTCGTTGAAGTGACGAACAATGTCTCCCATGGTTTCTTTTTTGCTCATCTTTTCCTGCATGATCACTATTCTCTCCATTGCTAGAGCTCAAGATAGAGCTCATGGTGTTGCTTTTGAAAACCCAATGGCCCTTTCACCATCAGCATATCATTTCTTCCATCCTAACACTCAAAATTCCGACACCAAAGATCATTGCTCCCCATCCAACTGCTCGTCATTGCCTGTGGCAGAACAAGTAACTGAAGCTGCTCAAGAAAATGAGAGTAGTGCATCGAATTCCCAGCAAGGCAGGAGCCGAGTGGCAGCAGGTGTGATTGCTGGCATTGCGTCCGGCTTTGCATTTGCTGTGCTTGGCTTCGCCTGATGGCTGATCATGTGCTCACCTAACGAAGCTCTGAAGCTTGCGCCTCTTCCTTTTCTTGTCTCTTCCTTTACCTGTTTCTCTTTTGTTTCTTCATATATATCTGATTCGGGTTATGGTATTTATAAGCTGCAATACAGCAGCGATAAGCTGCTTGGTATTTGGCAATAAATTGCTCTTGGTTCATAAAAGTTGTCAGCCTTTGATATATATATATATATATATATATATATATATATAAGCAATAAAGATGATCAAATGATTTCTGAACCATAGAGAATGAGAATGGCAGACGCTAGAGTATATTTTTCTGATGACAAAATCGGCCCTTTGTGTCCTCATCTGTACCTGCAAGTGAAAAGAAAAGGCTTGACGTACATCAGAATGGGGAGTTAAGAAAGTAAGAAAGTTTGCACTAGAAAATGATCAAATCCTTTTTATCTTACAATGTTGGGGCATAATTTATAGCGGGGACATCCTCCAAATGTTCTAGTTGAGCATCTATTTAATAGGAGTGGCGGCACCACCCGTCCGCCCCGGCCCAAAATTATATATGTATATATATAAAACGGCTTGTTTTATATAGAACGGCTTGTTTTGGAGTTTGACTGTGTACTATATAATGAAAACCACAAAACCCTAACTTATTCTCACCTCTCCTCTCCCTCCACCGTTATGTTCTACCTCCAGGCTCCCCTTTTCTCTTCTTCTATTCATCTTCTCCTCCACTTTTTCTTCTTGAAGGTTGTCACTGTAACACACCTACAGGCCACATGGGTCTAAGGCCATGAATGGTCATGGGTTTGCAAAGAGACCCGCGACCACAATTGGCTATGGTTCTCTACCTCGTGCCACAGGCCATGGTGTGGCCATGAGTTTGCTCAAAGACCACAGCCAAGACGAGTCATGGGTCTCTGAGCAAGATCCACGACCATGTTGTGGTCTTGCCACTTGTGTCGTTGAGATTTTTTTGTTTTGTTAAAAAGTATAATTTTTTACTCTATGTTTATATATTTGTTGTTTGATGATTGAATTGTGAATTTGAGGGATAGACCTATGGATTTGGTGAAGGGATTTTTGAAATTTGGATTGTTTGGCAGATTCCATACTGGGCACTCGCCCTAAGGGGTCGGGGCGGGGGCCTCGCCCAAGCGATGTGGGTCAAATCGGTGCCTGCTTATCACATTAATTATGTACTTTTTATTTCCTTTTCATTTAAGAGAAATTCTTGGTATTAGATGGTTATTTGGCACACACCCCACATCCTGTGGCAGACCGGGTTCACTAAAAGTGAACCGGTCTTACACCTACCCCCAATCCCTCTGAGTCCCTCCCCCTCCCCTCTGCTACGATTTCTCATTCCCGAAGCCTCCATTCGGCTCCCCCCATCCCGAAGCCCCCAACCCCTTTGCACTGCGTCATTGTGTTCGACTCCCCCCCTTGAAGCCCCAAACTCCTCTGCACTGTAATTTTGAGTTCGGGATACGATTTTGGCACACCATGATTTGAAAGAAAAATCCAATAATCTTGTTTTGATTACAGTGAGGTGCTCTATTTATATACATTGTCTCGCATGTAAAAGAAAGAAAAACTAACAAACATAATTGGGTTATATCATTAGCATTGGTCTATGCATATGCATATGTAAAATCACTTCTTTTGCATATCATTTTGCTATTCAAGCAAAACTTCCACATTGACTTATGCATATTTGAGACAAAATAATAATAAAATATTATTTTGTTATTATTATTAATTTTTTTCTAAAATCAATTTTTTATATATATTTTGCAATTAGCATCCACTACATACATTTGATATTAATAATACAAATGCAATCATACAAAATTTTTTTATATATTATATTAAAAATATAATAAAATGAAAAAAATAGATATAATATATTATAATAATAAAATGAATGTGTAGGTGAAAGTTTATTGTGTTGTTGAGAGAGGGAGAAAAGGAAAAAATTGTGAGAGAGAAAGTGGAAGGAGAGCGAAATAATGATTAAAATATATTTTGTAGAGTGAATATAGTTGCTATCTAAATTTAGATAAAAACTAGTTATATATATGCATATACATAAGCCAATGTACATGATTTTAGGGTCATATTATGCAAATATGACTTTGTATATGCATATGCATAGATCAATGTGGATACTCTAAAGTTACAGATTTAATTAAAATGAATTCATTAAATCTGTAATAAAGACTTAGAACAATAGGCAATTATCAATTAAAAAGAGAATGGAAGAAACTTCAAAAAGTTTAAAAAAACACCATAGAAATAGGAAAATTTGAAAAAAAATCCAAAAATCAGATTCCAAAACAATCAAATGCTTCAAAGAAGAAGAGAGAACTAGAAAAGCCTAGTGATCGTCAGCCTTTTTGAGAGCCATTGTCGTGTTTCTCCCAACTTTCTGTGACATAGAACATTCCCCAAAAGAGAGAATCTTCTAACCCTGAGTCGCCCATCGTGCTCCCGCTTGCCTTTACCCTTTTTGGGCCTTTAACCTTGGTAGGCTTAGTGCAATTTCCACAGGTAGCGAGTAACCAAAGACATAATCACAAGAGATCTATGTGAGATAAGACGACTAAAGGATAAAACTTAATTAAACGAACCGTGCGATCTTGGCCTAGGGTTCATACTCGATTCGAAACCACGATCGACCAAGTCCATCTAAGACTGGAATTCGTGGAGATAAGTACGGATGAGATATGCGTGTCGGAAGGGCACTATACAAGGTAGAATTATGCTTTGAAAGGAATCTTACCATATTGGGTCCCTAGAATCGTGCTCTGGAAGAATCCTATCATACTAGGATTCTCAGTCCTATAAATGGGCCATCGGTATGTTCAAGGGACTTTCTTGAATTCGACTATTAGAAGAAGTTCATTCTCTCTAACGTAAACATGGAAGCATGCCCCATGGGACTCCCTAGGGTTCTTGTTCTGGTTGGACATTGATTGAGTAGGTTGCATGCATCACTAGAAATTGCATAAACAATTTTGATGTCATCTGTAGGATCAATATGGTGATTAGTTTACTAGTGAAATGAGATTCAAATGCCTGCTACTACATGCTCTCAAAAACTCGTGACCAGGAAACGACTGCGATGGAAGGAGAAATGAGCAATGAAGTGAGGAGAGGGCTTGCAAAGATGGAGGAAAAATTATAGAGAGTGAAGCTGGAGATGGATGCCTTGCAGCGAGAGAATGTGGCCCTAAAACGAAAGGACGCAGGTTCAAAAGGGGTCAAGGCCAAGATCATGACAAATTACAGCATGATGAGGAGTTCCAAAGCGAAGGGGGATGACCTCAAATGAGCAAGAGGAAAAGAAGATAATGCACGACAACTTGTGGGATCTCATGGACAAATATAAGGAGATGAAAAAGTGAGTGGGAACATCGTTATCAGTCGACAATGTATTCAAAAGCACGAACTTGCCATATAGTGGGGGAGATTATAATGGTCCCTCTCCTGCAGAAGTTTAAAGTCCCTCAAATATATCTTTACAATGGATCCAAAGACCGAGTAGAGCACCTGGAAACCTTCAAGACTCATGTGACCTTAAATAATAGAGGTGACAATTCGTGTTTGTAAGTCGTGTTCATGTCGTATCAAGTCATGAACATTCGATTATATGGGTCAACCCAAATCCGATATGTTAAGCTATATGGGTCAAACTTCAAATCCTAATCCGACTTATTTAAATAATAGGTCATGTCGTATCACTCTTTTTGACCTGTTTAATAATTAATTAGAAATGGGTAAAGACGACATGACTCCTTTCAATCTATTTCATGTAAATGAATTGAACTAATATGGCATAACCCATTTGATCTGATTAATATCAATATTACAAAACAAAAATAAAATTTTAATTTTGAAAAATAACTTAAATCGGTTATTGCAGGTTTATATCCTATTAAGTAGGTTGACCCGTTATTGACCTATTTATTACTCATGTCTTAACGGGTCAATCCATTTTGGTCCGAATCCATTTATATCAAATCCAAACCCATTAATTTTGTGTTGGATTCATGGGTCATGTCACATATTGTCACCCCTATTACATGGGTTCCTAGGGTGATATCGTGTGCCGAGCATTTCCTTTGTCTCTAAAAGGCATGGCGAGAGGGTGGTTTGAGAATTTACTAGTAGAATTGATAACCAGATTCGAGGAACTTTGTAGAAAATTCCTCACACAATTCATGGAAATTAGGACTGACGACCTACCTCCTCAAGTTGAACTAGTGGGAGGACGAAAGCCTAATGGAGTATTCATAGGGGGTGGATGAAAGCCTAAAGGAGTATCTTACCCAGTTCAATAAGGAGCGCCTAAAAGTATACGATGAAGATGACAAGATAATTCTAGCGATACTTTTAGGCAGGATTTGGCCGAGGACTCCATCATGGCGGAACTGGAGAGGAAAACACCAACAATCTTGCAGGAATTCATGGATAGACCAGATGACTTTGTCAATGTAGAAGACACATTTAATGCATTGATTGATTCACGAAGGGCAAAGATAGACCACGCAGGAAGGATGGAGATGAGCTAAGGTGGTAAAGAGTGAGTAAATGAGAAAAAATGAGAGTTGGTCAAAACGACCGGTAGCAAGAAAATGTATCTTGCACAATCCATCAGAATTCCAAAATAGTGTGCTCTAGCATATGAGTGCAGGAGAAAAGGGAGCACGGTCGTGCAAAGATAATGGCAAGAGAACGAACAAGCATAGATTTGACTTTTACTACATTGTTGTGAAAAATCTTAACACATAGGAAATTTGTAAGAGAGTCGTGAGTTGGAGAGTCTCTTCGGCGAATATGAGACATCGCTCCAAAAGCGGGCAACAAGGGGGCAAAGGGAAAGATCAATGGAGAGACATTGGAGTAAAATCCTCGAGAGGGAAAGGAACATCAGAAGGGAGCAAAGCTCCCATTGTAGTCCAGCATGACCGTGCCAACCTACCGATGAGATCAAGACAATCATAGGAGGATTCGTTAGGGGTGGATGAAAGCCTAAAGGAGTATCTTACTTAGTTCAATAAGGAGCGTCTGATGGCATACGAGAAGATGAGAAGATAATTCTAAAGGCACTTTTAGGTGGGACTTGGCCAAGGACTCATTCATGGCAAAACTTTAGAGGAAAACACAAACAATCTTACAAGAATTTATGGATAGACCAGATGACTTTATTAATATAGAAGACATACTTAATGCATTGACTGAGCTAAGGCTATAAAGAGTGAGTAAAGGAGAAAAAAAGAGAGTTGGTCGAAATGACCGAAAGGGAGAAAAGGTATCTTGCACAATCCATCAGAGTTCCAAAATAGTGTGCTCTAGCATAAGAGTGCAGGGGACGAGGGAGCACGAGAGTGCAAAGATAATGGCAAGAAAGTGAACAATCGTAGATTTGACCTCTACTACACTTACCACAGTGAGAAATCACAACACATAAGATTTTTGCGGAAAATCATAGCACATAAGGAATTTGTAAGAGAATGGTGAGTTGGAGCATCTCTTTAGTGAACATGAGACATCGCTCCAAAAGCGGGCAACAAGGAGGCAAAGGGAAAGATCAATAGAGAGACACTGGAGTAAAAGCCCTGAAAGGGAAAGGAACATCAGAAGGGAGCAAACCTCCCATCGCAGTCCAGCATGACCATGCCAACCTACCGATGAGATCAAGACAATCATAGGAGGATTCGTTGGGGGTGGATGAAAGCCTAAAGGAGTATCTTACCTAGTTCAATAAGGAGCGTCTGATGGCATACAATGAAGATGAGAAGATAATTCTAGAGGCACTTTTAGGTGGGACTTGGCCACGGACTCATTCATGGCAAAACTTTAGAGGAAAACACAAACAATCTTACAAGAATTCATGGATAGACCAGATGACTTTATTAATGTAGAAGACATACTTAATGCATTGACTGATTCACGAAGGGCGAAGATAGACCACGCAGGAAGGATGGAGATGAGCTAAGGCTGTAAAGAGTGAGTAAAGGAGAAAAAAAGAGAGTTGGTCGAAATGATCGGAAGGGAGAAAAGGTATCTTGCACAATCCATCAGAGTTCCAAAATAGTGTGCTCAAACATGAGAGTGCAGGGGACGAGGGAGCACGAGAGTGCAAAGATAATGGCAAGAAAGTGAACAATCGTAGATTCGACCTCTACTACACTTACCACAGTGGGAAATCACAACACATAAGATTTTTGCAGAAAATCATAACACATAGGGAATTTGTAAGAGAGTGGTGAGTTGGAGCATCTCTTTAGTGAACATGAGACATCGCTCAAAAAGCGGGCAACAAGGAGGCGAAGGGAAAGATCAATAGAGAGACACTGGAGTAAAAGCCCTGAGAGGGAAAGGAACATTAGAAGGGAGCAAACCTCCCATCGCAGTCCAGCATGACCATGCCAACCTACCGATGAGATCAAGACAATCATAGGAGGATTCGTTGGGGGTGGATGAAAGCCTAAAGGAGTATCTTACCTAGTTCAATAAGGAGCGCCTGATGGCATACGAGAAGATGAGAAGATAATTCTAAAGGCACTTTTAGGTGGGACTTGGCCAAGGACTCATTCATGGCAAAACTTTAGAGGAAAACACAAACAATCTTACAAGAATTTATGGATAGACCAGATGAATTTATTAATGTAGAAGACATACTTAATGCATTGACTGATTCACGAAGGGCGAAGATAGACCACGCGGGAAGGATGGAGATGAGCTAAGGTTGTAAAGAGTGAGTAAAGGAGAAAAAAAAGAGAGTTGGTCGAAATGATTGGAAGGGAGAAAATGTATCTTGCACAATCCATCAGAGTTCCAAAATAGTGTGCTCTAGCATGAGAGTGCAGGGGACGAGGGAGCATAAGAGTGCAAAGATAATGGCAAGAAAGTGAACAATCGTAAATTTGAGCTCTACTACACTTACCATAGTGAGAAATCACAACACATAAGATTTTTGCGAAAAATCATAACACATAGGGAATTTGTAAGAGAGTGGTGAGTTGGAGCATCTCTTTAGTGAACATGAGACATCGCTCAAAAAGCGGGCAACAAGGAGGCGAAGGGAAAGATCAATAGAGAGACACTGGAGTAAAAGCCCTGAGAGGGAAAGGAACATCAGGAGGGAAAAGCTCTCATTACAGTCCAGCATGACCGCGCTAACCTACTGATGAGATCAAGACAATCACAAGAGGATTCATAGGGGGTGGGCATCGATGAGCTTGCTCCTATATCCTCCAAGAAGGCCCACACTAGGAGGGCCAGATATGAAGAGGTTTTCCATGTGGAGAGGCACCCAAAGTAGACAAGAATTGATGAGCTTACTCCTAAATCCTTCACGGGACTAGGAATGGGTGTTATACCCGCATGAAGATGCACTCATGGTAACCCTATTGATCACCTAGCCTATGCCTAGCCACACGCAAGCCCAGCTCAGGCAACCTAGGCATATATATGCATTCGCCATAATAACGTCTAGTAAGGTACATACATGCATTTGCCACAATAGCGGCGAGCAAACCTCCCAAACCCAAACGGCTCTACCTGGCTACACACAGGTCCTACTTAGGCAATCAAGGCACATACACTCCTTCACCAGAATAATGGCGAGCAAGGCACATACACTCCTTCACCACAGTAATGACAAGCGAGGCATATATATGCCTTTTCCATAATAGCAACGAGCACACCTCCCACACCCAAGTGGCTACTCCAACTACACACAGGTGCAACTTGACAACTAAGGCATATACACACCTCTACGGCTTCACCATAACATCAATGAGCAAGGCATATACACGCCTTCACCACAGTAACAACAAGCAGGGCATATATATGCCTCTGCTACAATTGTTGTGAGCAAACCTCCCACACCCAAACGGCTATGCCTAGCTACATGCAGGCACATCTCAAGCAACCAAGACATATACACACCTTCTCCGCTTCACCACAACAACAACAAGCAAGGCACATATAAGCCTTTGTGACAATAGGGGCGAGCAAGCCTCTTGCATCCAAATGGCTATGCGTAGCTACACGCAGGTAGCTATCTTAACTAAGATCGAAAAACAACGATAGTCGTATGTCAACTTTTAGGAAGAATAGGTGGAGAGGAAAACAAAACATGGAAACCAAATTAGCGGTGACGTAAAAGAAAATTTAAAGCAAATTTTTAACTACAAAAATATATCTCAATTACAAAATATTATGTCCATTACAAAAGACTGCAATTACAAAATGAATGTCCACACTGATTACTAGCTATTTTCTATAAGGCTAAGTTCCTAGACCGCTATTAGGAGGCAGAGGGAGCGGCTAAGCAAAGAAGGTGTCTGGCATCACGTTAGCTCCAAGAGAGTCCAAGATTGCCAAGGCTACTGTGTTATGAAGGAAATTGCGCAACTCCAATGCCCTCAGATTGTTTCCAGGATGAGCTAACAAGAACTTTCTCAACATCCAGAGAAAAGTTTTGCACCCAATTTCCTATGCTCGATTTTGAACTTGGAGGGTCGCAGACAGTTGAGGGAAAGGCAAGCTGCATTGTTCCTCGCCTCATCGAGTTATGCCTCTTGCTCACCAACATGCTTCCTAGTAGACTTAGACAATTTAGTATAATATTCATCTACCTTGTGAATTTCCTCCCTAATGATTTGCTGTCGAGCCTCAACCTACCTTAGCTTTCCCTAGGAAATGTTGAGATCCATACGGAGTTGCCGACGTGACTTTTTAGCCTCTCCAATCCTTTTTGCATGGGAAGAACACCAATCCTACTTTGTTTCACCTTCATTGCCTTTTCCAACTTAGCCCCTAGTTCACTAATAATTTTGATGCTCGGTGGACAACTCATCCTTTAGAGACAACACAGCTTAAGCGGCCTCCCATTCAGGCTCCAAAACCCAATTCATGTCATGTTGAGTCTTCACCAACAAGGATCTCTTTGAGGCCAAGGCACTTGACCTTATGTACTTTGAAGATTAGGTACATTATCCTCTAGCACGGTGATCTCGCCCTCTTGAATGCTTGAACGGCCAAGTAAGCGGGAATAAAACTTTTTCCACCGTTTTCTCTCCTCCAGCACCTTAGACACTGGCTCCTCTAGGCCAGATTAATGTTGGGTAACCCATCGGGCCAGCAAAGATAGACTCTGCAAGGAATGATCATGGATAGTTATAAAAATAGGAAAGAAAATGAGGGACTTGGTCCAACGAGCAAGTAAAAGGATTCAAAATAGGGCAATAGTTATCCTAGCGACGAATGGGTTGGAAGACTCTCCCACTCTTCGGACGAAGGAAGTGGATGGAATTTGGAGGGAACTAAAATCCTCCGAATAGGCCATGCACTCTCAATGAGCTGCCTTGGGACAAGGAGGTCCCATAGGCTCAACAAGAATTTCTACCGCCATTGACATCGGATGAGACACATCAGGGGTAGGTGTGTCCTAGCTTGGAAAAGGCATGGCACGATGAGATTTGACTGGGTCAGTGAGAATCAATGGTGGTTGTAGCCATAAGAGTGTCCTCCTCAAAGGCAACACTGATTATGCATACATCCTCGATGGGAAGCACCACCCCCACAGCATTCTCACCAATGGTAGGAGGCATTTCTCTAGTCGATGGTCATAGTGCATTCTTCAAGAATGGGCAGGCCAGCAAATACTTCAACACACTCCATTGCGTGCTCAGGAATACTTGGGGCGCGCCAATCACTAACAACCTTTAGTACTTCAATCGAGTTGATGGAGATTGGGCATGAAGAGGATAACGACTCAAAATTTTCCAATGATGTGGTAGGGAAGGAGCATAGAAAGACGCACGAAGTACATTGGAAAAATTCGGGTCTAAGAAAAAATCCAAGTCTTGAGCCTCCTTGATTGCATTCGCAAGGCGATTAGTATGCAGCGGAAGTGGGGGCTGCTGGGTCTCTTGCTTGCCTTCAGGAGTGGGGATGAAAGAGGGCTACCGAGATTGCTTAGCCCCCTTAGGGTTAGCGAGGTCGATGCCCCCTAAAGATCAGCAAGGTCGGCGTGAGTGTGTGGACCACGATGTCGTTCGACCCCCTATGCAAGGCCTTTTCCCCTTTGGATTCTAGGAAACTATGGTAGCCCTCTTGCACTGTTAGGCTGGTCTAGAAACAATAGGGCACAACACTAGGTGGCCTACGATATTTGAGCAAGTAGCATTCAATATTTGCTCGAGTAAGTACAACCTTAAAGTAGATGGAATTCGGGTTATGTTTAACCCCACACGTAGACGAGATCAAGGTGTGACATCTTATCCCAAGTAGGAATTACATTGAAACTACTGTCTTTTGGGACTGAAAGTTAGGATTTCTAATCGCAAACTCGCAATTAGAGGCCTTGACAACAGGGAACTCCCAGGCTGCCCTGGATACAAAGAAGAACTCCCTATCCCAGTTTTTGACATGTGAGTACCGGGATTCTAAATGGATAACCCGATGGTTGGTGCACAAGTGGAAACTATAATGGCTCTAGTCTTGCCTTCTCACACCATAAACGGGGAACAATGGAAGAACTTACAGGCTGTTAGGTCTAGATCTTCAACCCTGGCCGTTTCAAGGGCCTGACTCTATACCATCTAGCAGGACAAGAGGATCCTCCAAGCATTTGCTAAAAGTTTTGTCGAAGTCATGCCAAAAGCATTTCTAAAAGTCCTTTAGATGAACGAATGCAAAAGCTTGGAGATGGAGAAGAAGAGGAACATAGAATATCTTGAAAACTAGAAGAGAGAGGAATAGGGAGGAATAGTTGAACGCAGAAAGGAATCAAAGTGAGAAAGAAGGGTGAAGGAAAAAGAAAAGTGATGGTTATGAGGAGATGGAATGAAGAAGAGTGATAGTTGTGGAGAGGTGGAACAACAAAAAAGTGTAGACAATGAGCCAAGAAGAAGGCGCCACGTGATGAAAGGAGAAGTAGCACGCCCAACAAAATCCTGCATTCTGCACACTACACGAAGAGACGGGAGTGATCAATGCCAGGCGAGTCTTTGAATCAAGACATGGAAAAGGAAGTATGTCCTGCCGATACACGTGTGGTATGAATTTATGGGGTAACTATTGGGTCTAAATACATGTAGGTGAGAAAACGATAGGGATGACCAAAGACGTAGTCATGAAGGATCCATGTGAGGTAAGACAACTAAAGGATAAAACTTAATGAAACACACCGTATGGTATCGGGGATAAAGCCTAGGGTAATACTCAATTCAGAACCACAATCTACCAAATTCATCTAAGATCGGGATTCATGGAGATAAGTTCAGACAAGATGCCCATGCCGGAAGGCCACTATCCACGATAGAATTGTGCCCCAAAAGGAATCTTATCATGCTAGGTCCCTAGAGGCTATAATTATGCTTTAAAAGAATCATCTCACCAGATATGTTTAAGGGACTCTCTTGAATTTGGCTAATATGAGAAATTCATTCCTCTCTAACATAACCATTAGAGACATCCCTTATCAGACTCTCTGATGTTCTTGTTCTGGTTGTAGCTTGGCCAAGTACATTGTAGGCATTACTGGAAATTGAATCAACAGTAAATGCTCACTCTAAAAGTCAAACAAAGAACATCCATAAAATTGTAAATAGTCATGGTAGGTATACAAAACAATTAGATGGACTAATAACGTAAAGAGAACTAAGATTAGCACAATAGGATACTAGATATTGTAAACAAAAATGGAATGATTTGTCAATTATGCGACAAATCCTGGGTATATTATTAGAAGTTGACTCTTACATTTGTATTTTTTTCTTTTTCCTGGCTTGCATCAACCCTGATGATAGCTTGACCTGTGAGAAACTGGTATGATTATATCTACAATATGGGGGAAAACATATTCTTTTTCCACCAATTTCTATAAGTACCATATGCACAAACAAATTTACTACATGAGAGATTGTAAATAGAAAGTTGCAAACTTGCATCCCAAAAGAGCTAACGTTGCTATTAGTTTGGTATAAATGTGAAGAGCTAGAATAAAGAAAAAGGAAATAGAAAGAAAGCATATACAACTCTTGAAACTCTTGTTGATGGAGGACACGGATTGAATGAGTCTTCGACTATTATTTTGAAGTAGTTGATGACACGAATGTTGGGATGAGCATGCTTTGAATTTTTTCATTTCAATTTAGGGAGTTTCGTTTATGAAGATTTTAGGATTTGAGCAGTATGAAAAATGCTAACTGTATTTAAGAAAAATCTACAAAAAATTTACTTCTCCAAGTGTACACCACTTTCATTTAAAGAAAAAGAAAAGAAAAACAAAATATAAGAAAATGAAAAGAAAGCAACAAAAAAGCAAAAGCAATGAAAAAGAAAAACAAACAGAAAAGTAAAACATAAGAAAAATAAAATAAAGAAACAGAGAAGCAAAAGATACAAAACCTATCGCCCCCAACCAAACAATGCCTCTTCAAACCTAACTACCGTCCATGTCCAACGAGATAAAATCTGGTAGTATATGACATCAGAAAGATGATGAATCTACAACTTTGGGAATGGATTTTAAGCATCTAACGATCGAAAATCTGGGATTTCAATCTCTCCATCCAGAAGCTTATATACCGACAGTAATATCTTATTTTCTCTCATGGGGTAGAAATTTCTTGAGATTAATCTATTATTCCATGAAGAATGGTTTTTTATTCTTCTGGATCATAATTTTCAACATTTCAGTAAAGTTATCAAAGTGCACAACAAAAGTATGGTTTTTATTTTTATTTTGTTTAGGATATGATGGTTTGAGAGTAAACTTAGTGAGGATTTAGAAATTAGTTGTGACTTGATATCACCTAGGACTTAAATCTCATGACTATAGATTTCAATTTCAAAGATTATTAGGAGCGAGGTATACTTTTGGGACCTGAGGTAAAAGATAATAGACATACTGGTTTTAATTGATGATTTTAATGAAATATTGAGTTCCTATGAGAAAAAAGGTGGTGTTAGCAGATATGTTAGACAAATGGAAGATTTTCAATCTACTATTATGGATTGTTTATTATGTGATATAGGCTACCACGAGCCAAGATTTACTTGGTGTAATAATAGATCAGATGACACTTTCACAATAAAGAGATTGGATGGAACTCTTGCCAATCAAGAGCTTAAGGGCCTCGTCAGCACAAGGGAACGAACCATCAATGGAGTTGAGTGGGAAGAAAGCTGAGGACACTCCAATTGTTGGGTGAAGAAAATAGTTGCAGATGCCACAAAGTGCAGCTAATCCAACATGTAGGTGAGCAAACACCTTGTGGAAGGCTTGGCTGATATATCCCAGTGCAAGGTGGAGATGAGTATTTCGACTCATGGTAGGTGAGTTGTCTGCTGTGAAGGCAAGAACGAGGAGTTGAAGAGGCTAGTGGCTTTGATGAAACAAGAGTTACTCGCCCAAGGCAAGTAACAGTCTAGGACAAACTGGAGCGGATGTTGGAGCTTTTCAAAACAACACGAAAAATGCTTAGAAGAGTTGCAGTGTCGAATGTAAAAGCTCACACTCCACCTGAAGGTTCATATCTGGGGTTGAGTTTGTAAAAGAGGATGACTCAATAGGTCATGTTATATGAACCCAGAGGTATGGCCCAACGCCACATGGAAGACCCTCATTCAAGGAATGACTGAGGAGTTGGTAGGTTGTGAAGAAGTGCAGACCCATGCCCTAGCTATCTGTCTCAGTCATCCTACAGTATGACGGATGAGGCTAAAGGACTCCTACCCAAGCATACCTGGAGTCAAAAGTATGTTAGAAAAACATCTAAAGTCCCATCCTATAAAATGGATTTAAACTTGGGACAAAATCTCACTTTTAAGATCTAAAACACCTGAAACTTGTGAAACCAAATTCTTCAGAGGAAGCAAGGAATGGAAGACACAGTAGAGTACAGTTAGGTTAGTTTCTAAGAGGCATTTGCATATTCTGTAACATTTCCCTATTTCTGAACATGGATATATCTATTTTTTATCATTATGTTTATCTTATATGCATTTTCCGCTTTCCAAGACTTTGAATGTATTTGTCATTTTTACTAATTATGAGCTTTGTGTGAGAAATTATCCTCTCTGTGAGAAAGAGAGAAATGTGAGTCAATAATCATGGAATAGGACAAAGTTTCCTAGACCATTCCTGTGAGATGTTGCCACAAGCTTCATAGAGGAAGGAGAATGCTTTGTTGTGATTGGGGTGAAGCAGTTTTGTATTTGCCCTCACTTGATAGTCAAGATGTAGAATCCCCAAACGTATCACATGTTGGTGTCTTCAAGTTAGTTGGCCGAGTAGACATTTCCCTAGTGCAATGTGTTATCTCTGTGAAAGAGTTGACTTGTTTTGGGGTTTAGGCTAGCTGACTTGCACCGTGTTGGTTGAGTAGAAGGGCCCCAATTTCAAAATGTGGAGCGACTCATCCCCTGTTTGCCCATCAGACGACATATGTCTGTGTGACAAATATATGTGATGAGCATGTGTGTGATGGCAATTGTGCCTTTGGGACCAATAGGATTTTAGGGATTTTATCTACTGGAGCGAAGGGTGGTTCCTTGCCTAAATATATTTATGCTTTAAAATACATTACGTAGAAGGGTAATTCCTTAGAGGGAAATTCATCGCTATACTTATATACATACATATATATATATATAGACCTATAAGTTTCATTAAGAAGGTGATTCCTAACCATATTACGAACCCACGTGCTTATGCAATAGAGGGTGATTCTTCGCCAAGCATACAAGTATGTGTCCTTTCATTATTTACATAAAAGTTTTCATTACATCTTAGGAGTATTATCTCTCATTAGCAGTTTAGTCATAGCTACCTAGCCTACTTAGGATTTCATCCTCGATCATAGATTTTGATGCAAAGTTAGAACCAATAATTATGCCTGAGGAGGACAAGATGATCCTACCTAAGCACTAAGAACGGAGGCTTGTCTTTGTCATAGGAGACATGCATAATTTTGAGTTGTACTTACTACTTTCTAAGGGGCAACCACTTGTATTTGGTCACCTACTAGGCAATGATCAAACTATTTAGGTTGTACGTACCTGTAAGTTGATATTAATGAGGAATGACAGTAATTATTTTTATGATGTGTTTTAGACTTCTGGTACTACAAGGTCTAGTATACCAACTAAACCTCTATCTTTTACATCTATAATTCAACATGTGCACTTCCATCTGGACAAGGCACACCTAACCCAACCAAACCCTGGGTGTTGACCGTTTGGCTAGAACCTTGCCATGACCTTTACATGAGGGACGGGGTGCCACAAAAATTGGATTACTACTTTTAGAATGGCTTTTGCTAAGATCATTCCAAATTCGACTTCCAACCAAAATCCAATTTTGAGTTGTATTGGATTTTCTAAGGGGATGATTCTCACAAAAAAAGGAAGCTATAGAGATATGAGACATGTTGAAATCTGGATGAAAGTTGTAATGCAGTTATTATGAATAGCTGGAACTGTGAGGAACAACAATATGATAGTTTGGCAACCCTTAATCGTTCTATAAATAATTGTAGATCAGCTTTGAAAGTATGGAGTAGAGGTAAATATGCTGATGAAAGGAGAGAACTTCATCTATTGGAGGAAAAAATAAAGGCATTTCATGATGATAGATCACATGAATCTATGGCTAAGCTAAAAGAACTACAACTTGCAATGAATGTATTACTTGAAAATGATGACATAAGATGGAAGCAATGGGCAAAAGTGGATTGGCTAAAATATGGTAATCAAAACAAAAAGTATTACCATGCTTGTGCCAACCAGAGGAAACGAGTTAATCACATCAGCAAGGTTGAAACTAAGAATGGAATTGTACTGCATGAAGATAGTGATATGAAAGCTACTTTCACCAAGTATTTCTATAATAGTTTTACTTCCTTTAACTCCTGAGGGTATTGAAATGTAGTAACAAATGATATGAACAAAAATTTACTTAAGACATTCACGGCATAAGAAGTCAGAAAAGCTTATATATATATATAAATATATATATATTTATATATGTCTCCTTTTAAGTCATTGGGCCCAGATGGTTATTCTTCCTCTTTTTTTCAAGGTAATTGGAAAGCTATTGGAGATAAGGTATGCAAAAGTGTTTTAAAGTTAATTAATGATGGTGATTATTTGGTATCCATTACTCAAACTTTTATCACTCTTATCCCAAAAATCAAAGAGCCTATCAAGTTAACAAATTATCATCCCATCAGTCTGTGTAATATACTCCATAAAATAATTTCTAAATTCTTAGCAAATCGACTCAAGCTTATTCTGCCTCAAATTATATTGATAAATTGAAGTGCTTTTATTCCTAGTCACCTCATTACTTCTTTGCTGCCTATGAAACAATTCATACCACGAATTCTTATTAAAATTAAGAGAAGGTTTTAAGGTTATGAAGCTTGACATGAGCAAGGCTTATAATAGAGTTGAATGAGATTTTTTAAAATTTGGGTTGAGATGGGTACATTTGATATGGAGTGTGTTTCCTCAGTGTCATATTCCATTTTAGTCAATGATGAACCACAAAAGGTTTTTCTACCTTCAAGAGGGATTTGACAAGGACATCCTCTTTCTCCCTATTTATTCATCCTTTATGCTAAAGTATTGAGTCAACTTATTTCACATGCAACATTGAGGTCTCGTTTGGATAGTGAGTTGAAATGAGATGAAAGTTGAAAGTTAAATAAAATATTATTAGATTATTATTTTTTAATATTATTATTATTTTAGAAATTGAAAAAAATTGAATTGTTTATTATATTTTGTATGATAATTTGAAAAAGTTGTAATGATGAGATAGCATAAGATGAAATACTTTCACTATCCAAAAGGAACCTGAATGTCACTCTTACTGGTGTGCCAATTTCAAGAGGTGTGATTCAGATTTTCCATTTATTCTTTACTGATGATTTTTTGTTTTTCATCAAAGCAAGCAAACTCACTTGAGTGGACTAGATTACAAGAAATTTTACAATGTTATGAAAGGTCATCTGGTTAAGAATTGAATCGGGCTAAGACTTCTCTCCATTTCAGCAGTAATACAAATAGAGCAATTAGAGATAATATTAATCAAATTTCAGGACTTTGATCTATTTGTAGCTTTGAAAAGTATCTTGGATTACCATCTATGGTTGGAAGAAATAAAACAACTACTTTACTAAGGCATTATAGATAGAACTTGGGGGAGGATCAATAGTTGAAAATTTAAATTTCTGTCTCAGGCTAGGAAAGAAATTATTCTCAAAGCTGTCATCCAAGTCATTCCAACATATTATATAGGTATATTTTGATTGCCTAAAGCTCTTTGCTCTCAAATAAATCTGATGTAGAACTTTTTTTGGACCATAAGGAAAATGATCATAAAATCCATTGGTTGAGCTAGAAGAAACTGGGCAAAGCAAAGAAGAAAGGAGGCTTGGGTTTTAGAGAATTAAGATGTTTTAATACCATTATGTTGGTGAAACAGCTTTGGAGATTGCTATAAACGCCATCATCATTGTCTGCTGAGACACTCAGAGCCAAGTATTTTCCTAATTCTTCACTATTTGAGGTAGTAGTACCTACACATGCTTCTTATGCATGGAAGAGTATTTGTTCAACTGGAAACTTATTTACGGCAGGCTTGTGGTGGAGAGAAGGAAATGGCAAAAGTATTCATATTTGGAAAGAAAAATGGATTCCAAGATCTGTCAGTTACTCCATTCAATCATCAATATCAATACTTGATGAGAATGCCAAGGTTGAGAAACTAATAATTCTAGGATCAGCAGAGTGGGACAAAAATTTACTGCAGGAATTGTTTAGTGCATATGAAGTTGACATGATCTCCAATATATGCCATAGTCCTCTAGCTAGTGAAGATAGGTTGGTATGGAGATGTACAAATTATGGCTGGCTTTCTATGGAAAGTGCTTAGCATCTTCAACTAGAGTTATATAGTAGAACTTCATGTAGTTCTTCTCAGGGCAGTAATGAAGAGAAATGTTGGATGAGTAATTAGCAATCAATTATGCTGCCAATGGTTAAGACTTTCATGTGGAAAGCTTGCTGCAATATCCTACCCACTAGACAAAACCTTAAGTTGAACAATGCAGTATAGGATGCGCTTTGTCCTATTTTTGAATTAGCAAAGGAATATGTAGAACATATTATGTGGGAATGTCCTTCTGCAAATGATGTTTAGAGTATCTGTAGTAAGAAGCTTCAAAAATGTAGTCTACTTGGCCTCAACTTCATGGAAATGGTGATGTATTTGAGGGGTTTCTAAAGATTGCAGAGTTTGAGAGAATGATGGTCACTCCTAGGCACTTATGGCTCAGACGTGAAAAAAACTTCTTTATTACAAAATTTTCCAACATCCATCTCAACTATTTCTTATGGCTCACAATTCTCTGGAGAAGTATCATACTATCAAACAACCTTTAGTCACTAACAATCTGCAACTGCAAGTATCTGCACAGTCTTGGCAACCACCAAATTCTAACTCTATCAAGGCAAATTGGGATAACTTTGGATAGTCTCAATCACAGAATGGGAATTGGTATTGTCTTAAGAAATGAAAAATGAAGATGTCTTAGCTTCTAAGCAAATACCAAAGGATGGCAATCGACTATTACTAAAAATAAAAGTAATAGTAATTAATGGCAATCATTATTGAATTTATCATTTTAAAAAATAAAAGTAAATCTAATAATTAATAGTAATTAATTAGATGAAAGTAGAATGAGAGCCTAATATATAAGATAAAAGTACTGTTATACACTACACTATTATTAAAAATGTAAATGAGTTGAGTTCAAACCAGTAGTGGGTGGTCAAATCTCGTTTGTTTAGTTTTTATTCAACTACGAGTTGAAGATAGGTTTGGATGCCAAAACAAAACATAAAATGCTCATATCATCTCATCTTATCATTATACATTTTTCAAATTTTCATACAAAATATAATAAACAATTCAACTTTTTTAAATCCCAATTTAACTTTTTCAAATCCCAAAACAATAATAATATTAAAAAATAATATTTTAAACTTTCATCTAAAACTAAAAATTCTCATCTTACTCTCCAAACCTTGAACCTCTTCATCGAATTTTATTTTATTTTCATGAACAACTCATTTTAATATTCAAATAGGTTTGAGTTATTCACAAGCCATTTCATTTTGATAAAAATTATTTATATTTTGTTTTGTAATATTTTGTATAAATATTGACGAACAAATGTTGACTTTTTGCTAATATATTTATAAAATTTATGTATACAATCTAATTATTAGATTTATAAGAATTTATGTAACATGTTTAGTATTAACAAAATGACTTACTCTAATTTTTTGGTTGGAGTGAATAAGAGAGGAGTTCTTCCACTCATCAGTCTTATTTTATACATCAATTAAAAAAAATAAAAAGATAAAAATTAAAACAGATATATGACGTAAGACTGTTGAGTGGAATTCATCCGCAAAACAGGTTTGAAACTCAAGCCAACGATACGTCGTCGTTTCTTAACAAAAAGAAACACAAAACGGCGTCGTTGAAGCCTGACTTTTTGGTTGAGCGACTCTGGCTTCATCAACCCTGCGCTTCTGCTCGATCGGGTTGAGGATCTCACTCTCTACAATCTCCATCACACTGTTACAGATACTCACCTTCGCAATGCCAAGTCGACTCGTTCTTCTTCTTTCACTCGCCACTCTCCTCCTCTTCTCCTCCCTCTGCCCGACCATCTCCAAAGACCTCCAAGATGACGACGGAGACGGAGACGAAGACCTCAGCTTCCTCGAAGAACCCGACGACCATTCCCACCTCTCGTATCCAGAGCATTCTGACGAGGAACCCCTCGAAGATGACGATCTTGATAACTTCGATGATCTCGACGATCCGGTCGATCAGGATGGGTTTAAGGAGCTGGAAGTGGACGACCCATATGTCGTCGTTCTGAAGGAGGGTAATTTCAGCGAGTTCGTGGAAGATAACCGGTTTGTGATGGTGGAGTTCTATGCACCGTGGTGCGGCCACTGCCAGGCCCTGGCGCCGGAGTACGCGGCGGCAGCTACTGAGCTCAAGGGCGAGGACGTGGCCTTGGCGAAAGTGGACGCGACGGAGGAGAGCGATTTGGCTCAGGAGTACGATGTTCAAGGGTTCCCGACTGTATATTTCTTCGTAGATGGGGTTCACAAGCCTTATACTGGCCAGAGGACCAAGTAAGTATAGGTAATTTCGCTATAATTGAGGGCCTTTTTCTTTTGTGTCTTTCTTGTTTGGCTCCTTTTGGTCGCTGATAAAGCGTTGGAATAGGTAGAAGAGCGAAATGTTATTAACTACTAGTAGTGGTTTACGTGACATGAAACCTAGACATGAAGTTCCATTATTTTGTTTTCCTTTTTCCTCTTGTAATATTGTATTTTATGGTAAATGATCATTATGTCTGCGACTTTTTGCCTCTTTCCATGGTATGGTCAAATTCATCTACATTATTTTCCTTTTCTAAGGATGGTCGCTAGATTGAAGCAGTTTGAAAAATAATACATACCTTAAATATATATATATATATATATATATATTCAAAGTAGGAATCTTGTTGTTTCTGTTGTGATTATATATTCAACGGGCTGATGACAATTTGTTTAAACTTCAGAGATGCTATAGTGACCTGGATTAAGAAGAAGATAGGACCTGGTGTCTACAACTTAACCACCTTGGATGATGCTGAACGCATATTGACTTCCGAAAGTAAAGTTGTTTTGGGCTACCTCAACTCTTTAGTGGTATGTTTTCTTGTGTTTCTTATACTCAAATTGGCTGGTTACTACATGTATATATGATCGTAGTGGGCTGGTGTTCTGTCAGTCCATGTATTCGTGAATCCTTCACGCTGCGATTGACAAATTAAGAAATGAAATATCCAATTACCAGTGCTGATTTTTTTTTAATGAATAATGCTACATGCACAAAGAGCTTTGTAATATCTATCTCTTATGAAATTTCATAGAGAATTATGTGCAATGCTATGCCAATCCTTTTTCAAATATTCTGTAGCCCTCAAGCAGGGCACTCTATACAAAAAATGCTCGGGATGGGCTTGTTTGATACAGTGTGTAAATAATCAGCTGCCATGTCACTTTATAAGAAGCTTTTTGGGGAACTCCAAGTACATTTTGTCATTTTCAGGTATCCAGAGGCTAAATTAATGTTGCAAGAAGCCACTGTATCTAACTTTTGTATTTGGTTATTCCTTTGATTTCACGACTCACAATGACCTGTCCTATTAATGCAGGGCCATGAGAGCGAGGAGCTCGCGGCTGCTTCAAAGAATGAAGATGATGTCAACTTTTACCAGACTGTGAATCCTGATGTGGCAAAGCTTTACCATGTTGACCCTAAAGTTAAACGCCCTGCTTTGGTCCTTCTAAAGAAGGAAGCAGAGAAATTGAGTTACTTTGGTTAGCTTTGCTATAGCTGTCATTTAGCTTGGAAACCCCAAATTGAATTTTCTCGGTTGCATCACTTTAATGTTCAATTTCTCATTTCTATTTTATGCAGATGGCCAATTTGTTAAATCTACAATTTCTGAGTTTGTATCTGCCAACAAGCTTCCTCTAGTTACCACTTTTACTAGGGAAAGTGCCCCTTTAATATTTGAAAGTTCCATTAAGAAACAGGTTAAGTTGCTTGTGTTTCTGTTGTGTTTAGTTTCACTCTATAGAGTCACATTCTGTCTGGAGTTTGATTTCAATATCTCTCTGTCTCTGTCTCTCTCTCTGTGTCTCTCTCTAGCTGTTGCTATTTGCCACTTCAAATGACACAGAGAAGGTTGTCCCAATATTTCAGGAGGCAGCAAAGTTTTTCAAAGGGAAGGTATGCTCACAATATAAGTCTTTCAAATATTCTGTTCCTGATTTCAGAGAAACCATTGGAATTGAATAATTGGAAACAATCAATTGGGTGTTGAAATTAACTATTGATGTATGGATAACTTCTGGATTGATTTGGCTTTTTTGTCCCTATTGATTATAACCATATGCATAATTGTGAAATTAAGAAATCATATTGAATTTTGCCATCTACATAATGTACTTAGTTTAGTGGTTAATTGCAGCTTATCTTCGTGCACGTGGAAATGGACAATGAAGATGTTGGAAGACCTGTTTCAGATTATTTCGGTGTCACTGGCAATGCTTCCAAAGTAATATTTTCCATATATTCTTCAATTCTTATGATATATATATGTGTGTGTGTGTGTGTATACATACATATATACATGCTTGCATGCATACGTACTTACATACTGATATTTTAAAAAATACAGGTTCTTGCATACACAGGAAATGATGATGCCAAGAAATATGTACTAGATCAGGAAGTGACCTTGGATAGCATCAAGGTTAACTCTCTCTCTCTCTCTCTCTCTTTCTCCAATCATGGCGTCCATAATGTATATACTACCGTTGCTCACAAATATAACTGGATATGCTTATGTTGCTTTCTTGTGTCATTTTATTCTTTTTTCCTTTTAATATTCTTGGACAATTAATGTTTTTGGCTAAACATAACAACTGTTTCGTCCCTCAGGCTTTTGGGGAGGACTTCCTAGAAGACAAGTTAAAACCTGTCTTCAAGTCAGATCCAATTCCTGAGAGTGTAAGTTATATTAATTTTTTCAGCTGATTTAGTTTTTTCATGGTCCTCTAATCTAATTTGTATTCTGATTGATTCAGAATGATGGGGATGTGAAGATAGTGGTTGGGAATAATTTTGATGAAATTGTTCTGGATGAGTCAAAGGACGTTCTTCTTGAGGTATCGGCAGAGAACCCAATCAGCCAATATTTGATGTTTGTCTTTGTATGGGACTCATTTTATTTTGTGATTCCAGATTTATGCTCCTTGGTGCGGGCATTGCCAAGCACTGGAGCCCACATACAACAAGCTTGCCAATCATCTACGCAGCATTGAGTCTCTTGTTATAGCCAAGATGGATGGAACAACAAATGAGCATCCCAGGGCAAAGGTAATACACCAAGATCAAATCTGTTTTGGCTAGTAATGATCCACGCTAATTATTGTGAGCATAAAAAGCAGATCGAGTAGATAGGGCCCAAGTTCTCTGTTGATTGTTAAGCTGTACTTTTCTGGTTCCCTGGTTAGATACCAAATGCATGTTCAAAGCTTTCTGGTGTTAGGGGCGTGAATATCTTGTAAAGAACCACTTTTGCATATGCTTTTAATGCAATGCAATATAATGGTCTTTGGATGAAAATTTGAGGCTAGGGAAGAGAAACAATGTTCTGAAAAGCTGTTTTGATTGGTTTTGCAGTCGGATGGCTTCCCCACACTTCTCTTCTTCCCAGCAGGAAACAAGAGCTTTGATCCAGTGAGTGGCACCCGAGATTTTAACTCACATACTCTCTATTCTGCTTGTGTAGATTGTATTTTTTCGTGCATATTTTCCTTACTCCTTTGAAATATTCTTCTTTCTTCTCGTAAACATGCCTTTACCTCATAAGAATATATATATGATCTAGAGTATTTGGATCTGTTATCTTGGCAGATTACTGTAGATGCTGACCGTACGGTGGTTGCATTTTATAAATTCCTCAAGAAGCACGCATCAATCCCTTTCAAGCTCCAGAAACCAACCTCAACACCAAATTTGAAAAGTTCTGAGGCCAAGGAGAGCCATGAGAGCAGCACTAACGAGTTGAAGGATGAATTATGAGGATTTTAATGGCATGTTACTGTAGTACTTATCATTTATATGCCATCAGCCAGTTCGAAAAGTTGTAGTTGTCATATAGATTAAGTTAGAAAGAAAATATTGGAATTTAATCCCCTTCTGATAGAAAAAAAATACAAGGATGTAGCATGTCTAACTTTTGCATCTTCTATTTGTGTTGCTGAAGATTATAATAAAAATCTATTATCTGTATTTTGCTGGATTACTCTCACTGTGTTACAGATGCCCTTGTAAAGCCCTTAAAATGAAGGTTTGAACTGCCATGGAGAGCATTATTCTCTTTATGATGGCAGGATAGAGAAGTTTGGCTGTTTATGCATAGTTATTCGGTATATGGGGTGTCAACCAGCCAGATAAGGGAAGGAGGATGCTTGGTTGGAAGGAAAAGATAAGAAGGAAAGAAAAGAGGGTGAGGACTGTCACACTTTTGCTCCTCATGTTGCATTTATTTCTTTCAACTCTGTCATGCCTTAGGATGGATGGATGGTTCACATGTTACAAATTCAGCACAATGAGGCTGACTCAGGAAAGAAGACAGAAGAAAGATTGTCATCATCTTGATTGCTTGTGCATGTAAATATTTGGGGTGGGAGACTAACCTCTCTTGCTTTTCTTTCTTTCTTTTTTTAATATTTTTTTATGCCACCATCACATATAATTTTATATGTATTTAATTTTTTTTTTAATTCTGTCAAAATTAAGGTGGGATGAATTGTATGGCGTTTTTGTGCACCAAACTAATATTATTTCTTTTCTTTTTGAGAGGTCAAAAAGAAAAACAAAAAGAAAGAAAGATAAACAGCATTAGGTTAAATAATGGGAAGTAGTCTTTGATTAATTGAAACTCTTTGTTATTTTTTTCCCCCTTTTGTTCATTAAAGTGTATGTTGGATCCATTTTGTAGGGGGAATGTTTGGTTAGCGAAAAACATATTTGAAATTGAAGTCGTTATTAAATCGCATTCGTCGTTTGGTGACATTGGGTTCGACGATGATAAAAAGATAATTAACGGACAAATATGCTAGAAATTCGTTATTTTCAGAGGACAGCCAGAGGAATATTGCAAGAGTTCTTCTATTCATTATCCTTATACCACATATTTGTTAAGGAAAAAATAAAAATAAAAATAAAAGCAAGTTTGTGCTGGGGGGATGATGATTAGAATTTTTCATATTGTAATTTCTTCCTTGACTTGAATTGAAATTATGTGATTTTACCTCCTTATCACTGATTGCATTTTGTAACTCAAATTGTCAAAGGTTGCATTTTTCAATTATGACTGAATATTCTTTCAACTTGGATTCAACTTCTTAATGTTGTGTTTTGCGGCTCAAGCAATTTCACCGTTCCCCTGGTTCACGTACAAGAATTAGAGAGATGGGGCTCGGGGTGATGAGGGTCACCTCCGATGCCTAGTCAATGTTATCCTTGGTGTCTAGGTTTTTTTTTTTGGAGAAAGAAAATGTTTAGAGAGCTTGCCCTCTACCTCGAGGGATATATATACCTGATGATGTGGTCCCCAATACCTATCAACTGTAGCATGTTGGTGTATTGGACGAGATCCTGGCGGCCGGTGATCACCTGCCAAGCCGATCATGGTCGTGCTACTTTGTACCCAGATTGTACCGTCCTCCTATCTTCTGCTAGGCGATAGGCAAGCCATGCCTGATCGTGACCACCCAAAAGGATCTAAGCTCCTATCGTGTTAACCCTTGCCAATGATTATCTGGAGGTGACAATGGTCGTCTCTGACTTTGCTTGAGGGGCTTGTTGGCCATTAAAGGTGCCAAGCCTTATGGCCAAGAACCCTCATACTTTGTGCATGTAGTTTTGTCATTTCTCTCTAGGCCTCCTTGGCCAAGCCCGCCCCACGGGCGTAGCCCATTCTATCCTTTATCATGATTTCCTTTTGCTGGGTTGGCTTGAGGTCCATCTTCACCCTATTAGACCCTCGCATCTCGGCCCGTTGCAGGGAGGGGAATAACCTCTCTCACAGTACCCTACAAATTCTCATCACACATGTGTGGTGAGAATTCAAAGAGTTTTCATTGCTTTCTTTTGATTGATTTCTTCTCACGCTCGGCACCTCGCGACGGTTCGGTTGTCGCCATCCTTTGATTCCTGACGGTTCTGAGCACGTGGTGGTCTGTCCATACACTCGCTCGCGCGTTGGTCCATGTCCCCTACTCGCACAACACCTGTTTTGTACTCACTCATGGCTATGCACCAGTTGGGTTCCCCATGATAATACTTATCATAAATCTCAGGATTTGCCACACTTGTCACATACCCTTCCCTATTTAAACCCCTTTCTCTTCTCGTCTTCCACCTCTCTCACTTCCTTCCTCGCATCCATGCTTGTCTCCATCCAACTGGTGCTCTCCTCACCACTTCCTTACTCCCTACCTTCTCGCTCCGTTCACTTGTCACTGATGACCCCTAAAGATGCCTTCGACATGCGACACCTGTACTATGCAAGGTGGAGTAGGGAGTCATCACTTTTTGCCGCCGACCTCCGCACACTGAGGAGAACCTACAACATACCAGAATTGGAGATTTTGGAAATCCTTGGATGCCGCGTCGCTGCGGTGGATTTGGATGGAATGGCATCTCGGGTTGCATTTTACCCCCTGATGTTTGCAAACTGCTTGCACCTCCTTTTCTGTAGACTTATTTGGGATGTCCTTAAATTCTTGGGGTTGGCCCGACGCAACTCCACCCAAATGCTTGGCAGCTCTTTATTGCCAGTTGCATGATCTTTTGTAGGGTGCTCAGCTCTGGACCGGAGGAGTACACTGACTTGGCGGCTTAGGAGTTCTTGTCTGTGTATAGGGTGCTACGTCTTGACAGCAACCTGCGTAGTTTTCAAGCGCGCTTATTTGAGAAGCGCATCGCCAACCTGGAGAAATGACACTCCCACATTTGGTCTCGGCATTTCTTCTTCGTCACTGGCATGGGGTGGGAATACCCTGAGGGGGAGGAAGTCCACCGGAAATTCCCAGTTCGGGCCATTTGGTCGTATCTCCCTAATAGCAAGAGCTTGTCCATCGCTTTGACTCGGCAAGAGGAGGCCAGGCTGGCTGCCGTGTAGGCTTGGGTGGCAGCTCACCCTGTCGATACCAAGACTGACATGGTGTTGATCGATGCCAACATTGCGAGGTTCTTGACCACTCCCGACCATTTGTACATATTGGGACAAGACTTCTTGAGGGATTCACCACCACCTTAGGGCCAGAAAAGCCACTCTAGCCCTTCCGCGGTCGGTGGCAAGGAGAAGTGGCATTAGGTCACCTGTAACTATCGGTGCTACCCGTATCATACGATGCTCCCCCCCTCCCCCCCACGTGCTAAGGCGGGGTGGGGTACCCCGTCTAGATACTGGGGGGCCATCGGCCTAGAAGTTGTTTCCTGGCCCAAAATGGCCCAGAATCCAGAGATTAACAAAAAAATATAAAAATAAATAACAAACAAAAATGAATTTACAATAATAAAAATAATACACAAATTAAGAGAAAATGAACTGTGAAGTATTACTCCTACTTAATAAATCAAAAATAATAACTAACCTATTATAATAATACAAATTAAGAGAAAACAATTACAAAATTACAAACATAAAATGGACATTGCATCAATATTACAAATAACAGAATCAGTAAATACAACTAAACTAACCAGTAACTACTAAGTGAGTTGTTTGACATTTGGGGCGGGTGGCCAAGGGCGGAAAGACGTAATTATAATTTAGTGGTACCTGCTGTGAGTCATGAGATCATAAATATGAAACATTAACAATTTAATTATAATACGAAGATAAACTAAAATTATAAACAAGAAACAAAAAATAAAATTATAAAGAACCAATAGTAATAAAAAATTAGAAACTAAAATCTAACTAACCAAGATGAGATGGGGATCAAGATGAGACATTGAGAATATATCATTTGAATTGTGGTCCTTGGGCTTGGGTCCTTGGGATTAGGATTGTGACTTGAGCTGCACATATGACAGTAAGATTATGAAAACAATTCTATACCAAAAATTATATAAATACAAAAAATAATTTATGGACAATACAAATTGTACAAACCTATGGCAAATAACAATGGTGGGTCGCGGTCCAATATGGTGAGGTCATATGCAGCGGAGGTAGATATCGTTTTACGTATTGCTATAACAATTAAATTTAAAATTAATATTGATGAAATGAATATAAATCAAAATAATAAAATGAAATCAACAATTACCAGATCTAGGTTGATCATCACTCTCCTCCTTGTTGACTTCCTTAAAGTCAAGAACATCCAAAACATGAATTCTCGTCCCTTTGATTCAATTCTGCGTGCAAATCAATGCCTCAACAGTGCTAGCAGACAAATAACTTCGGAATGGATCCAGTATGTGCCCTCCGGTACTAAAGGCTGACTCTGAGGCAACTATACTAATAGGGATGGCCAAAATATTGTAAGTTATCTCTCTAAGGATGGAATATTTCACGGCATTGGTCTTCCACCATGCTAATATATCAAATTTTGTTGTATATGGGAGAAGATCTCCTACCAAATATCGGACTACCTCCGACTTCACCTCTGTTGATTGGAGAACTAGTATGGGGTTCTGTGAGAGGCTGTCACCCCACACCAACCTATGCTTTTTTCCCACCTTAGTTTCTAGAGGAGGCAGGGGTTAGGTCGATAGGGTAGGTGTACGTGTACGCGCATTACTACCCCTGATCATGGTAAACTCATCAAACAATTTATCGAGAGTTTCTCTAACCATTATCCCAATAAACTCAGCCCATGTGACCCCGTGCGCAAGTCCCAAACTATATATCATGCTATCAATATTGATTTGGGGGTCAAGAGTAACAGCCACATATAATAAAATATTTAGCCTACTCAAATCTTTTCAATACTTGTCATATTTGACCCTCATCATCAATATTATCTCCCGCATCCTAATATGGTCACTCATACACATTTCATTCAATTCTTCTTTCACCTTACATATTTGTTGATATAAATAATTGGATGTAGGGTACAAAAAATCAGATAGCCTCAGTGTGATCTCATAGAAAAGTCAAAAAAAATCTACAAAAATAGCAACCATATCTCAATCATTATCAATAGGCTTTCCTAATCCCTTGTGCTCATAAAAATATTTGACATATTGAATGTCTTCATCACCCAATAATACAAAAGCTATCTTATATTATTGGGCCGCCTCCAACATTAGGGGTGGTTTGGATTCACAAACCACCTCAACTCATCTCATCTTCATTATTACATCTTTCTCAAATTTTCATACAAAATATAATAATCATTTTTTTTTCAAATCCCAAAATAATTTTTCCAAATTCCCACACAAAATATAATAAATAATTTAATTTTTTCAAATCTCAAAACCACTTTCCCAAATTACCACACAAAATATAATAAATAATTTAACTTTTTCAAATTTCAAAACAATAATAATATTAAAAAATATTATTCTAAAAATATTATTTTTTACTATTCACAAACCATCTCAACTCATCTCTGAATCCAAACGACTCTAAGAAAGTTGAGTTCCATCTTGTAGGAACATCAATACAAAGGCCCTTCATGGATATTATGTCCGCATTCCTCGTAGCAATCTTGAATTTATTCAATCTAGTAGGAGAAGATTTCACAAATCTCACTGTCATTCTAACTCGTGCAACCGAGTTATCAACATCTTTCAATTCATCAGTCATAATTAAATTCAAAATATGTGAAACACATCTAACATGCATACAATCACCAACCAAGATTGTCTTATTTGCCTCTCTAAGATAGGTATTAAGATATTCCAAATACAACATCTTTAGACGAGGCATTATCAACTGTAATTATCAAAACCCGTACCAACCATCTCTCCTTTATTGCGGCCTCCAAAACCTTTCCAACCATCTCACCTTTATGATCGAAAATTTAGCAAAACTTCACAATTTTTTTGTGTAGTGTCTAATCACAATCAATGAAATGTACAATCAAATACATGTAATTATAATTTTGGATGAATGTTTAAGTATCGGTAGTGAGACAAACTACTTAACCAGCCAATTGGCCACTCAACAAATCATTCTCTTTCTTGTAATGTTTTTCAATATCTTTTGCCACTGTGTGGTGAGAAAGAAGATTAAATCTAGGTTCCAAGTAATGAGAATATTTTTTGAACCTTAACTCCTCGACAAACTAAAAAGGTAACTCTTCCATGATAACTAGGGGTGTAACCGGTCCGGTTTTGGACAAAATCTTAGACCTAACCGGTATGACCGGTTTTGTATTTTTCAAAACCGATTACGCACCGGTTATACTTCTAAACCGGTATTTCCGGTTTTACCGGTTTCCGGTCCGGTTTTCTGGTTTTTTTAAAATGTAAGTTTGACATTTTGTCATTAAAAATATGTTTTAAAAAAACTGTTTTAAAAAAATATGTTATACTTTTTTTAATCTATATTAGACTATTAATATAACTATAACTATAGTCTATATTAGACTACTTTTTTTTTTTTTTTGAGGGAGTCTATATTAGACTATTAGTACAAGTTATAAATTTATATATTAGTATAGCTATATATTAGTATATATTAGTATTAGTGATAAACTATATATTAGTATAGCTATATAATACATGATCAATTACATTTTCATTTTTAAGATTAAACTTTTATTTTATAATAACATTATCTTATATATAATTATATTAATAGTATATAATCAAACAAATTACAAATGTTCATATTTAAAATTAACATTTAATGTTATATTTTATAAATTATAATATGAAATTATTTCATATATGATATATAATTATATACAAAAATTTCACATATAATTATACATTATATATAAAACTTATATATAAAATATATATAAAATATTTTGTATAATTTTAATTTTGTATAAAACTTATATATAAAATATTATTTTTTATATTTTTTTATCAACCGGTTCGGTTCGGTCCGGTCCGGTCCAAAAAATCCTAAAACCGGAACCGGACCGATTCCAACCGGTTTATGAATTATAAGAACCGGTTCCGGACCGGACCGATTCAAAACCGATAAAACCGGTCCGGTCTGGTCCGGTTTGGACCGGTTTACCGGTTTAAATTTACACCCCTAATGATAACCATACGAGCTAACTTTCTTCTACACTCATCCAGATCATACTTAGTATACCCCTTCAGTGTTGAACCCCAACTACTCTCATTCGACATTTTTTTTAATCCAATCTCTAGTCTAAATTGACTCTTATCTTGAAAGGATCTCAATATTGGACTCATCTTGTGTTGTTCTTCTAAGTGGGCCTTTAATTATGATGTACCATGTTTCCTATAATAACATCCATAAAGTTTACCATAGTGGTTACACTTTTCTTGGGGATTATAGGAGTCACCACCTTCTAATTTGGTAAAGTAAGACCAAACTATGGAAACAAGTTTCTTGCTTTTTGTGGGCTTAGGGATAGGGCACGGTTCTGTCTCCGTAGGGTTAGGACCAAGGTTTGTGGGGTTAGTCTCAGGTGTAGGGTTAGGTGTTGGGGTAGGGGTAGGAGAGCTATCACTAAAACCTGATGGAGTAGACATTCCACAAAACAAGCAAAAAATCTAAAATCAAAACATAAACACTAAGTATTCACATTTTAAAAAAAAAACAATTCAATACACATCTATTTAAAAAAGAACGTTGAAAAGAGAGAGGTGTCAAGCTGAAGTGAGTGGGTTAGAAATAAAGTAGCCTAAAATCAGAACATTCGCTCGAGTGAGGTATCGAGCAGCTGTCGAGCGGATGTTTAGGGTAGGCACTCACTTGAGCTGACTGTTAATCGGGTGTCGAGCGAACTCACGGGTTGGCTTCTCGCTCAAGCCAAGGTCGAGCCACAGACGGCGAGAAGCCAATCGAAACACAAAATCACAACATCAAAGATTCAAAACACATGCACAATCAAATCTCCATAACACACAGCTCACAAAGACACAATCTCATCCTCCAACTCCTCCATTTAGTCTCAACCTTCCTCCAATCTCCATAACTCAAAAATTAAAAAAAAATGAGACTTGAGGCTCAAGGTAACTTACCTTCGACAACTGAGATGTAGACAGACGGTGACGACATAAGCGTACGATGGACAAATGGACTATGAAGGTCTGATAGAGATGAGAGACTGAGAGAGAGTGAGTGAGTGATGGAGAGATAAGTGAGAAGGGTTAGGGAAGCAGGGAAGGGGGGAATCCCGCTGAGGGGGGGGGGCTCTTAAAACCTTAGACCAAAATGATGTTGTATTGGTCTGGGGTGGTTTAAAAAAAACCCATGTCACAAAACGACGTCGTTTTGTGACTTGGCGGTTTTTGTTTTATAATTATATATAAATATATGGGGCGAGGGACAACGGAGCGGGATTGGGCCCCCTATGTCCCCCGACTCCACTAGATGCCCCATATGTGAAGGGGGCCACCAGACCCCTCATCCGCGGTGCAGACCCCCCACCCCACCAATGTGGGGCCGAGGCAAACAAGGTGGGGCAGTGGGGTGCCACCCCTACTTGTGATGTGGCTAGTGGAGCCTTTAGGAGTGAGGACAGAGGTTCTGGTCCCCACACTGAGGCCCCGAAGCAACCCCCTCAAAGGGCTTCGATGCCTTCCTCAAACCTACACTTTGCGGGCCCCCCATGGAGGTGGAGTCATTTCCATCATTCGAAGAATCGCTTCCCCCCGTGCAATCCAAGCCTCAGCTCACGGTGCCTGAAGCTCTGATCCCTATTGCCAGGGACCAGTTGTTTGTCCAATAAGAGACTAACCTGAGCCCCCCTTTTGTTGCAGACTTATGCAATGACTGTGTTTCCATCACGTCGCCTACCCTTAGTCAGTCTTTGGAGCCAGAGATCGGCTCCTACTTAGTCTTAGGCGAGGCTGTGCCGTAGTTCCCCTTTGCAAAAAGCTAGCCATCAAAACTGAGGGGACTTCTGTGCAAGTTGAACCTCCCATGGTAGTTGAGAAACCTCCTGAATTGTACTTGGGGTTCGATGCCTTCAATGGGCCGGCGGTCGAGCAGCCGAAAGCTAGTGTAGAGGGTGAGCGACCGGAGGCCATTAATGCTGTTGACAGGGCCCCTCCTCTAAGTCCCTCCCAGGCTCATCTAGGCCTTCCTAGCAATTGGGGGGCCGAGCTGCCTCGTACATTGGAACTAAGGAGCCCAAGGCGACTGGTCTAGGTCTGCAATTGGTTGTTACCACATAAGGTCCTTCCCACTGTGGTCCCAACTTGCCGTCCTCTTGGGTGGTAACCCCTATCTGCTTCAACACCAAGTCTCCCACTCTGAAGGAACGAGGTCTGACACATTTGTTGAAGTATTGCTCCACCTTTCTCTTATTGATCGTTGTCTACACTGTGGCCTATTGCTGCCTTTCCTCCAGAAGGTCTAGGTTTTCCTTTAATCCTTCGCTGTTGAGGTCTTGTTTGAAGTGTTGGACTTGGTAGCTAGGCATTCGTATGGTATCACTGCCTCGCTACCGAAGGTGAGGGCAAAAGGCATCTCTCCAGTGGGGGTCTTGATGGTAGTTTGGTAGGCCCACAACAACCCCAGAAGCTCTTCTGCCCATCTTCCATTTTGGTCTCCCAACCTCTTTTTCAGGATACCCAGCAAAGTTTTATTGGTCAACTAGGCTTGCCTGTTGGACTGTGGGTGTCCGAGAGAGGAATATTTAAACTTGATTCCTAATTCAGCACATGAGGAATCGAACTGCCGACCATTATCTGATATGATGCTTTGGGGGACATCGAACCAGCAAACCACTGATTTCCACAAGAACCTTCTGATGGTTATAGTTGTAATGGTTGCCAATGCCTTTGTTTCGACACACTTCTTGAAGTAGTCAACCGCCATAACGATGAATTTTACCTTGCACTTGGCCATAGGAAGCGGCCTAACTAGATCCAACCACCACTGTGCGGAAGGCCACAAGGACATGAGATGCATCTTAGGAGCGGCTCGAAAAAACCCTCTTTTGTACAGGACCCCTCCCGCCATTGTGAACCGTGTAGCCTTGCCCTTGACCTTTTGTGCTTCATCTTTGTCGCTGAAGACTTTGCCCGTGTTGAGAAACTTTATGATGTCCATGGTCCACTTAGGTTGCACGGCTGTCACGACTAATACTTTTGTGTCAATGGTTGGGAAGTTGACTGCTTGTGTTATGATATGCTCAAGGAAGGGGGACTCTCCTTGTCCTAAGGTGGCTCTCACCAACTGGTCCACTTTCTGGTTCTCCCCTCTTGGTATTTGTTGGATGCAGAAATAGTGAAAAAGGTCACATTCCACACCCACCTACTGGAGGTATTTCTTCAACTTTTCACCCTTCATGGCGAACTCTCCATGCACCTAGTTGATGACCACCTGGGAGTCTGCTTTTACTTCGACCTTAGTTGCTCCTAGCATCCTGGCTACAGACATTCCCACCGGTAGTGCCTCATACTCAACCTCATTGTTAGTTGTTTTGAAGGTGAACTTTATCGTGTAATTGTGTTCCTCGCCAAGCTCAGTTATAATCAGCACCCCTACACCCTCTCCAGCTAGGCAGGACGAGTCATTGACATAAACCTGCCAAGACTTTCCCTGGGGTGCAACCTGTATCTCCTCCAGGAAGTTGGTAAATTCAGCCACGAAATCTGCTAGCACTTGCCCTTTAATTGTTGTCTGAGGAAGGTACTTTATGGCGAATTCACTTAGTTCGATCACTCAATTCATTAGGCATCAGGAGGTGTCAGGTTTCTACAATATCTTCTTAAGCGGAATGTCGGTGAGCACCTTCATCGAGTGGGTTGGAAGTACAGTGTTAGTCTCCTGGCGGCGACGACTAGAGTGAACTCTAGCATCTCTATTTGCTGGTATCTCGCTTTAGCTCCACGAAACGCTCAGCTTGTATAGTAGATGGGCCACTGTCCGTGTTCCCCGTCTCGGACCAGGACTACATATACAGCATGTGGTGATACCGCCAGGTACACGGTCTAATTCTTGCCCGGTTTGGTTTGGCTGATAAGAGGTGGGTGAGGTAGCTACTCCTTTAGTTCACTGAATGCATGGTCATAGTCAGCGTCCCAACTTCATGCTTTCTTCAAAACTTTAAAAAAGTAGAGACATTTGTAGGGCCGAGCAAACGATGAGGCGATTCAAGGTGTTGGCGTGAGTCGTCATTAGGAAACAAATTAGAGAGATTATAGGATGAACCTTGAATGTAATCCCTTGATTCAAGGGTCAATTTTGATTCTAGCCATAAAATCTGTATAGCTTAGAATACGTTTACAACATTTTCTTTATATGTATATTGCATCTCTGTAAAGAAAGGTATGTATGAAAATATACGTTGATACAAAAAATTGTCATGGTATCATAGCAACCAATTCTAGGCCCTCTATTGTCATCATCCCTTGACCATTTTTTTTATCCCTTGTCGTTCTTTATGGCAGACGCCGGCGACATAGATAAATCTGGTGGAATGAATTGCAGGCCTGAAAATGCCTTGATGTTGCCGAAAATAATAGGGGTGCGGGTAAGGCTACAGTAGCTCTTGTAGAGCCGCATCTCTCTCTCACACCACCTATCGAGCTTTCCCAGGAAATTTCCTCTCTTTCAGAACCAAGTTCCTATAGTAACGCCTTTTTTAGTTCTCATAGCGATGCTAATGGTGGTGCCTAGATACTTGATTTCAGGGCCATTGACCACATGACATTTGATGCTACCGACTTCTCACAGACTTGACTCTTCTAGAATATAACAACCTAACTGATTGTCGTATGACTTAAAGCCAACTTTACACAAGTGATTGAGTTCAAAACTCTACTCAAAAGAACACATATCTTTTATTTGAAAATACTCTCAAGAAACATATTCACACAAGTTTGTTTTTCTTATCTATCTTCCTCTAAAGTTTTTTTTTTTTTTTTTTTATATCCAACTGACACCAAGAATAAACAAACATATATATTACCTATTGGACAAAAAACCGACCGACCTGGACGTAAAATGGGTAAAACAACTAAAGCAACCAGCTTAAATAACCCTCTTTAATGACCCTTCAAAGCCAACGTTCTTCCCGAAAGAAATAAACGGCAACTTTGTAATCAATAAAAAAATAAATTCACAAAAAATTGACGTTTTTACAAAGGAAACGGCAAAATAGGCCATCAAGAGTAATAACGGTAGCCAATCAACGGTCATTTAATAAGCACTAAAAGCTAAACGGCTTACGTACATGCATCTAAATTCAAGAGAAAATAAAACCGAAGGAAGCAACGGTAATGATCTCTTAAATAAAACGTTATCAATAAAAAATATTATTATTAAAAAATACCAACATTTACTTTATAACTCTATATAAATGTAACACTTCTGATTTCGTTCAAAAGCCAAGTGACCCCTGAAATAGTTTTTGATGGTTCAGCTTGAGATTATTTTGCCTTCACATTGACCCAGAACAGACATTCAACTCAGCACAAAGAAATGATATTTGTAATCATAAAATACATAATCACCATATATTTTTTTTTAAAAAAATAAATAAATATGAAATTCATATAAAAATTAATTTTTTTAATAATAAATTTTATTTTATTTTAAATAAGTGTGCAGCGCTTGCATAATTTATGAATATATCTAGCATTACTCAATCTCATATATTTTAAGAAATAACACATTGTGTTAAAAAAACAAAGATCTTTAAGATTCGTCCACTTCATTATTAATTCTGTCCAATTGATCTAACAAAATACGGAAAATCATTTTCTGTTTATTTAAAAAAAATAAAAAATTAAGAAGGAAAAAATAAAAAACAAAGGCCGCTCCCTACTCGCCACCATGGTTGCCAAAATCTAGAGGTTACCATGAAGTGGCTAGGGCCACCTTGGAGCCACGAGATCAGGTAGGACTTATTTAGATAGTGAGATGAGATGAGCTTATTTTAGATAAATTGAATAAAATAATATTATAATACTATTTTTTAATATTATTATAGTTTTGAGATTTGAAAAAGTTAAATTATTTATTATATTTTGTGTGAAAATTTAAAAAAATTATAATGATGAGATGAGATTGTTTCTATATCCAAACAACTCACCCACCACATTGGGGTTGAATCCAATGGTTGTGGTTGAACTAGGTGGATTCGGGCGCCATGCTATGGCCTAATATGGGTGATCTTGTTGGTGGTTGAATATGAAATTAGAAATAGAAAATGGAAATCTTATGTTTGTTTGTCATATTGCAATATATTAGTCCTAAAGAAAAAGAATAATGTTAAAGGTAATTCTAGACTGTACTGCGACTGGGCAGCACGAGCAACCCCACCCACACTTGGGGCAGGGGTTAAGTTAACCCTAAATCCCCCTCCTAGTCCCTCGAGGTCTAGAGACTCTTCTCTTCCCCCTCTCTCTCTTTCCTCTATGACTTTTTGTGCTGCTACCCTCTCTCCCTCTTGCAATCGTTGTTCTCTGTTACTCATCATCCTCTTCGGTTCCTCCTCTTCTCCAAGTTTGTGAGTTTGTTTTCTATTAGTTTAGGTTTTTTTTTTCCCAATTCGAATCATTCAATTTGTATTATGTTGTGAATTTAATTTGTATTTTATTTATTGTTGTGGATTTTTTGTATGATTTTGTATTTTGTTGTGCTTTCTCTTTTGTTTGATTTTTTTTTTAATATTCTGGCTATGGGGTTGTGGGGCGGTTGGTTGGTCTGCCCTTGCACTCTGACACATAGACGAGGGGCCCCGCCCCTGAGGTATGATGGTGGATTTTGAGGGCGGGGTGCGGGAAGGGAGCAACCTCATCCCGTAAGATGCAAGTAGCACCACTAAACATACAAGCCTAGCGTGCTCCCTTTAAAAAAACTTTTAAAAAAAATATAGTCCTTCTGAAAAGTGAGTTTTTACATGTAGGTTTTAAATGTGATCCACCTTTTTTATTAGACTATAGAAGACTTGCACACTCTACAAAACTATACAAATCATTTTGAAAAAAACAATTTACACAGTCGAATTTCAAAAACACATTGGGTTATAGACTAATTTTCTCTTTTTATCTATCTTTAAAACGTAGGACTTGAAGTTGCAAAATCTATTTAGAAGCCTTATTTTTAATGCACCCACCCACCATACCGAGAGTTTTTTCTACTACACAGAAGTTGGTGTCTTTGCGTTCCACTTACAATGAGACTCATTTTAACTTTTAAAAAAAATCAAAATACAAATAATTTTTTAGTGTCATTGATGTATAAGGCCTCTAAATAGATTTTATGTAATAAAAACATTAATGAACATGGTTAAAAATTAGGAAATGATAAACCTACTACTTGTTTATAATTATTGTACAACTCAATTTAAAATGAAGGAAAATTACTTAAAATTAAATTGTTTATAATAAAATGAGGTAATTATATTAATTGATTTGAAGTGAATAATAAATAATTATAAAAAAATTATAGATATATCGTTATTTAAAATTAAAAATAATTTCTCAACAATCACTATTTATCATTTTATATCCACCACATATTTCTGAAAAAATTTAAAACAATTAACAAATGTTGGAGTGTTTGATGTAAACAGTGAAAAACTCATCCTCTCTCTCTCCTCTATCTTCGTATATACGCTTATCAGTAAACGGACGCATTCCTATTAGGACTCTCCAACATGTTACTGTTTTAAACTCCAAAACATTTTTGCTTCTCTTCAAATCTACCATTCCCAATTTTCTCTCCCACACGCTTCCACTCTCCTCGCCGGATCTCCCTCCATGCATACCTTTCCGTTCCCTTCAATCTAGCACCTTTGCTTTACCCTCCTCCCGAGAGCATTCCTCTTAAACCTCTCGCCTAGCTCTTGCTTTCATCAGATCTACTTCTTCACTTCAAAACTATTTCTTGTCCCAGTCTAATTACTACCCATATTGCTTCTCAGATCCAGGATTTTGAATTCCGTTCCTTCACGTATTCACCGAAGATTTTCAAATGGCGAAAGTCGCGAAATTCTGTCTCGCTCTGCTTCTGGCGTTTTCCTTGTTGTGTTTCTCCGTATACGGGCAATCAACGGAGAGTTCACCCAGTCCGGCGCCCGAACTCGGTGCAGACGTGCCTTCCCCACAGGCTCCGGCGCCAAGCGTCGTCTCTCATGCGAATCCGCCGCCGACTTGGTCTCCCCCGGCACCTTCTCCTGCAGATCCCGCTCCAGCATCCTCTCCTACACCGTCACAATCCAAATCTCCTGCACCGACGCCGTCATCATCCAATGCTGATGTCCTCGGTCACGTCGAGGCCGCCACCGGCGAAGACGAAGTCAAAGACTCTACCGGCGGAATGAGCAGTGGTAAGAAGGCCGGGATCGTAGTCGGAGTGGTAGTAGCAGCTGGGGTAGTCGTACTGGCTGGGTTGATCTACAAGAAGCGCCGGGAAAACATTCAGCGAAGCCAGTACGGGTACGCGGCGAGGAGAGAGATCCTGTGATAAAGGCCACGAAACCAAACTCGCGAGCAGCAGAGCTCAGTGGTTTCAACAATTTTTCTATAATCGTACTGCTATTGGTTCATTGTTACTATATCATTGCTGGTAATTTGGTAGTTTAATCGAATACATTGGGTAGAATTTAGTTTTTGGGGGCACTGTGAATTAGCGTCTTGGTTACTGGGATTCAGATTCTTCTTTCTTTTTTGGGTTGGATATTGGATTTTCATATGCTTGCAATAATGTCTTTTTACTGATATTGAATCTCAGAATTTTTAAAAATATATATGGAATAAAAATAAAAATCTGCTCTGCCTTTTGCCTTTATTTGCATTTTGCCCATTATATATGATTTTAAAAAATCGATATCTATATTTATAATTTTACTCACATATTTATTGAAATGAAATTGCCATTGAATACAAATAATATTGCCCATACAACAATTTAGTTCCAACGAAAACTGGATTTAAGCCAATTCCGGTTTTCTATATTTCAATTCAGCCTACCCAATAACGAATTAGAGCATTTGGGTTTTGGTTTTGTTTGCTGCCATGTTATCTACACTTCTTTGAGAAGATGGATTGGCTTCTACGTTTTTGGATTGTTGGGGGCATTGATGAGGAATTGCCTTTTCTTGGGATTGTTGGGCCACCACCAAAACGGGGGCTAACAGTTAATGTGCATGCACATGACCCCTTGTATGGTAGCACCGATTTTTCATTTTAGGCTCTAGAATGTTGGCATTATAGAATAGAAAAATGTTACTTTGCTTTTCATTTTGTATATCCTCCCTTTGACCGCTTGTCTATTTAATTTTTTATTTATTTATATAATGATTAAAGAATTGATTTTTAATGTATTGATATATATTTTTTTAAATATTTAAATATAGTAAAAAAATGTGAAGAAAAAATAAAAAATAAATAAAAATGTAAGTTTGTGCTAGGCGGCACGCCCAGTAGTCATTGCTGGGCGGCAGCCTAGCATGACTTTATAGAATATATTACTTATATACTACACTTTTATCTCACTTCCATCTTTCTATCTTGATGGGCTACAATAGTACCACATCAACACAGCACAATGAAAGTAAGACTGGATGTAACATATAACAATATTCTTGATGTTATAAGTTTTACTACACTTAATTCATCATAGGAAAATATTCTAGTCCGAGATATACAAAAACAATCTCACGAACTGATGTGATTTGTTGTGATTCGTCAGATTATAAAATTATTTTTATTGTAAAGTAAGTCTAACAAATCAGATAAAATCACGTCAATTTATAGAATTATTTTTATGTAATTTCTTTGTAGACAAAACAGTATCATCATACATCAACTTTTGATTTTGCTTTATTTCTATTAAAAAAATGAAAGAGTTGGGCTGTCCCCTGCTGTGGGCGTTGATTTCGTTCCTACCCCACAATCCGAAGAAAGACATGAGCCCCACCTTCACATGCGAGACATACAAATGAAGTCATCTGATTTTTTATGGAAGCCAACCCCATGCAAAACTTGTGTGTACAAGTCGCGACAGTTTTCTTCTATTCAAGGTTGATCAAGATGTGACAGAAGTTAAAGTAAGTTAACATGTCAATATGAAATTAGACACGTTAGTTTCTTGTGAAGCACCATAACCATTTATATACTATATGGAGTTACATCACAAGATATCGTGTCATTAAAACTATATACTAAGTTATTAAAATAAACAATTTTATTTACATGACATTATATAATAAAATGAAAATACCATGCCATGCATTTTTTGAGAGTAATAATTTTTCTTTATATGTGCAATATATGATATCCTTCTTATTATCTTTTTAATCCCTCAAAGCCTTCACTGGAAAATGAAGGTTCTAATAACTAAGAGTAATACTAGATATAATGGGATGTGCCAGCCGTGCGTATTGGGCTGTATATAAAGTATAAACAATACTAATCGACAAGTTACTGGAGATCAACTCAGCTAAATTTGAGTTTGGCTCAATTCGTTTATTAAATTAACTGTCTATAAATGTAAAATTATGATCGATCATTAAATGATATAACTTGTAAAAAACACGACTCAACTCGTATAAATGCTTATAAACTCAAATAACTTTTTATATATATATATATATATATATATAGTATTATCTCTATATGTATAACGGGTATATTTAAAATATTCAAAGGAATTATACCAAATTGTATATCTAATACTAAAATGTCAAGTTTCGTAAAATAAAGACATATGTTTCGATTATAATGACGACCAAGACAAGATAATATTAAGGATGAAAAAAATAATGACAATAATACTGATGTTGTGTATTATAGTGATGAGCTAAATAAGCTAGATCAAAATTGGTTTAACGAGTTAGAAATAACCATCTCATCTAACACATCTGTAAATATGACAAATGTCCATTACGCATATGATAATTAAGTACATATTTTTTTCAAAAATTCAACTTATGAAAATTGTTTGCTTGCCAAATGTTCACGATATACATGTGAGATTTTTAAATGGATTGAGTACCGCTACATTTACAAACGAATTATACAAAAATAATCATATAAATTGATGTGATTTTATCTGATTCGTTATATCTACTTTATAATAAATTAATCTGACAAGTTACATCAAGTCACATTAATTTGCGTAATGATTTTTATATAATCTCTTTGTGACTAAAGTATTTTTAATTTTTTAAAGAATGAAAGAAAGAAGCAATGTTGGTTGGGTGGTTTAAAGCTGTAACGTTTATCTCAGATTAGGTTCCTGGTCCCCATATGAAATCCCATATTCCACCTAATGAAATTTACAGCAGCTCCCCAGAATTTAAGATTTTCCAGACATCCGAAACATGGAACAGAAATTTGGGATCTACCTAAAAATTATGGCCTCTACCAATGATGGGCCCCTTGAATTGTTCTGTCTTATTCTGCAACAACTCAAGATCCCTTCTGGACCATTTTGCACATGCTGCTGGGCTGGTAGATTGATTCGGTGTGGGGTTGTTTGAGCAGTAAAGCCAGACTGGCTCCCAAGTGTTGATTTAAGTGGTCTCCTTGGACCCCAAGGTAAGGTTTCTCCTGGAATTTCTGTTGATTTTATGAAATCGTGAGGTGTTGGGAGACGCCCACGACATTCACGAGATCTTGTTTTGCCAAAAACCATGTAACTTCCCACGACAGACAATCGGCAAAGACTTCGACAGTTTGACCTCTCTTCTTTAAGAAAATCCAATCACTAACGCAATATGCCAATATGAAATTAGGAAAATGATAAATATTAACTATTTTTATAATTATACTTTCAATTAGTAGTATTTTTGTGAAATGACTTATAAAACTAACAACATTTTATATAAATAAAAAATTCTATTTATAAATCAGTGCGGATAATAAGCTCTTTTTTTTTTTTTTAATCAAGAACCATCAATAAACTTTATTGCAATAACAAAATATCAGTCATTACAATATTTATTCTTAAGAACAGTATTCATAATCTAAATGAGCTGCTACATTTGCTTCTCTAAAATTGGAAGTCACTTTCCAGCCAAATCTTCCATTCAACATACTTGTAACATCATATATCAGTGAGCCATACTCCGTGCTAATTTCTTCATTGTTGTTTGTGGCATTTACAATCACCTGAGAATCCCAAATCAAAACATTCCTCCAATCTGGACATGGCAAAAGTCTTTATAGGGCGAGTTGGAGTCTCTCTCCAATCTGGGACTGGGAGAGTCTTTAAGAACAATTTTTCCTCTCGGTCTTTTGGACAAACCTTGAGATGAATAAGGATTGAATTGTCATGCTATGAGACCCGAAATGGGAATGAAAGCAAAGTGAATGAAATGTACCCTCAAACAAAAAAATGCAGGCTTTATTTGTATGGCAACCTGCAGGAATCTCTGAAATAAGATATTCTGAACTCCTCATTATAGAATAGAAATTTATGTCCAAAGCCATAACAAGGTCTTAAGATTTTAAACATATAGGTGATATGTAAATCTGAAAGATCACAAACAATGATCTTCCAAGCTTTCAGAGCTTCAATTGCCTCATCCTCAGCATACTCTTCTGAGCGATTTCATTGGAAAAAAACCCCACTCTCGATATCTACCAAGGTCTAAAAATGGTACAAAACCCAAGCTTGGGCATACCTGGAAAACGCCAAGTTCGTTCGATATTGATTCCTTTTTAGTTTAGTTTTTTCTTGGGAAACAAACAGAGTAGTAACAAACAGAGGAGCAATGAGAAGAGGCTGCGCACCCTGCCGTTGCTGTAATTTCTTGTTGAAACATTCATCCTATTCTAATGGAACATCACGGAATACCCTACTTCTATTCTCTGCATTGCAATGACCGTTTGTTTTTCAACGAATATACGGTTCACAGCATGGCAAGAAAGTTCAGATTCAGAAGTATAAAACCCTGTGAGAAATGAGATGTTTGTGCCAGGTGTAAGTTTACCTGGGAGACCACAAAGTCGAGAAAACCTGTGCTATTGCCATAAATCATATCCCCAAACAAAAAATCTCGAGATACAGACACTAAAAACGTCTGAAATCTGCAAATGTATGTGTGTGTATATATATATATATATATATATATATATATATTGGCATATTGCTACAGAATAATGCATCCTGCATTAATTCTACTACCATCAGAAGCCTGTACAAACAAGTCTGTGATAAACATGTAAAAATACATATATGGTGGCCTTAGAGAAGTACTATAAAAGACATCACGTTCCTCTTTCTCAGGTGCAACAAAATTAGCTAGCTAAACAAAACAATGTGATATTAACCACCAATGGGATACCATTTCAACCCCGGCTATATGCATCTCGATTTTCTACTTCAGATTGGCGGTGGCGTTCGGGAGGGCGCATCTGTGGTGAATTTAAGGATCTAGGAAATCGACGAGGTTGAGTCATCACTTGTGAACCATGATGCTGCTCTGACCGAGCCTGCCGCCTTCTTCTCCATCTTAAAAATTCAACAAGAATAGAACTTCCACTCATTGAAACACCGAGCCCAGCAAACGTTGCCAGCAGAATTGACAGAACTGCTTGCAATTGAACCTGCAGTCCACAAATAAATGCAAGCATTGGTACAAATTTCTATTAGTTTAGTGTTACTTGGATGGTCTTTCTTTCAGCATCCCATAATATAAATAGTGCCACATGCAAGTGAAGAGGGTTGCTACAGTTATTTCAATGAGGAAAACAGGGCTGGGAATATATAGGGAAAATTACATTTTACCGCTTCAAGCTATCCCTCCTTTTGCAATGAACACAAAAATACCAAATTTATCATTTTGCCCCCAACTACCACCAATTTTGAAAATTATCACCTAATTTATAATTCACCCATTAAGATCGTACCATGTTACCTACTTTTCTCCATCACAGTGGTCAAATCAAAATGACAAAGTGAATTGCAAATTGTGTTTTAAAGTGGGGGCTAAATGACGACTCTGGTGATTTAGTAGTCATTTGCAAAAGGGATGATAGTTTGAGGGGTAAGGTGTAATTTTCCAAAGATATAATCTAATGTATGTAGCATCCATTTTTTCTACTTGGTATTAGCTTGAATGGGGTCTGAAGATGCACAAACCAAAACAGATTCATGGCCAATGAATAGGGCTTCTTGATAGATGCTATTAACTGATTTATACTGATGTGATGAGCAAAAAGAGAAAAATGCTCATCTGGGTCATGTATAATTTCTATTGAGTTCTTTCCCTGTATCAAATTAGAATGATCTCACTCGAACCTTTGAGAATGCATATACTCATTTTTATGAATGGAACTTTGGTCATGATCCCAAAATCAGTAGCATATCCAGATTTAGGCAGGAAAATACTAGTATTATTTTTGTAATGTTTAATCATTATTTTAAGTCCTTTTTGTAGTGTTTAAACATGGTACATGAACCAGAAGGTCCAAAGGGAGATGGGGTCAAATCTGCCCTGCTGTTGATTATACCAAATACTCGTACTAAATTTCTAAGATAAGTTAAGCTTTATTGTAGTTTCAGCAGAGCTAAGCAACCAACAAAAAAATATAAAGTAGAGAGGCTCTTACCAAGGAGTAAAATATATGCGCAAAGAGAACTAACAGAGAAAACTGGATTGACGCAAAAACCCAAACAAATCTTCTCTTCACTGTATACAAAGGTTCAAAAGGTATGGGTCAGAAAAATTGTGGGAAAAATACTTATTTACGATATTTTATTGAACCAACATTTACCAGGACATTTTAAACTTTCCAAGCTTTGATGTTTGGTAGTGTGTCTGTGAATGATTAACCTAGTTTCTGAATGTAGTCCACTTGTCCACATATCCAATTTGCAGCAAATACTTCCTATGTTTTTTTTTTGAATAAAAATAACAGCAAATGGTTCCTATGACAATACCCTTATGACAGATTTATCCATCTTTACATTATTTCTTAAGGATGTTTGCCAACATGCCCAGCGCCAGCCATGATGTTGCTTCACTTGGTGTAAAATCAAACTAAAATAACTAAGAGAGGATATATTGATATGATATTTTATTTTGAAACATTTCTCAGTCTAAAGAAATCAGTTTGATTGTCTTTTACGAGTTTTCATTAAAATATAAAAGCAAAAAATAAACACTTGTGAGAATGGTAAAAAAAACTTTGATTGTCACTAGGGTCCCGAAACAAAGTCCCCACTAATCCCGGGGGTGCACAGGTCCTCGGTGAGGAGTTTCCCACTAGTACACCTTCGGTAATTCAAGGGGGTGAGAATGGTAAAAAATAATCGAAGGTAATTTAAATTGAAACATGACATATGACTGAAGTCATCAATAGTTCACTTCTTTTAATTTTATCACACTGTCAATAGTTTGCATTGGTTACCATTTAGGCTGTTTTAAAACTTTTTGAACTTTTGATAGGTTTAGAGTAGAATCACATGTAGACGGGCTGGGTCTTTTATGTATTAGTTTTTTTAACTTTTTTGCAATTTTACCTCATGTTGTTTGGTTTTGTTTTTCAATAGTTTGTATTGTGTTTTCTTTAAAATGGAGAATGACTATTTTTTTCTTTAAATGACAGACAGCATCGCATTCTTTAACCAACTAATTTATTTCTTGGTCTAACCATTAAATGTTTTCAAAAGTGATCCTATGATTTTTTTTAGTGGGTTCAACTATAAAAAAATTCCCAAATTTCTACAACTGTACACTGAACATACCCATGGTTGAGGAAGTCATAGATGAGAGTAGACCAAGCACACAAGAAAATGGGAGAGATATAGCAATTGCACTAGTACCCATTGTCCCAACCTGCACACAAATAAATATATCACCAAGGACATTTAACTGTTGTTTGACAGATCTGGATGTGGAATGGCTAATCTTACCAGTAGCTGTTCAAGAAAACAAAAGTAGGCAAGCATGCTGATAATCACGAGCACTGGAACCTCCTGCCAAACCCTAAATGAATATAAACTGATAAAATTTAGTGCATGACCATTTTCATCATAAATCTTATAATCTAACAAGATAAACTGGGATGTAACATGAGGAACACTTAAACTCGAACACATACATGAGATTCTTTCTTGGTAAGTACCATAAATGACTTTCCTCAAAGATACACTACACTTGAGCATTAAGAAAAGTATTTGTGGAAATAAAGGGTGGGGGAGGTGTGATAGATGACACCTTCTGATCCTAACCAAATCAGAAAACTTTAGCGGAAAAGAGGCTTGAATTGCTCAAGCATCAAAAGGTTTTTAGCCAAAAGTTATACCTTGAGATAAAAAAATCTCAAGTCAGCATGTGTAAGTTTGGTTCTAATGATTGTGGGGAAAAATGAAAAATTCTGTACTTATTGTAAATTTGTAACAAAAATAATGTGGTTGGCCACCCATGTCTAGATATCAATTCTAATGGCATTGAAGTAGATCTGGCAGCCACAATTGAAGGTGAGGTAAATTGTAGTTATTTTAGAGAAGATAGAGAGGGGGAATGGTTGGTCAGGCCAAACGGTAACCAAAGCCTGCAGTAGAGAAAGGGCAGAACTCAATTAAGGACCAGTACGGTGGTGAGAGAATACTATAAGAACTACCTCAACTGTGGCATATACTGATATCGAGTGGTAAAATGCTTGTAACACTGACCAGAATCAGTGCGTACAATAACAGTGCAGCATTACTTTGCTCAATTAAAATGTCCTATAAAAATTAATGTGTCTTATAAAAGCATTGTTTGAAGGTCATCATGCAGGACATCATCTCCACCTTTGTAATTGAGGTGGCAAAGCAAACTAAATCCAGGCAATCCTTCAAGAGAGAAAGTTTAGCACTATTTTAAGATGAATTTTTGGGCATGTTTGGTGAGTGAAGGAAACAGTCCAGGCACTTTTTGATATTCATATGAGATTAATGCTCAGGTAGCACCTCAGGTTTCAGAACAAGATGAGGCTGATTGGCCGTAATAAGATTTGACATTCTCATACGTTTAAGTATGTTCACTTGCCTGTATCCATCAACATCTGCCAGGGCTCTATTTGCTCCAGTATTTCGGGTTCGAATACTTTGAATGCGTAACAGAGTGACAGGTAAATTCTTAACCTCTTGCTTGCACACATCACATGTCTTGTTTCCCTTGATGCTGAACCATTTTATTGCACATTCTTGGTGAGCCAGAGCAAGTTCACCTTTGCAGCTGCATTCCATCTTCAGAGTCTCACCGCCTTCACAAAGTTCAACCAGACAAATTCTACAAACAGCCTCTTCTTCAGGTATGTCTTCACCACCATCATCATTTTTATCTGAACCATGAGATTATAATAAGACAGCAGGCTGATAGCCACAATTGATAGGCATTTGAAATACAGATAATAAGAAATTCAGTTCACAAGCCATTGAAAAAAAGAAAGAATATATCCATACACCTCTTGTTAATTGGCAAAATTATTAGATATAGACCATGCACTGTAACTCCTACTGACATTTAATAAATAAAATATAAGGCCTTATTTCTGAGAACTTGCCCCAGTTTGACCTCTCAATTGACTGTCAAACCCATAACAAAGATATAAAATGTAAAATCCAATCAGTTTGGATATTCATGAGCATGCATGCAAGTGCATAAAGAAATTAAGACAACAAAATTACCAGCTTCCCTGATTGGAGAAGTATTTGATGCTGCATCAACTTCCTTCACTCGAGGTGTAGAAGGAATTACACGAAAAAATGAATCCAGCCTCCTTATTCTTCTTTCTTTGTCGTTGATAGGGACTGAAAGAGAGCGAGATATCTGCAGCTGGGCTCCTTTTCTCTGCAAATGGGAAATCACAATGGAAGTAATAAATGTTCAGATCCTCGTATTGTTCTGACTGTGATATTAAGGCTTCCCACAAGTAAAAAACCATAGAAAATGTAGGAAATTGAAGGAAAGTGCACTCAACATTAGTACTGGGAACTTCTGATGTCCCTGACTAATTTTTCTGAAGCGTACTCGGTAATATGCTATGCATTAGAAATATTTTACTTTAAATTATTTTCCTTACCCATAAGCATCACAAATGAAGAATTTAACAGGAATAAGTCCAGAGAAGCTCTACTCCTTATGCTTACGACCGTGTGTTGTTTTATAGAAGATGAGGTCATTAACTAGGTTAAACATTCTTATACACTAATCACGAAAACTTACACATGAATTGTGAGATCCACTTGTGCTCCCAGAATGTGCAGATTCTGGGTTTGAATGTGCAATTGGAGTTACAGGAAGTGATGATGTTCTTTTCACCCTAGGAGTGAATATCTTTGAAAGTGAATATGACCTTGAGATTGAAGGCTTTTCTTGTGCCTCTGTAGATGAAGCTTCAGAAGCTAGATTGGTGACCTTCTCAATATCTGAGGAAGTTCGATAGATGAAGCTTAATTTTGGTAAAAGACTTCTTATGGATGATCTGCTTCTAGCTGAGGAGGGGCCAGGAGACCCAGTAATTCTTTCATCAATAGAACCATGTGACAGGAGGAAATTTACTTTCTTGGGAGTGGGAGTTGGTGTTGAGGGCATCTTTATACTAACAAAATCCTGAGAGGACTCTCCTGCTGTTCTGGAGGGTATCTCTAGGAAGAGATTTTGCCGTTTCCAGGGATGACTGTTTGGAGTATCTTTTGCTACTCCCATCGAGTCTTCCACCTGAAATGGGACAAGAAGAGTTTGGCAAATATTTAAAACAAGCTCAATCAGTAGTTTCTTGCTTTTAACAACCTAGCTAAGAAGCAAAAAATTATGGGCATACTTAAGATTTTTTTATCAGAATGCACATACTTCAGATTTTAAAGTGTATTGTTCATGAAACTCTCCCTCTACATATTGATTTCAATCAACACACTTTGAAATCCTTAAAAGAAGTGGTGTTCATATTTCTAAGGAAAAGATATCTGAACAATCCGTCACCCTGCACCAGAATGCACTCATTTATCATCAGAAATAGCAATGCAATAATTGCATTATATAGCCTTTTTTCGGTAAATCTGATATGGTCAATGGCACGATAACTCTTCTCATTTTTACTTATCACAAAAACACCTCTTCTCATCATTTAAATCACCTAACCTAATCATCTTGGCTAGGCAGAAACCACAAAAACATCAACGGATGCGTGGAATTAGTATAAAAGAGAATTTTCATAATAAATTCACAAGATATATTATTAATATGGAGGTTTTACTTGTAGGTAAAGGTCAAGAAGGTCTTCTTTCAAACTAACTTCCGAGTGCTATATAGCATTCCTATCCGTTGTGTACTTGACCAAATTTTAATGTATCAGATTTAAGTTTCTTCCATTGAGTGTTGTTCCTAATCGTTGCTAGGTTTCATATCCAAAGCCTACTGATTTCCAATCTTGTCGCTAAACAAAAAGATAAAACTTTCTGGAGGCATATTTTAGTTCATTTCCACAAGATCTGCTGGTCCATAACCTCTCACCACATAGGTGATGTATTTTTACTCTATTGGACTGGCCAAATTGGCGCAAGACTTGCATGTCTTCAACATGGGATTTGCGTAGAAAATATGTACACATACATGCATGCATACATAGAGTATATGTATACATATATATAAATATATATATATATATTATGCATATATATACAACCAGACACCCCCTTAAGCTCACTTCCATCTCTACACTCGATCGATACTTTCATATTTTTTTTTTTCTTCAAGTAAAAATACTACAACATATTAAAGTGAAACATATCCCAATAGCAGGAAATCTCAGACAGTTAAATTTGAGAACAAGAAAAAGAATACCAAAGGGGAACAGGTAAAATATGTATAGGATCAGAACTTGGAGGTAACCGATCCCAAATCTTTAACTATGGCACGCATCTAATGAGATTAACACTGAAATTCATACGAAAGGACCCCTTTTTAAACACATAGGGAAGTAATAATTCAAAGAGCTGCAAATTAAAAAACAGGAGCAGAAAAGGAGCAAGAAAGCACAAAGTACCTTCCGAACTGGGACAATAACCGGGCTTTCGCATTCACTCACAACATGCCCCTCAGCCACAGACTTCTCCTCGGTTCCCATTCTGTCATAACAAGACCCCACAACCCCAAATACCCAGCAAAGAATTTGAACTCTTCCGGTAAACACAAGCCTATCCAATGTAAACCAAGCTCTTTGAAATTCTAAACACCAGAGAGAGAGAGAGAAGGGGGGGGGGGGGGGGGGAATAAAAACTTGTTCCTTGGGATGCGGGGGGAAATAAAGGAGAGATAATGGTGAAGAATGAAGATGCTGATAAAAAACAGTTATGAAGGCGAAAGGTGGTGGGATGGGAAGGATGGCCTACTACTGCCTGCCTTAATAGTATAATACTGCCACTCGCTCGCTCCCATCCCACTCCCACAGGCCGCAGACACACAAAACCGGTGCATTCTGGTTGACTCACGCTAGACTCACACCCATCTTGACTGCTTTCCTTTTTCTACTCCGAGATTTCGTTCCCTTTTTTGTCTCTTCATTATCATTCACCACTCACCACAAACAAACAAGGTGCTCTCTATTCTCTAAAGTTGTGTGCAAGTTTATCCCAATTTTTTTCCTTTTTTTTTTTTTTTTGTTTTCTTCCATTTGAAGTTATTAGGGTGTTGCTACCACAAATGAAGTTTTATAAAAAAAATTGATGAATTCCCAATCCATCAAAAGTTTAAATATAAAAAGAAAAATATTTTAGTCATAAAAAGATTTCATAAAACTAAACTCACAAACTGACGTCATACGTTATATTGTAAAAATTATTTTTATTATAAAATATATTTAACGTTTTACATAAAATCACATCAGTATCTAAATATATATTTTTTAAAATTTCTTTATAGTTGTAGCATTACTCGTACAATAATAAATCAAATTAATAATTATTATATTGGTGGTATCATCAATCAAGTGAAATTTGTAAGGTTTTTATTGTAAGATTTTGAAAGTATTTTTCGTTTGGTAGAGCTCATCCTCTCCAATTTATGAAAAACGAAACACGGTTATGGATGAAATGAATCGATAAATATTATTCTCCTATTTATAAATTTTCAATCATATAGATTAATGTGACACATTTTAAGTGATTTCTCAATGAAATAATTGATGTAAAAAATCACTTTAAATATATAACATTAGTTGATACGACTAATTAAACAATAAATGTTTATTAAAAAGTAGCATTACTAAAAAGAAATCATACATAATTTGATGTCCAATGACACATTGAACAATGCAATAAAGTCCAAAGGTATTATACTTTCTAGTTAAAGGACTTTGAGGACTTCAATCAAAAGAGAATTTGATGAATAAATTTGTGGAAGTACCATATCTTCGTTGTTGGTCGGTTGATTGGTTTTTATTAAATGTTAAGAGACGATGTGACATTGAGAACCACTTATATATGCAACCTAGCTAAGACGAGTGTAAAGGTGTCTAAAAAAAAACAAGACAAGTGTAAAGGTGAAGATAACGAAGATATGCTGTTTTGAACCAAAAGTTGAGTCCTTGAATCCACCTTCAAAATAATTATTTTTTTTTTTTTTTTTTATTTTTATTTTTATTTCATTTCATTTGAGCTTCATTTTCTTGGTGTAACCAAAGATCGATAGAAAATAATGAAATAAAAGATGGGAAGGAGCTGAGGAGGCATCGCTAGCAATTCAAGAAAAATTAAACTGTCTTATTAAAATAAAATAATATGATTTTTTTTTTCAAAAAAAAAAAAAAGAAAAAACCCATTTCGTGTGACCACATTTATGTCGTTTTTTTTTTAGTAATGGATAGTTAAACACTTCTGGTATAACTAAGACCACCACGAAATACCTTAGTTTTCGTGTATTACTAAATCACTATAAGTACTACAAAATAAAAATAAAAAATTAATATTTATTATATCGAAACGTGTTACCAATTACATAAAATTTCTAAGATTTTACAATAAGATTTGTTGTAATTTAGCATTTCTCAAACCAATACATTGGTGGTTGGAATAAGAGGAGTCTAGAGTACCATCCCCATTTGTATCATTAATTAATGAGTAATAGTTGCATTTGAAGGCATTTGCACGATACACAATCCATATGGTATAATTTTATTTGTAAAATTTAAATTTTATAATTTATCTTCTAAATTAAATTATGTTATGTGAATGGTATATAGTTTAATAGTTTTTAAATAGAATAATTCTTAATTAATAAAGGTAGGCTTTTGCAAATAAATAATTTTTTCTTCATTTTAATTCTTATCCTTGGGAACACTTGATTATATAAAATATTTTAAATTGGTGCTGTATAAGTGGTAAATATAAGAAATAATTTGAAATGCAGTACGTTACGATGTGTGATTGGAGGTGACAAAATATATGATAAAGAACAACATTGCTATTTACGAATTCATACAATTTTCATAGACAATATATTCAAGAGAACTATTATAGATATAAAAAGATTATACAAAGTAAATTCGGAAACTGATGTAACTTCATAGAATCCTTTAGATTTATTTTATAATAAAAGTAAATTTACAAACTGACATATTATATCAAGCTACATGAGTTTATAGATTTATTTTTATGTAATCTCTTTGTGATTAAATTATTTTTCTATAATCAATGTGAAACCAAACTTCAAGTCTTTGCTTCACAAATGGCAAAAAATCAAAAAACAAAACAAAACAAAAGCAAAAGGCAAGCTTGAGAGTGATTTCTAGTGCAGTAATCTTGGTTAGAATTGCTGATTGCACAAGCAAAGAAAGAGGAAGGAGGGGGGAAGAAGTGGCTGACAGACTTATTATGGACCCATGGCAGAGAGAGGATAGACAATGATGTTTAAATTGGCATAAGAAAATCACATCAAAAGCACTAACATTTGCCATTTTTTGGGCAAAGTCAAGGCACTAACCCTCCCCGCTCCCTTTGATTTGAGTCTCTTCTGTCCTTTTGCCAGTGGGGAAGATTTTTTGACAATAATGACGATGAAGAAGAAGAAAAAGGGTGGAGGTAGGGGGAAAGAAAGGAAGAAAATGGGTGCTTTCCTTTTGTATCAATTTGTATAAAGATTTTTTGTTGATGCCAGAAACCGCGTAATGATCAATATGAGAAAATAAAAGAAAAAAAATACATATTTTTTTATACCTCCAGATAAGAAAGTATTCGTTTATATTAAAAAAAAAATCACTAGTTATATCTTTATTATTAAGTGTGTTTATATTGTTTTATCACATCTTTTTAAAATGTATTTTGTTATATATCAGTCAATATTCACTTTCATATCTCATATCTAACAGTTTTTTTTTTCAAATGATGTAAGGTGTGTGATAGTACATAATGACTGATGAGAATAATTATTATTTTAAAATATATGATAAGGATATAGCTAAAGTGGCTATTTTGTTGGCCTATGAATAGATTACATCCCTTAGACCCCAACAGCTTCCAAGTTTCATGAGTAAAAACTAGCTGCAAAAGGTCAACTCCATCAATTGATTAACTATCATTAAGCATGCTACCTTATTTTTGTGTTCCTTCATGATTTTGGCTTTTTATTGAAGTTGTTTGATTAAGTATTAACATCTTCTGTTGTATGCAAATATGCTCCAAAAGTACGTAAACCTCAGACACTTTCCATCTGACATGGTGGAAATGATGTAGATTCTGCATAACATGCCTCCCTAGATGTGATTTTTATCTCAAAAATCCCATTGAAAATTCACACATTATGTATACTTTTTTCTTCCTTCTTTTAGATTCGTTATTTCAACAAAGTTTTTTAAGGAAATAATGTATTTCTAAACTTATATTAAAAAATAAAATAGTCAGTATTCCATTTTATGGGCGACAAAAGTAGGAAGTAGGTTTAAATTGGGAGAAAAGGTGGAAGCTTCGTATGTTATCTTCTACTTTTGTTTCCTCTTCAACTAAAAAAGTGGTCAAGATTCGATCCATGAAGGTCTTGATGGTCAAGGATTTTTTGGATTTTTTTTAATTCAGCTTTCTTTCAAGTTCTAAGAGCCTAAAGAATACTTGGTATCCACATTTTTAACAGCCTTTGCTTTTCCAAAAGGTGCTTGCATTGTAACCTATTGTTTTGGTGAGGTGTAAACGCCACCTTCCTTGTTTCTTTTGCTTCATTCGTTGAGTAGTAATGCTAGATACAATTTTATAATGTGTAAATTTCTTCTAAATTTATAAATAATTTGCATACTTTATCACTGTATAAATCATTTTTCTTACTCTAGTAGCCCGCATTCATTTGAGACCGAACCAATCATTTGATACTACTTTTTAATTAGGTTTTAATTTGTACACTATAATTACTATTTTAATGTGTTTGTTGGAGCCTCTAACCCTTTTATTTATTTCTCATTCTTTAATGATGAAATTATCTTATTTTGACCATAAAAAACTCCAAATCAAATAACTTATCATTTAATTTAATGATATTAATATCAAAGCAATCCCAAGTACGCATGAAGAAAATTAATTTGGTGTATGTTATTTGTATCTATAGATTCATTCTACACTTTAGACCCCGTTTGGATACAAAAATACTTTATATTATCTGATTATTATAATTTTTTAAAATTTTCACACAAAATATAATAAATAATTCAACTTTTTCAAATTTTAAAATAATAATAATATTAAAAATAATATTTTATTTTATTTTTAATTTTTATCTAAACCTATCGCATATTATCTCACTGTCCAAACGAACATTAATCTATTGGATGGATTAACTTGAGAGAGAGAGAGCAAAGTGTGACCATAGTTATGATGACATCTTTTTGTGGTCTTAGATTAAAAAAATAATAATCCCTCAAATGATTTCAAACAAACTCAAGTCAGAGCTCTAATGCTAGTCAGTGCCTTTTCTTTTAGAGCATCCAAAAGCATACAGCTAAGGATCATATCAAAATTAAAAAAATATGAAAATATTTTTAAACAAAAAAAGTTTGGAATAAATTATAATATTATACAGAATATGATTCTATCTTTCTTTCTCATTTTTCTACTTAAAATGCAAGCTCCAATAGGAACTGTTCACGTGTCACATGTCACATGTCACATGTCACCCACAGGTGTAGCCTCAGAAAGAGGGAGATTAGAGAGCCTACATAAAGAACAGAAAGCAGTAGATACTTGAGTAAAAGGAAAGTGGAGACGACACTCTTTTGACACAACATCACAGCAGGTTTAGAGCCTAAAGGGTGACTTTTAGCTCATAAATATTAGGACTGGCTGTTATGGCAGGCATTGAGTTTTTTTTATTTTTATTTTATTTGAAATTAGATTAAGTTATTTGAGTTTATAAATTAACTTTTTATAATTTTTTTTTTTTTAAAGATCAGATATTTTTCTTGAAAAAATACCATCCTCTCGCCAAACAAAGACAAAGAGCAGTGAAAGTGAACAATATTTATCTAAGGCTCTAAGATACTATTTGCTTCAAGGAAAATGTTATTTATTATTATAATTTTACGTACATAATCATATGTGATGACTTGTTAGGTTTTGAAATAATGAAAATTTTGAAATTCCAAATTTAAATAATAATAATAAAAAAACTCATGAAATATAACTGCCACTCAATACAGTAAAGTTTTATGTAATTGTAGTATTACTCTTACTACAAAATGCCTAACATTAGTACCTGCCTCCACTACCATTTGAATGGAAGAAGGTATATACTATATAGCAGCTTCAGTTGAAGCCCAAAAGGCTGCCAATTGTCAAGATTAGGCAAAGGTGGTGACTAGGTGAGGATTAGGCATCACATTACTTTTTCTGCATTATTTCTCTTTAAGAGAATCTAATAAAGAAATTGACAGTTTTCGGTTCTTCTATTTTTAAAATAGAAATACTATTTATCATTCATATATCATACATCAATATTTTTTTTTATAATAATATATATGTTTTTAAATAAAAAATAAAAATAATAAATTATAGATTAATATATGGTGTATGCAGGAATGATAAGTATAAGTAGAATCTTTCTTTCTAAAATTAGTCACTCAAACCCTAGATTTTGATGTTGGGTACCAGCTAAAATCCCTTAATCTCATGTGGGTTTAGATAGTAAGAAGCGTTAAAAGAAGAATCGTGAATAGTAATAAAAAAGTAATAATAAAATATTAAATAATATTAAAAATTAATATAATAATAAATAAATAAATAAATAATAATAAAATAATAAATAGTAAAAGATTATTCTAAAAATATCTTGGATACTTTTGGTACCCAAACGTTATCCTCAAGACTTTGTGCCCCGTGTACAAATGGACACATCACATGCCAGATGTTAAAAAATTAGATAAAATATCAAAATACAAAAACAAATGAAGTATAAGAACACACAAAATAAAAACAAAACAAAACAAATAAAAGAATATATACATATATATATATATATATATATATATATAAAGGAAAAACCAACATAAGAAAAATAAGAATTGTATTCATTTAAGAAGAACTTACAAAAAAAATTATTTTTTCATGTTTTAATTATTGATATGTTGAAAATAATAAATTTAAAATTTAAAATATGAATTTAAAACAAAAAAAAAAATTTACAAAATGAGTTTTGTATGCAAAGTTAAAAGTACACGTAACATTAAAAAAATTAAAAGACAACTGCAATATTCTGTGTAGTATACTAGCTAGCATGCACGAAACCTGACGACAATCTAAAAAAAAAAAATAAGCCGGCGTCAGATGGCAAAATGCATTCAACATTCGTAAATAAATAATGATTGAGAATATATATATAAATAATATTACTATTAAAAAATAGAGATTAGAACTTAATTCTTGACTTCCTAACTCATGATTGTTTACAGAGGATCAATGAGTGACAAAAAACATTCTTCCTCTCAAAATAAGAGTAAAACCAAAATGTCTAAGAAAAAAGAGTTTGAAAAACTAGTGGTCATCCCTGGATATGGTATCGAATACTAGTCAAGTCTCCCTGCAGGATTTGACACACAGATAGGCTGGAAGAATTTCTTATTTTCATTGTATTGAACTGTGTACAGAGTGTATGAATATATGCTACAAGTATGAGTAATGGGCTCCACTTGAAGCGTTATTCAAAATTCAAAATTACTCTACAAAGTCGTGTAACAAAAACGAAAATCAAGGTCCAGGATTTTTGCTATGTCTTCTCTTTTGTTTGAGGTTTGGCCTAACTTTTAGTCACTGCAGAATACTTAAATTGATCTTCTGCGTGATTATCGAAACCTGATTCAACACGCTCCATCAACCAAATGGGCAGCTCCTGCACATGAAGGTTGGCTCTTAGAAGATTAAATTGTGTCGTAACCAGAGGTCTAGTCAATAAATCTGCAAGTTGATCACGCGTAGAAAAAAAAGAAACTTGAAGTTTTTGCTGCACAACTTGATCTCGTACAAAATGAAAGTCAATTTCAATGTGTTTCATATGAGCGTGAAACACTGGATTGGATGAGAGATAAAAGGCTCCAATATTATCGCACCAAAGAGTTGGACAACGTTGGAGATGCATCTTAAGTTCTTTCAATAGCGATTGGAGCCACTATAATTTTGCCAGATACTTATATTTCGATTCAGTGTTGTTGCATGCCACTGTTTGTTATTATTTGCAGCTCCATCTAATTAAAACCTTTTAAAGTATGAGTGAACTGACTAGTAATATGTAAACCGTAGTTTATTGTGTGTTTGAGATAACAAAGTATTCGTTTCATTGCCTGCTAGTGAACATCTTTGAGCTGATGCATGAACTTGCTCACCTTATGAAGTGCAAACACAATATCAGGTTGTGTAAAGCCGAGATAGTGTAAGGCACTGACTGTACTTCGATATAAATGTGGATTGTCAAAATCAACACCCTCAAATTTTGACAGTTTGTAGCTTGTGGACATCGGTGTGCTACAAGGTTTCACCTTATCTAAATTAAATTTTCTTAACAAGTCAATGACATATTTTTGCTGAGTCAAAATTAGATTGCCACCATCACGCAGAGTTTCAATTCCCAAAAAACAAGATAATGGGCCCAGATCTTTTACAGAAAAAGCAAGACCAAGATAAACAATTAGTTTAGTGACTTCCTCAAAGTGAGAACCCGTGATGATTATATCGTCAACGTAGATAAGTATAAGCAGCTGGAATTTTGCAGTCCGCGAGATATAAAGAGAGGTATTTGATTTTGAGCCAACAAATTCATATTGATGCAAATGTTCTGTCAACTGAGCCTGACGAAGGCCATACAAGCTTTTCTTCAAACGACATATATGCATGGGAAAATTCGGATGAATGAACCCTTGAGGTTGACACATATATACCTCTTCATCCAACATCTTATGGAGGAAGGCATTTTGAATATCCAATTGCCTAATATATCAGCCCTGCGAGATAGCAATAGACAACACCAGTCAAATTGTACTTTGTTTTACGACTAGGCTAAAGGTTCCAGAAAATCAACACCATATTGTTGATGATAACCTTTAGCGACCAGTTACGCCTTGTACCTCTCCACAGTCCCCATAGCATGGGTCTTGATGCGGTAAACCCACTTATTTCCAACAAGGTTGACATTGGATTTAGCTGGTACAAGATCCTAGGTATTATTTCGTAAAAGAGCATTGAACTCCATGTTCATAGCATCCCTCCACTTTTAATCCTACGAGGCTTCAGTGAAACAGGTTGGTTGAACTAGAGCTTGGCCAGATTGTGCAATAAAAGCATGAGGTAGTGGGTATTTGATGAACCCGACATATGGGTGCTTCAGTTTGAGCGAATTTGTCTCAGATCTGTAAGTCATCTTTCTTGATATGGTGGATGAAGCGGACGAATCAACAACAGAGGGATGAACAACATGCATTGCTGGAGCTGGTACCTCATTCGAAACAATATTTGTAGAAACAACAACTGGCATAAGATCAGATTCAGGTGGAGAGATGTGATTGGCACTAGTAACAACACTTGCACGAAGAGTTAGAGGGTTCGAGACACTTGGACTTAATTTAGATGGTAAGGTGATAGAGGTGGACTCCATGGTTAAAAATTTAGAGATGTGAGATTTGTAAGGGAAAAAAATTCATCGAATATGACATGTCGGGAGACAAAAAGTTTACTAGTAGACAAATCTAGACACTTATAGCCCTGATGTGAGAGATTGTAGCCGATAAAAATACATGTTTTTGATCTGTAATCAAATTTATGTCTGTTATAAGGATGTAAATTAGGCTAGCAAGCACAGTCGAAAACATGCATAAAGTTATAATTTGGCTTGACGATTAATTGTATATGTAGCAGTTAAAAACGCATCTTCCCAATATGGTTTTGGAAGGTTAGCTTTGGCCAATAAAGCTAAACCCATTTCAATAATTTGGTGATGTCATCTTTCAACGGATCTCATTTGCTCATGTGTGTATGGACAAGCCAGACAATGTTAAATTCTACATTTTGAAAAATATGTATTTAGTATGCGATACTCACCTCTCCAATCAATTTGAATAGCCTTAATTTTGGTGTTAAAGTGGCGTTCAACATACGACTGAAATTTTAAGAAAATATGTTCGACGTCAGATTTTTTCTTAAGAGGAAATAACTAAATAAATTTTGTAAAAGCATCCAAGAAACAAACATAATACCGAGAACTGTAGCTCGAAATCACAGAACTAGGACCCCAGACATCTGAATAAAAAAGTTTCAGGGGCTTCGTAACATGAGGTATAGAACCAGAAAACGGTAAATTATGGCTTTTCGCCATCTCACATGCAGGACATATTCAGTGCCTTTTATTAGAACTAAAAAGAAGATTATTTGTGCGGATAACACGATTTACAGTGTTTTAAGAACACGTGCCCAAGACGACAATGCCAATCAGAGATTGAGACACAGACACCAACAAGAGCTTTTGGATATAAATGCTGAAAAGGCTGTAAAAAACAGTAGAGACCATCTTTGACTACACCCTTATGTAGGGTGTTCCCCCAAGTAATCCTTGATAAAGAAAAAAGAAGCGTGAAATTCAAAATAAACTGGATTATCTTTAGTGAATTTCTTGATAGAGACCAAATTTTTGGTAATTTGAGAGACAACTAATATTTATTAAGAACAAAGGATTGAGAGTGTGAGGATAAAGATGTTTTGCCTAGGTGATTTATGTGCAAACCTATGCCATCTCCAACTTGAATGTGATCGTTTTCATCATAATGTTCACTACGAACATTAAGATTGTTGAAGTTGTTAGCCAAATGGTGCGTAGCTCCAATGTCGGCATGCCATTCTTGCTCCATTGAGTGTTGGATGATTTGGTTGGAGGCAATGTTGGCTTGATGATTTTGTCGATGAGGTTGTGGAAGAAACTGACTATCAAATCTCTTAAAGCACCAAGCCGTAGTATGGCCAAGCTTATCACATAGCTGACACCAAAGATTAGTGTAGTTGTTATTTTGATGAAAAGTTGCTTAAAGATTACCTCTACCATGAGAGGAGGATTGGCCACGCCTCTTACCTCGAAAGTTGGAGTTGTTGCCATGGCCACAGGATCCAAAAGAGGGTTGTTATTTGGTAGCAACATTAGCCAACAAAGTAACAGACAAAAGAGCTTGTTAATGATGCTACACAAATGCCTCACAAGTGCGCAGCATAGAGTACAGCTCTTCTAAGGTGACATTATCTATAACAGAGACCGTGGTAACAAGAGAATCATACTCGGGTCCTAGACCAGCGAGTAGATAGGTGATGATCTCATCACACTTTAGAGCATGACCTGCCATAGCTAGGTCGTGAAAAAGTTTCTTCACATACATGAAATAGTCTGTAACAGATTGTGTAGTTTTCTGAGCAGTAGCTGCTGTGAACGGACTTGGATGGCCTTGGCTTTTGATTGTGTAGCAAAAGTAGTGTGGAGAGAAGTCCAAACTGCGCAAGAAGTATTGCACTGCGCTACTTGCACGAGCACTTCATCAGTGAGAGAAGCATTAATACAATTGAGAATAAGATTATCTTGGGTTTCCCATATATCAAAAGCTAGGTTGGGTTGCAGGGTGCCATCACTATGAGGAATTTCCTTCTCAGGCATTTTAATGGTACCATCAACGTAGACAAAAACTTTTTGACCCTTAAGATAAGAAAGCATGGTTGCTTTCCAATTTGGAAAGTTGGTGCAGGTAAGTTTAGTAATATTGATGCTAGAGGAATGATTGAAGACATGTAAAGTATTGGGAGTGTTATCGGAAGTAGATGAAGAATTGAATGAGGTAGCCATGATGTCTACAGAGGTAGATGAGAAAAGAGTTGAGGAAAGGATGGTTATGGGTGTGAGCAGAGAAGAAGAATTTAGGAAAGGACGTAAGTCGTTCTAGCTGATACCATGTAGGATTTGACACACGGATAGGCTGGAAGAATTTCTTATTTTCATTGTATTGAGCTGTGTACAGAGTGTATGAATATATACTAAAAGTGTGAGTAATAAGCTCCGCTTGAAGCGTTATTCAAAATTCAAAATCACTCTGCAAAGTCGTGTAACAAAAATGAAAATCAAGGTCTAGGATTTTTGCTATGTCTTCTTAGCTGTTTGAGGTTCGGCCTAACTTTTAGTCGCCGCAAAATACTTGACTTGATCTTCTGCGTGATTATCGGAACCTGATTCAATACACACCAAGTGTTCATTCAGTCAAAACAAATAAAAGGTCATTGGACCAATTGCAAGACCAACCCCTAGACCTATTGCTAGACTCACCTATGAGTTTGCCTTGGCTTCATCAGTAAACACAAGTTTAAGACCATCCACCTAGAAAAATCCGGTTGTGGATTTTGAAAGTCAACCAAATTCTTAGAGAATGTCGTATGTCTCAAAGAACCAATTAGTATACATTCTTAATTGGTATATAAGTAACTTGTTCATAATAGAACCCAATCAAAGTCATATAAAAGAGCTAAAGATCTTTATCCTCCAAAATGGTATTTTGCTCCATTTCACCCAACCAAGTCTATCAAATATTACAAGGTAATCACTGAACAAACTAAGTCAGCTATTTTCAACCGCATCATGGATAAGTTTTACCCCATTGGTCGAAAAATAACATTCTATAATTTTTAAAAAAGAATGGGGAACTCACTCATCCGTCCTCAAGAAACTACAAGATCCTGAAAAACCATTTACTTATTATGACTATGTGGAAGCATGGTTCAAAGTCCTCTACCAAAATGAGACTTACAATCATTTTTTGTTTATAAATTTTGACAACTCCTTCTATTGATGATGTAAAAATCATTCAATAGGCAGGAAGGGGAGAAAGAGTCATTCCCTGCACACTAGGGTGACTTGGTTCTCGATCAGTGTACTTTGGAGCTCACGATAGTGTGCCAAAGTGGCCGTATGATGTCGGTGCTTACGTCTATGGCGATGAATAGAAAACATAAGTGCATAGAAGATAAAAAGAGATGAACATAAGGATTTATGTGGTTCGGCATATGCCTACATCCACAGATGTTTGGGAGGTCCACTATAATATTCTTGTTTACAGTCTCTCATGGCCTCTCACATCTCTCTATACAATGGTGATCCCGACAATAATCTACTAGAAAGAAAGTCTTCGCTGAAGCTCCCTACGTATCTGGTTTCGAAGGAGAAGCCGAGAAATGAAAAACATTCTTTGGAGAAGAAGAAGTTTGCAAGGAGAAGAGGAAGACCCGAAAAAGGAGAGGAGGAAAAAAGCTCCCCCAGAAGTCACTCCCATCCCCCCTAAAATCATGGCCTCCACTACCAAGCTATCCCCTAGCCCTTACCTTTAGCCCTCTTCACATGCCTCTTGCCCCCTTGTCCCCTGTTGGGCCCAAGTGACATATTTTTATCCCCTTCACACATTCAAAAGTAAAATTCCAAGTTGGTTGTTAAAATGGTAGACTACCTATGGTCCCATCAAGGAAATCTACCTAGAAGAATTACTAGAAGTCATCAAACAGTTTTCTAATGTCATCCAAGTTGATAAACATGATTCTCAGTTTCCTGTTTCTCTCATTTTCACAAGTAAATATAAAATCTCATGGATACTAAAATGGGAGTTTGCCAAAGAACAAGATATTTTTATAAGAAAATTCTATGTAAAATGGTGAGATCAGTTTGAGTTTCATAGAGCTATCCTACAAGTCCATAAAGAATTCACATCACCAATAGACCAATCCAAGTTCCTTGCAGAAAAAGCAGGACTCCAAACAATCATGGCTTCAACCATGAACCAAGTAAAGACAAAAAACTATTCATGATCAATGCGTCGTCCTGTGATCAAATTTGCCCCCAGTCTGCAGAAGATTTCAATACCAGAGATTATTGCTACAATACAATAAACTCTCAATACAAGTCAAAATTGGTGAAATAACAAAGCGGCTACTAGCACTACCGTGTTATTAAAATCAAAAGCATAATGAGTTGAGAAGAAGAATAGTAAAAGGGCACTACCATGTTAAAGTCAACAACAAAATAATTTAGCACCAAAATAGCCGAAAGCACTACTACAAGTGAAGGAATTCAATGAAGCATTCTAAAACAAACCTCCAAGCCCTATAAAAGGGAGCATCAGTAAGTGAAGAAGCACGGCAAAAAATATTTGTAACAAGAGTGTGAACTATAAAGAGAGAAAATTAGAAAGAAACCACTCCCTTATTTTCTTGATGTATCGCTGTTTGTCAAAACCCAAGTTAATCTTTAAAGTGATGTATTCAAGTAAAGCTCAAGGTTGTAAGTAATCGTGCTATTTTAAATAAAAGTAAAATTTCAAATTATATTTATTTGTTTATTGTTTACCAGCTAATTTATACATTATGTTGTTATTTATTACTTGCTTTAATTATTATGTTTACTGTTTACAAAGTCATTAAATTACTAAGAGCATCCATGTCTCACCTCCGTCATAAACTTAAAGTCTACTCCCACCAATTTCAAAATATCTTTCCTAACCTCCAAGTTACTCAATGTCATATGCGGAAAATTATCCTCCCCTATGATAGAAAATAAATTCCAACAATTCCACCTCAATTATATAGTCTCCAAATATGGTATCAAATCCACCCCCAGTCTGCAGAAGATTTCAATACCAAAGATTATTCCTACAATACAATAAACTCTCAATACTACAAGTCAAGATTGGCGAAATAACAAAGTGACTACCAATATTACCATGTTGTTAAAATCAAAAGTATAATGAGCTGAGAAGAAGAATAGCAAAAGGGCACTAGCATGTTAAAGCCAACAATCAAATAATTTGGCACAAAAATAGCAAAAGGCACTACGAGTGAAGGAATCCAACAAAGCATTCTAAAAAAACCTCCAAGCCCTATAAAAGGGAGCATCAATAAGTGAAGAAGCACGGTGAAAAATATTAGTATTTGGAGACTATATAATTGAAATGGAATTGTTGGAGTTCATATTTTGTCATAGGGGCGGATAATTGTCCGTATATGACATTGAGTAACTTGGAGGTTAGGAAAGATATTCTAAAATTGGTATAAGTAGACTTTAGTTTACGATAAATAATTAATGACTATGTAAACAGTAAACATAATAATTAAAGCAAGTAATAAATAGCAACATAATATAAAAAGCATGTGAACAATAAAAAAATAATTATACTTTTTTTTAATAGCAAAATTACTTACAACCTTAGCTTTACTCAAATACATTACTTCAAAGATCAACTTTGGTTTTGACGAATAGGGATACATCAAGAAAATAAGGGAGTGGTTTCTCCTGATTTTATCTCTTTACAGTTCGAGCTCTCTTAATATTTTTCATCGTGCTTCTGATGCTCCATTTTTTAGGTCTTGGGGGTTTTTTTGGAATGCTTCATTGGGTTCCTTCACTTGTGGTGCCTTTTGCTATTCTTTGCCAAATTATTTTATTGTTGACTTTAACATGCTAGTGCCCTTTTACTATTCCTCTTCTCAACTCACTTTTGATTTTAACAACATGGTAGTGCTAGTAGCCACTTTGTTATTTCGCCAATTTAGATTTGTAGTAATGAGAGTTTATTGTATTGTAGCAATAATCTTTGGTACTAAATCTTCTACAGACTATCAGGACGATGCACTAATCATGAATAGTGTTTTGTCAAATTTCACTATTCCGTGAGTAGTGTTAGTGACTTGATTTTCTTCCACATTTTCTCTTTTACTTTGTCTTCCTTCGGAGTCAAAAATCTTCACCGAGGTAAGAATAGGGATCTTGTGCTTCTTGGAAGACTTCACTAAGTCCTAAATTTAGCTTAGTATTAGGAGTGTGACTTTGGCTAAGCTTAATTGTTGACTCATTTTTTCATAATATTTAGTTGGAACTATTCCTTCTTGATACAGTTTAGGTCTGCTCTTAAGTCTATTAAAGCATTACTTCAAATTCAAATTCCTTATTAATAATTGTTTTTACTTTAGCATGTCATTTTCTTCCTCCTTAGTGCGAGGAATAGATTCTATTTGTGGGATGTCATTTTTATCACGGTGAAAGACTTCTTGTTGTTTTTTATAAAATTCTTGGTTAATTTTTAAGATTGTTACTTCTTGTTATTATCTTTTATTTTCATTTTTTAATTCTAATTATTTCCTTTTTAATGGCTTATTTCTTATTGCAGGTCGTGAAGGGCTAATGGTTTTTGTATTTTTTATTTATTTATCTAATATTTTATTCATATTTACTTGTGGTTCAGTGGTGGTCTTTTTTTATTGTTTCTTCTTTGCTAAGTAGGTCCTTCAATGTTATAAGGTATTAAGCTTTTAATTGGTTGTCATCTATCTTTTCTATTAAATCTATTAGTAACTATCCTTATTTGCTTAATACTGACATTGTTTTATTTTTGCAACAGGTATCTAAACATCCTAATTCAATCTCTGGACTTCGAGATTCTTCTACTTCTGTTGTTGGATCCGTATAGCTAGTATCTTCTTCCAATATTTCACTATCAGAAGTTCCTCTTATCTCTAGGATTTTATAGAGTTTTTCTTTTTCTTCCTCTTATAGAAGCATTTGTAATTGGTTTATTTTATGTTTAACTTTGCGTTCTATTTTGTAATGACTTGTTTTTTTTTTTTTATATTTATAACATTTTACTTTGCTTTTATTTTATTTGTTATTTTTGTAATATTTGTTTTTTTATTATTATAAAATTTCGTTGGTTCATAATTTTTTCTCTTTTTGTAATTAGTCTTGTAATATCTTTTTGATTTCTTGAAATATCAATCTTTACTTTTTCTCCTGGATGGGGCTATAGAAGGCAATCTATATTGTTCACAGAAATTTTTTATTTCATATTTAGCTTTATTTTTGTCTTTGTTAATTAGATTATTAATTTTCATGTCTATATACATCTTTAATCCTTCTTTGTTTACTGTACTTGTGATGTCTCCATATGTGAGATTATCATAATCTATTGTTCCTATTAGGTTTAATAAGACTTTTCTAATTTTATGGGCAAATAAATTAGGGAGGCCATTTATAAACTTTTCTTTCCAAAAAGGTTTCTTACAATCTTTTCTTATCATTACTCTTGACATAAAGATATCGTTCTTTATACCATCGAAAATCACTTAAGGTAGGGCATTTAAGGTCTCATTTGTTTTCGAAAATAAGTTGAAATTAAAATTAAAAAGTTAAATGAAATATTATTAGAATATTTTTTTTATATTATTTTTTTTAGATTTAAAAAAATTAAATTACTTATTTTATTTTGTACAAGAATTTGAAAAAATTGTAATGATTAGATGAGATAAATTGAAATGAACTATGAAAACAAGATATGCAGTCGTGTATTCTTGAGGTTATATCAAGTGGTGTTCCTAGAAAATATTTCATGAGGGTGTATTGAGTACACTAATTCCATCTTGGATTCCCATTTTTACGCGCGTGCTTGGGGTTGGATAGAATGAAGCAGACAGCTCCACTAAAGTTAGCGTCTTTCTGCGTAATTCCATACCAAAATGATCATCAAAAGTCATTATCTCTTCAGAAATCGCTTGTGAATCCTACCGTGCCAACTCACCTCCCAAAACATTTGAAGTAAATCCATCCAAACGGTGGAGTTGCACTTGATCAGGTAGGTTCATGCAACATCTATGCCAAATCCATATCTTAGCTGATAAATCCCTGCAGCTTTTTGTTCTAAACACCTTTCATGATTCGAAAAGAGACAAACTCAAATATGTTGACTCAATAGCATTAAACACTTTCGGTGAATGGCGTGAACCCCCCAACAGTAGATATTGTGGAGTCCATATGTTGTGTTTCTCAAAATTGTTGAAAATGTTTGGGACAGAAAATTATTAAAGAACTCATCCGGGGTTGATGCTCAGAACATCATTGAAACATGGGCATGCGCATGATAATTAGATGACCACATTTAAATCACCGATGGCAAAAATCAACAATCCAAAGCAATAAGGGAAGAAATACTAAAAACAAGTTGATGAGTTTAATGTCAAACTGAATTCATACCATAACAGTTGTACAAAAATGGTAAATGTCAAACAATAAGGTCCAGCTAATTTTTTTGGGTAAACCACAACTCATCAAAGCCTTGAGAAAATTTGTTTGGGATCGGATAAATTTAAAACAAGTCATCTTCGTAGAGAGTTATTTGATATCTACCTTTCTAGGAGCATCACCATTTCACAGTGCACAGTATGTGGGAAAAGATCAACCGCCATGGCTTTTACCGGTCGGAAAGGCTCTGAAATTGGCATAGACTTGGCCCTGTGCCGTGCTAGACCAGCACTACTCATACCTCTCCATCCCCGGTTGTTTTTATTTCCTTTTTCAATTTTCTGAGGAGATGGTGTGCAAAGCTCAATAGCATTTGCCACCAAACTCTCGGGATTGCACGAAATGTATCTGCACCAAACAGAAAAAAAAAAAAAAAAAAATTGAATACCAGAGAAGTTGAGGGATGAAACAACGAGGAGAGAGAGGGAGAGAGAGAGAGAGAATCAGTTGGGAACTAACACAAGCCTGTGCAGACGAGGATGAGTTCTCAGCGCTTTAATCACCTGCATCCCCAATAAGACAAGAATATCAGAAGCATGGTTTGAAGGCAAAAGATATAGCCTAAAATTCAGAAAATGGCTTCCATCCAAAAATCCAAAGCCAGTAATGAGTTCTTATAACTGCAGCCTTCATGGTACCATTTTCATGGCATCAATCACACCGAATGATGACAGGCAGCTTCCAAATCTATTTTCCTATGTTTGTTTTCACCACTTTAGAGCTATAATTATCAGTCATATAAGGAAAAAGGAACACCTCCATCGAGCAAGTGCTGTATTTGAGAATTAGCAAAGACTGGTAGAAAGAGAAGTACTCAGGCTAAACATGGTGTTTGATTAGCAAAGACTGGTAGAAAGAGAAGTACTCAGGCTAACCATGGTGTTTGACCAAGCTGACTTGGTTTTAAGGGCTTAGATTCCAGATCCCTCAAGACTTCCTAAAACATCACACAAGATGGAAACATTTGATTTTTATTTTTTTGGATATCTTTACATGGGCAACATTGGAAATTTTACATCATATCTTTGACCTTGAGGTTGGAACCCAACTGCCATATCAACAAAGGCCAAAAATATTAATTTCTGATCTAAGAAACCTTGCGGTCCTATTTGGTTGGTATCCAAAGAAGGCATGAGGGGAATAGAAAATTGTATGTAGCCCATAAAAATTGATACCGAAGTTTCATGGATAATCAAAATCATGATGATGATGATGATCAAATCATAATCAGGAGGAAACAATGCGGGCAGATGCACAAAATAGACCCATAGAACCCATGTCCACGTCTCCAAGTCATTCAAGCATCTTTTTATAAGAAAATCAAAAGAAAATGCTCATTCAAACTTCGGATACCAAGAAGTCTAGTTCTCTTTACAATGGTGGTTTCATCTCAACTAACTCCAGCCAAAATCCTACATGTTAAAGGTGGTATCTCTGTCAAGTCAAGTTGATAGGCAACAGGGGACTTACAACACGGGGTTGTCTAAAATTAACCATTTGAAATGAAGGGAGCTCTAATTTCCAAAACATAAATTTCTCAATTTTGAATCAACCTAGGTATTTGTAACAATATACTGGGGTTAAGGATCCAAGAAGCATGTAACTTACAACGGGATGAAGTCCAACACGTGGAGGATCAACAATGGCAACAACATTCTTAAACTGTGGCACAGAAGTATTCCCACTTTCAGAAGTGCCATTCCCCTGCTGTTGGATACCAGTTTCTTGTCCTCCATTTTCTAAACAATCAGAAGCACTTTTATTATTTACATGATCATGGCTTGAGTTCTCTTCAGGCTCTAGTACATTGTCAATTGAGGTATCTTTCTCTCCAGGAGTAGCAATTTCTTTGTCACTACTTTCAGAAGTATTTGAAATCTCATCTGACTTCTGAGGCAAATTTAGATACTCTTTCAATAATGACCCCATTACATCCTCCGCCTGTTGCCCCATTAATGAAAAACACAATAAACAAATTAATCATTACATGCAATGATGTCAAGCCTATCCGATTGCAGAAATTATAATATGAATAATCAAAACTATACTAGTTTAATCAACTGCTAAATAGTTTTCCAAAACCACTTGGGCAATGGATTAATTCCCTATGATTTTTTTTCTAGGGTTTGCTGTAAAAACCAAACAAGTTAAAAGGGGCATACTTCAAACTCACCTTTGCACAAACAAATTTACAGTTTTTAATGCCATTGATTTCAGCATTCCTATAAGCGTCTGAAACTGCAGAAGCATTCATTTCAATGCCAATCACCTGGTAGAAAATAAAAGCCAAAACAAATCCAGTCTTTTGAGGAAAGGAAAAGAAGGAATGTAATACGTTTCATATATGGGTGTAAGTGGACACTAAGGACTACTTCTCTGTATTATCAAATCTCATTCAGCAACTGCAACATAAATGCTCTACTTGTATAATTTATTTTTTTCTCCAAAAGAAAGGGTGTCATTTGTAACTTGAGGCATTGAAAAATCAACACCCTAATCATACATGTTGGAAGACAAGAAATGATCAAGGAATTGGGTTGGTATTATTACCATACCAACACGATGTGCTAAAGTCAGGCCAATTGTACCAGTCCCACAGCATACATCAAACAGCAAGGTATCAGGGCCCAAACCAGCCCAATCCCCGGCAAGCGAGTATAGCTTCTCAGCCGCAAGAGTATTAACCTGGAGTACAGTAACTACAGTTGGAGAAATATCCAGTACTAAAAGCAAAAACTATTTTCTTGACCATGAAATGAACGACAATCTGAGCTTTAAACCTGGAAAAAAGCTGTGGGAGATATACAGAAACGAAGATCGCCTATTGAGTCATGAATTCTCGCCTCTACAGGATCAGCAGTAGCATCTGGTTCAGGACCAGCGGCTTTAGGAATGGGCAATTGGCGCAATGGAGCATCAGTTGGGGCAACATTTGATATTCCTTGGTGATCCTGCATCATAACCAACCATCCACAATGTGTTTACTCTCAGAGACACAGAAATCATCATGCGCTAAAGAAAGGGCATGCTTCGCAAAATCAAATTGACATACCAACAGGGTAATCAAAGTACATTTCTTTTCCGATTATGAAAACTCATGGCAAGAAGCTAGTACCTGAACAACCAAAGCTGTTAAAGGCAAAGATGGAGAATTTTCTGCAGCCCCTTCAGTGAATGCTTCAGCCAGCCTCTTAAATTCACCAGTAATTACAGCATCATCAAATCCTGCAGAGCAAACCTACATAACCAAGACAAAAAATGGCCATAAAAGAAAGTTATACCCAAACAATTACCATGAATACTGTCTGTAAGCTATGGAATCTGGTTCATTCCCATTTGGAAACAAAAACTTTCATCTGCCACACAAGTGGCCAAATTGCAACAGCACAAGCCTACGTGGTTTGTCTTTCTTCTTTCCCAAAACTCTTGCGGACCTCTCAGACATGAAAGGCTAATAGAATTTCACTCATTGAAAATGGAAAAAGAAGGAAAAAACTGAAATTTTCGAGACAAGTTCATTGGTGACTAACCTGAACAACGAGCATGACCTCTGAAATGCTGGCATCAGAATTTTCAACATCAACCTTCCCTAGGGCTCTTCCTTCTCGAACCTTAGAACATAATCTTTACATTAATTTCTAGGCATGTTTGAACAGAAGAATGAACATTTTCTCTTGATAACTCAAACTTAGAGCCCCATAAACAGCAATACATACTGTTAATTGACGCCAAAACCCAGTATTCTTAAATCTGTTCCAAATTGGTAATCCTGAGTTTTGCAAAAATTCCTGAAATATAGAAGCATATTTGCAAGCAATTCTTGAAACATTTGGGCAGTCCGCAGGTTCTTCAACTGCTGTCACACCCTCCCTGCAAAGATTCTTTAGTATATACTTCAGATGCCAATAAGTACTTCAAAAACTGAGCAGATGAAAAGTACCTAAAGTTACCGAGCATGAATCCCACAGTTGGTTTGCCCTGTAGAGAATATCCAGCTGAAAACTCGCACTTGTTGCGGTATCCATTTACAAGTGGTGATTCGATTATACCCTCTAATTCACATGGAAGACCGCCTGCAGGATTCAAAAGAAGAGTAGAAGAAAGATTACGGCCAAATGGGCCACTAAAATTTCTTATCCTGCTTTGATAGAAAGAATGGAAAATGTGACAGGGCAGCATGACATATGGAGCAATCAAGGGCACTGTGATTTCATAAGTAGCTCCATTCTCCAACAAACAACCCAAAGTAAAAAAAAATTAAATTAAAAAAATCTGTAAAAGGAAAGCACCTATTTCTCTAGATTTTAGAATCCATTCTGGAAGTGATACACCATTCGGGCAAGCTTTACGTGCATTTCTAGTCTGTCAAAAGAAAATTGCAATAGTTCAGTATGCTGAATCTTCAATATATTTGAGACAAAATATAATCATGAAAAGCCAAACAGAAAAAGTGTTTCTGACAAGTCTTTTGAGAATCTGCATGAGAGAGTTCTTTTTGTGCTCCAACTGATCACCATAAGACATATGAGCAAGAGGAGTCACAACATCACAGACACGTCTTGCCCTGGAAACAGAACCATCCACTGTTGAACAGTTCTTATCATCATTATTGGTATCGTCATCCTCAATCCCATTTGAAGAAATACGTACCCCTACATTCTCTCCGTCCAATGCAGGTTCCCTAGTTTGCTGGTCCCTTATAGGGAGAGCCGCTGCTGATCTTATTTTCTTTTCAAATGATCGAGGAATGACATCAGCAACCTTTAGATTTTTGTTGCCAATAGACTTTCCTTTAAGTTCCTGTCGCAATGAGATTTTAATGTGCCAGTCAGTGTATTTATAGCAAGTTCATGCAGTAACTACTTGATATACAAGAAAAAGGAGATACCTCTTGGGCAGTTTTCAATTGTTCTGCACTTTCAAAACTCACAAAACCCACAGTCATGCCTTTCTTTTTCTTCACAGATTTGAAATGAACTCCCTGGAGAAAAGAAAAAGAAAATTCTTCTAATTTCCAGTATGGAAGTCGTAAGTCTCTTCTATCACACAGAAAAGAAGGCAAGATTCATAGATGACTTTCAATTAACTAAGCAATCGAAGAAAGAGAAACAGAATGGTATAATTAAAGGGTTCTATAACCCTAAACAATCTCAATGTAATGGAAAAATGTTTTCAAACAAAATCATAAGCTATAATACTCATACAATATGTTATATGTTAATAAACCATATATCGGACATGCCAACATAGATTTCTTTTTATTGGTATGGTACACATGCAAATTGTGGATATGAACCCATGACCTCCTCCACCATGTTATTCTTTTTTTTTATAAGTCTCATTTTTTTATTTTTTTATTTTTTATTTTTGATAAGTATGTTATTCTTGTGTAAGGAGGAAAAGCTATTTCAGCTAGAGCTAATCGGCAACACACCAAACTATCATATCTATGTCAGTTTTGCTTTTACGTTGATATGCATGAAGTTGTTAAAACCAATCATTAGAGACACTATCATACCCACATGCCCGAATCTTAATATAATTTCTGCTCGGCCAACACATTCAAAAATATAATCTATATTGGTAAACAATCACGCTACAGAAGCTGGAGGCTCTTTTACTTTTTCTTCTATATTTTGCTTTCTTTTTCCAATCTTTTTTAGCCCAAGATAAAACTACACATACCTAAACCAAGTTCTGCCAAAAGCACGTCAACTCTTTGACTGAGAGAGCATGCTGGACGTGCAATTTCACAAAAGAAATTTGCAGAAGGATACCTCAACGTTCAGGACAAGAGTGCTTAAGTCAAAATACCAAGTCAAGAAAATGCATTTACAATCAACCAAGACTTATTTCAATCAATAGCTCAATTTATCAATAAGATCCGAACTTCTGATTCACATCCAAGTATACATTCACTAAGCATGCTCAGTTTGTACATTTCCAGCCTTTTTTTCTTAGCAACCATACAGGCAACAAGATAGAGTTTTAAAAAGAAAAATAAAAATTGAACAGAATTTAGCATGGAACAAGGCCTTAAATAACAAGCCAATCAAAAAACCCACTTGCCTCTTCACCAAGAAACTTCATCAAATTCTCAGAGTGCCACTTCCTCGGCAAATGCACCAAGCACTTGCTAAGCTCAGAGTCCGAGCAACCGTCATTATCCTTATCGTCATCATCCTCGTCGACAACCGCCTCAGTCATCATTACATCCTCATTCGGGCTATCTTGCCTCTCGCTCTCCTCGGACCTCAACACCTTCTTGGCGCGCTCCGAGGTCGGGTCCCAGGTGTTATCCGGCCGCGGGCGGAGCTCCTCCTCGCCGTGAGCGTACCTGCACGAGTCGCCGTGGCTGCAGGAACCGGAGTTGCGCCTGAAGTAGGAGCAGAGGCTGGTCTTCCACAGTGGGTGAAGGGACGACTGGTCCGAGGGTGGTGGGTCCTCTCGCTTTCGCTTCTCGCCGACGGAAACGGTGTCGTCCGCCGATGTTGATTGGGAATTGGGGGGATCTTGGTCGAGGTCCTGTTGGGGCGACTGAGAGGGTTTGGGGACTGAATCTTCGCCGTTCATTGAGGGGTGTTGAGGTTTCAGGGTTTGGGTTGCCGAGGGTTCGTTATTTGGAGATGCCGCCATTGGAGTTACAAAGTAACAGTAGTGTAGTATGGTTTATAGCGACAGTCCATTTGGGTTCTGTCTCATCCGAACCGGATCCGATCCGGTTTGAATCCGCCAAAATGGTGATATGGTCTCAAACCATTTTAAACAACAAAAGATAATCAGAATGAAATCGATAATGAATCAAGAATCAAGTGTGTATTCTTGAAGAGAATTTTTGAGGAATTCTCAAACCTTCAACATAATCCTTCATAGTCTAGAAGATGATCAATACTAAAAATTTCTCGATCCATACGAGATATGTTCTTACAAGAAGCATAAAACGCATCGTTTCTCACTCAAGGAGTAGGTAGCAAGGACCGGCCCCCTCTACCCACCCCCCATCTACCCTGCACTCGTGTGGCAGGACGGATCTCCTTGTCCGCCAAATGGGGGGGCGGGTGGCCCCGCCTGCATCTAGCACCCACAACTGGGGCGAGGGCAATGGGCAGGATGGGGTGCACCCCCACCCCTGCCTTTTATTATATTCTTAATATATAAATATATATATTCCCCAATCTTCGATTTCGAGCCCCTTAGTGCCCTCACCCCCCCCCCCCTTCAGCCTTCTTCTCTCTCGATCTCTCTCCCAGTCTCTCTATTCCTAAGCTTGAGTCTTGCTCCATGAAGTCTCTGTCATCACCCATCGTGGTTCTCGCCGAAGGTAAGTTTTCCAATTGGGTTTTTCCAAAATCTTTTACATTTTTTTTTTATGCAATAGAGGATGGGATTATGAATTGTGTGTTGTAGAGAATGAATGTGCATGTGAATTATTTGAACTTTGATTGAAATTTTTAGGGTTTCCGTTCGATATGCATAGAGACCATTTATATGCAAGTTGTGTGTCAATGTCATGAAACATCCTATTTTTCCTTGTTCTTTTTTGTGGCAAGTCAAGAAAGCATGATTCTTTCGTATTCTGCAATCTACATCCACTATGCTAGAGGTCTTCACTCTTCAGGAATATTGCATCCACTAATCACTATGCTAGAGGTCTGGGTCTGCCTTTTCGTGTGCTTTAGTATTCGGCCACTTCTATTTGTTTGAATTTTGATATTTTCTTGAGTAAAAAATTATGCACCCATTCAACAGAAAACATAAATTTTATCATTGAAATAATTGCTCTTAGATAATGTTCTTGACATGATGCCATATGATTTATTCCAAGATATAAAAAGAACAGACACACAAATTGTTGCTAGGGTTTTAGTCATTTGAACAATCCTATTTTAAAATGAAAGCATTTATATAAACTTATGTTATTTTTATAAGTTATTTTATAAAAATATCATTACAATTGTAAAAAATAACAGATGTAAAAATATTAAAATAACAGCACAATCTTGTACAAGTATGATTCTTTTTAAGATTTAATACTTGGATGTTAAAACTTAATACTTGGATGTTAATTGTTTGGACGTTAATTGTTTGGAATGTTGTCATGTTTGCTATAATTTCATATTTTTTGTTTGCTTGAGTTCATGGAAAATCTGACAGATTTTAGTGCGAGCTCCCCTACCTAGGATACCCTTACTCCTACTCCTGGCCCAACACCTACCCCTATGCCTACAGAACCTTGCCTCACCCCCAAGCCTAGCAAGAAACCCGATTCCATAGTTTGGTCTCATTTTATCAAATTAGAGGATGGTGACCCCAATAACCCCAAGCCAAGTATAACCACTGTGGTAAAATTTATGGATGCCACTATAGGAAATATGGTACCTCACAATTAAATGTACACTTAGAGCATGCAAAAAAAGTCCAATATTAAGATTATTATAAGAGAATAGCCAATCTAGGTTAGAGATTTGACTTAAAAAAAGGGTGGATGGGAGTAGTGGGGGTGCAATGTTGAGGGGGTATACTAAGTACCGATGAGTGTAGAAGACACATAGCTCGTATGATTATCATGGACGAGCTATCTTTTCAAGTTGTTGATGGAAATGGTTCCAAACGCATTCTCACTACTTGGAATCAAGGTTTAATTTTCCTTCTAGCCACATGACGGCAAAGGATGTAAAAAAATATTATTGGTCTGAAAAAGAGAAATTGAGGGGTCAATTGGCGGGTTAATTTTTTTTTCTCACCATTGATACTTGTACATCAGTCTAAAATTATAATTATATGTCTTTAACTGTGCATTTTATTGATTGTAATTGGACATTGCACAAGAAAATTATAAAATTTTGTCAAATTACCGATCACAAGGGTGAGACAATTGGAGGGTCTTGGAGGCCACAGTAAAGGAGTGGAGGTTGACACGAGTTATCACAGTTGATAATGCATCGTCTAACGATGTCGCATTGTGATATCTTAAGACCTTTTAGAGAGGCAAATAAGACAATCATGGGTGGTGAGTGTTTGCATGTGAGATATGCAGTACATATTTTGAATCTTATTGTCACTAATGGTTTGATGGATCTTCATGACTCGATTGCTCGGGTTATGACTGCTATGAGATGGGTGAGATCTTCTCCTTCGAAATTGGAGAAATTCAAAGTTGATACGAGGTCTACTAGCCTAACATCCAAGAAGGGTCTTTGTACTGATATGCCTAAATGATGGAACTCAACATTTTTTATGTTAGAGGCGGCCCAAGAATATAAGTTGGCATTTGCATTATTGGGTGATGAAGACATCCAATATGTAAAATATTTTAATGATCACAGGGGATTCGGGAAGCCTATAAATGATTGTTGCGAAGTTGTATCTATTTTGGTAGATTCTTTTAGGCTTTTCTACGAGGTCACCATGATACTATCTAGAATTTTGTACCCTACATCCTATCATTTCTGTCAGCAAATATGTAAGGTAAAAACAAAATTAGATGACACAGTTGCAGGTGGTCATATTAGACTGCTAGAGATGGTATTGATTATGAGGACGAAGTACGACAAATATTGGAGAGATTTCACTAGGTCTAATATTTTGTTATATGTAGTTGTTGTTGTTGACCCTCAGTTTAAGGTAGATGGCATAGTATATGTAGTGGGAATTGCGCATGGGCAAGCATAGATGGACATATTGTAGTAAGGGTTAGGGAAACCCTTGGTAGATTATTTGATAAATTTACCGTCTTGTGGGGTGATAATATTGCGACACCTACACCTACTACCCCACTAGTTTTAGAAACTAGGGTTAGGAAAAGATGTAGATTAGATTGGGATGGTTTGAGCAGAACCCTTTAGTCCAGTGTTCTATAGAGGCTCAGTCAGAGATAGACATATACTTGGCAGAAAAGCTTCAACTATTTGCATGAGACTTTGATATATTAGGTATGTGGAAGGTGAATGTTGTGAAGTATCTCGTCCTTGGAGAGATAACCCACAGTATTTTGATAATCTCTATTAGTACCGTAACTTCAAAGTCGACTTTTAGCACTGGAGGGCTTGTATTGGATTCACGTTCTAGATGTTTTTTACTATGAGGAGGCCGACGTCGAGGAAGATAGTGGTGATCAGCCTGGATCTGGTAATTTTGGGACTTGAATTTCATTTTCTTATTTTAATTTATTTATTTTTATTTAATCGATATTTATTTCAAATTTAATTGTTGTAGTGATACATGAGACGAAGTGTAACGACCCGATCCTATATTTTTATGGATAAATTATGGATAATTTTATTATGTTCAATAAATGAGTTAAATTCCATGAAAGAGTACTTTATCGGATAGGCTAAATTTATTTGAACCTAGAGTTAAGGTTAGGTTATTTTAAAAAAAAAAAAAATTCCAAGCCCATGAGTGTTAGACTCCAAACACTATTAGTATCCTAAATTCCTCTTTATAATAAAACCCTAACTAACTCCCTCTATGAACTCTACCCCATGCACATCTTCATCATCAAAGTTCACTAGGATTGCAACTCTACTTGAGCCCTCTTCATGTTAAAACTCCTTAAACCAATAGTATATATATACCTACTGCGCCTTCGCGAGAATAATTCAAGCCGCGGTACCCAACCTTCCTCGAGTGGTTGCTATGTTCTTCCTTCCCCGCTTTGATTTTCTTGTTCCCTACATAACCCATCACATGGCCAACGAAAGCCACCAGCAACTAAAGGAGCATCCCTCACGTTACCCAACTCCTTTACATCGCCCCTTGCTCAAGCACTGCCCAGCCCATGGGCAAACGGCCATGAACCTTTTCTTAGTTGTCGCCTCCACAGAAACCAAATCCACACACCCAGCCGCTGCACACCACCCTCACCGAGAGTTCCTCCACGTCGAAACCCCACAAAAACCGCCATTCAATTCTCTGCCATGCACATGCCCCTCCTGCACGAAGCCTTTCCCTTCACAGTAACGCCACAACATGTGTGCGACCGTAAGTCTAGATCGTACCCCATGTGCAACCTTCCACCACCCAAGACCTCCTTTGTGACGACTACCGAAAGCCACAGCCAGCCTCGATTCATGCCGACCCTATATGTTCAAGCCATCCAAACAACCACAAACTACACCGTGAGCCGTCTCACTTCTGTCCAACACAACCATGTTTGCTCCCCAACCCTATGAAGACCACGCCACAACACCTGGTTAGTCCACATCCCATGCAATAGCCCCCACCACCAACTTCCATGGAAAGCGAAAATCAGAGCTACTCTGTTTTAAGCTATGGAGACAGAACATCCTCACCCAAATCGAGAGCCATGCCTTGCCACAATTGGGCTGCGATGCCACCGTTAGTAGCAACAGATGACACCGGAGATCAAGTCTCTATTGTCCAGTGACGTTCAGTGCCACCGTCTCAAGCCCCCATGCATGCCCCATAACGTGTAAACTCTCTCTCCGTTCTCTCTCACTCATTCTCTCTCTTGTGCCACACCAGTGCCCAGAAAAGCCCAGCACGACATCTACTACTCCCAGCCACCGTGAAACTCAGCCAGCCACCACAACCCTTTGTCACACTCAGCCTCTCTCGGTGAGCATCACACAAGCTAGTCCTCTCCCGTAAGTTGTTTTTCCCTTTCCGTAAGATGTTTGTGTTTTATATCAGACTTTTCCAAAATGCCCTTGCCTATTATGTTGTTTTCCCAAAAATACCCATGCCTATTTAGGATTAACAGGTGAGAATATTTTAGTGTTAGGAAGAATTTAGGTTTAGGAAATATAGGAAACACATGGGGAATAGCCAGTCCTCTCCTGGTAGGGTGAGGTTTTTCTCTCTGGAGAGAGTTAAGTCCTTTAGATGGCTTTGGCTGCTTTGAAGAGGTGACAATGGAGGATGATCTAACTAAACAATGGGAAGGATTCAGTCTCACTAAGAAGGAAAAAGAGGAAGTAGTTTTGTCTACAAACTTGTCTAGAAAAATATAACATTATGGCAAGTTTTGCCTGCTAGTCATGATCATTGCAAAAAGACCAGTCAACCAAGAAGCATTCAAGTCCACAATGGCCAAGATATGGAGATCAAGTCTCTATTGTCCAGTGACGTTCAGTGCCACCGTCTTAAGCCCCCATGCATGCCCCATAACGTGTAAATTCTCTCTCCGTTCTCTCTTACTCATTCTTTCTCTTGTGCCATATCAGTGCCTAGAGAAGCCCAGCACGACATCTACTACTCCTAGCCACCGTGAAACTCAGCCAGCCACCACAACCCTTTGTCACACTCAGCCTCTCTCGATGAGCATCACACAAGCTAGTCCTCTCCCGTAAGTTGTTTTTCCCTTTCCGTAAGATGTTTGTGTTTTATATCAGACTTTTCCAAAATGCCCTTGCCCGTTATGTTGTTTTCCCAAAAATACCCATGCCTATTTAGAATTAACAAGTGAGAATATTTTACTGTTAGGAAGAATTTAGGTTTAGGAAATATAGGAAACACATGGGGAATAGTCAGTCCTCTCCTGGTAGGGTGAGGTTTTTCTCTCTGGAGAGAGTTAAGTCCTTTAGACGGCTTTGGCTGCTTTGAAGAGGTGACAATGGAGGATGATCTAACTAAACAGTGGGAAGGATTCAGTCTCACTAAGAAGGAAAAAGAGGAAGTAGTTTTGTCTACAAACTTGTCTAGAAAAATATAACAATATGGCAAGTTTTGCCTGCTAGTCATGATCATTGCAAAAAGACCAGTCAACCAAGAAGCATTCAAGTCCACAATGGCCAAGATATGGAGATGTGAGAGGTGGCTCAAGTTCTCAGAAGTGGGTATGTACAAGTTTCCGATCGAGTTTAATAAAGAGAAAGACCTGTAGAAAGTTATCAGGTGTAGACCTTGGTCTTTCGACAATGGCTACTGTGCCTGCAAGTATTTGAAGGGAATAGGTCCATAAATGATGTTGTCTTCAATAAAGAGGAGTTATGGGTGCTAGCTTACAACATGCCATTATCCAACATGACTTACGAGGTTGGAGCTCAGATTGGTGGCAGCATAGGCAAAGTAATTACTGTCCAGGTGGATGATAGAGAGATTGGTTGGGGGAAATTCTTAAGGATAAGGGTGGAAATTAACATATCAGAAACTCTACTTAAGGGGGTGTTTTTATCATTCGCAAGCAAAAAGTCTTGGGTTCCTATCAAGTATGAATGTCTTCCTACCTTCTATTTCAAGTGTGGGGTAATCAAGCATGCTAAAACTGGCTGCTTAGTAAGTTCACTTGGAGACAGTAAGTTGCAATACGGGGCTTGGTTCTGAGCCCCAGCAACGAAGGATAGTGAGAGCACTAACAAAACTTATGGCAATGTAGACACTCAGCACAAAGGAGAAGGTCAGTCATGAAGGAAGGAAAGGGAGGATAGGGATGAGGGCCTAAAAAGCAACACCAAGTCAACTGCAGAAATCCAAGAAACCTATCTGCTTGATTTAGACAACACAAGTAATGTAAAGGCTGCTGAAAAGTTGTTTTCTCCTATGTTGCCTGCAGAAACCACCCAAAAGCCTTTCAAGGAAAGCCTCTCTGAGCTTAATTTGGAAAATTCAGGGCTAACTTCCCACGTTGGGAATGCCTGTTCCATGCAAGGCATTGAGGTGTGCACCAAACATGCAATAGCTACTATATGTAAGGACAATACCCAATAGACAAGCCTAGGCCTTAAGGGTAACCTTGACCTGAGGGCCCAAGTCTCATCTTTAGCCCATTTTGTCTCTAACCAAGTCCAAGCTCTGGAGAAGATCAAAACAAGAGCAAGTTGGAAAAGGAAAGCTAGGAATAAGAGCTTTGAAAGGCTCTTAGCAGGGCTTGAGGAGAGCAAGGCAAACTGCCCAAGTGGCACCAATAGAGTTGTTACTAGATCAAGGGCTGGTGGGGCAATCCAAGCTTTGAAGAAAGCAAAACATAGGGTGTCCCTTGGTGAAAATTCTGATAGAACTGAGGTGGTGGAGGCTGTGGTATAGCCCCACCATTTGTTATGAGTTGTCTAAGCTGGAACTGCCGAGGGCTTGGGAACCCTCGGACAGTGAATAATTTGCATCTCATGGTGCAAAATAAGGCCCCAAACTTTGTTTTCTTAATGGAAACAAAGTGTAACAGATTAAAAGTAGAAACAATCAAAAGAAAGCTGAATTTTGAAAACAGTTTTGTGGTGAACTCAAAAGGATCATGCGGAGGCTTAGCTTCCCTATGGAAAGAAGATACAAAAGCTAAGGTTTTGTCCTATACACAATACCACATCTCATTGATTGTTAAGGAAATGAGAGAAGGTGGTTTCTGGATTCTAACTGGTTTTTATGGCAACCCAATCATAGTAAAGAGACATGAAAGCTGACAACTATTACAGGCTCTTACACCTACAGCCACAACAGATTGGCTTTGTGTAGGTGATTTTAATCTTGAGGTAAGATGAAACATGTGGAGGTCTCTTAAGACCTTACAACCAAATGGAAGCTTTTAGAGAGGCAGTGTATAGGTGTGGGCTAATGACATGGGATATTATGGAAGGAAATTTACTTGGTCAAATGGGAGGCATGGTGAGGCCTTCACAAAAGAGAGGTTGGATAGAGCCTTTAGCTGGCCAATGTTTGGGCAAGCCTTTTTAATGACTCAAGAGTCAATACCCTCCCAGCCCTCAATTTCGACCACAGTCCCTTATGGATTGCCATGGAATAGTTGCAACCCTACTCTCATAGACATCAGAAGCCTTTCAGATATAAGGCAAGCTAGACTCTGAAGGAGGATTACTTTAAAACAGTGGAGGAAGCCTGGTGTAGGCCTATGGTAGCAACAAACAAAATATAACACATTGTTGAAGGCCTCAAGATATGCCAAGAGAAGCTATCTCAGTGGAGTAAGCAACAACTAGGCAACTTTAAGAGAGAAATCAATGAACAAATGGACTACCTCTCAAAATTACAGGATAGGAACATTGGCCAGCTAAATGAGGAGATCAAACAAGCACAGCAAAGGGTGGACAGATTACTGGAAGCTGAAAATATCAAGTGGAAACAAAGGGCAAAATAGAAAGGGTTGAGGGAAGGAGACAGAAACACAAAATTCTTCCATTAGTGTTCATCATAAAGGATGAAAACAAATGGGATCAAAAAGCTCTTGGACAATAATGATCAAGAAATTACCTCAAGGGAGGGTATTAACATGCTTTTCCAGGATCATTTCACAGATCTCTTCACTTCTTCCAACCCCAGAAGCCCAACAACATGTATTGCAACACTGGAGACCCGAGTGAGTGAAGAACAAAATGAGATGCAGACCAAACCTTACTCAATTCAAGAGGTAGAAGATGCTTTAGTTCACATGAATGGATTAAGTTCCCCAGGACCAGATGGCTTTCCTACTATTTTCCATCAAAAACATAGGTCAGTAGTGGGACCTCAAGTGTGTGAAGCAATGTTAAATATCCTTAACTATAATGGCAGCATAGGTAGCATAAACAGCACATTCATAGCTCTTATTCCGAAGAAGAAAACACCTACAAAAGTAATAGACTTGAGGCCAATATCCCTCTGTAATGTCCTCTATAAACTCATTTCTAAAGTCATAGCCAATAGATTAAAAAAGGTGCTCATGGTATCATCTCTCCCTCACAATCTGCTTTTGTTCCAAATAGATTAATTACTAATAATGTAGTTGTTGCTTTTGAGGCTTTGCACACAATGAAATGTAAAATGACAAGGAAAAAAAGTCATATGGCCTTAAAGTTGGATATGAGCAAGGCCTATGATAGAGTAGAGTGGAGCTTCCTAAAGACAGTCCTCTATAAGCTAGGTTTTTGCAGCCAATGGGTGGAACTAGTGATGGAGTGCCTTGAAATAGTTTCCTACGCTATCCTTGTGAATGGTGATCCTCAACCTGAATTCTCTCCCACTAGATGCCTTAGACAAGGTGATTCATTATCACCTTATCTCTTCATCCTATGTGCTGAAACATCGAGCAATTTAATCCATAAAGCTAAAGAAAGCAAGTTGCTGCATGGGGTACCTGTTGCAAGGGTGCAGCTTAGAATATCTCATCTCTTCTTTGTAGATGATAGCCTTCTGTTTTGCAAGGCTAATGCAGTTGAATGGGGTAGGTTGATCAACCTGCTCAGAACATATGAGATGGTATCTGGACAAAGACTAAAACTAGAGAAAACCTCTATCGTGTAAAGTCAAAACACAGCAAGACCCAGTCAACACTATATTCTGTCAATTGTTAGAATGAAGTTAGCTATGCATTATGAAAAGTATTTACGCTTGCCTTCTTTGCTGGGGAGAAATAGACTAAGCTCTTTTAAATGCATCTTGGATAACATCAGATCGAGGCTTAGTAACTACAAAGTTTGAACTTTATCATAGGTAGGGAAAGAAATTTTCATAAAAGCAGTCATCCAATCCCTCCCTACCTGTAATATGCTTGTAATGTAAGATGGGAAGTAATAGGAATATGGAATGTAATCAAGTAGTAGTAGCAATACTTTCTTCGAGGGAAAGCGCCTCCAAAGGAACAGTGAATAGTATAAAAATATTCCAGAGATAGGTCAAGTCTCATACAGTGACCTAAGATACTATAACATGTAAATTACTCTAAAGTCCCTACATAACTGGGTTGCAGGCCCTTACAATATTAAACTAATTAATTGACAGAAACATAACATAGTAAGCCCAAAGGTAAGCCCATGGTCCTTTCGCCTGATTAAGGCCCATAAGATTCCTCACTATCCAGTCCATTACCCGATGCTCTACGGTAGCCCACGACCAACAGTTAAACACTTAGGGTTTGCTCTCAGTTCACTTCCGAAGTCCTTCTTCACTTCATGTTTCTTCATCTCTTTCGTCATATCACACTACCTCTACTGCCAAAAACACTACTTCAATCCATCAATAGTGTCATCCAAAATTTCTGGTAGGGCCAACAAGACAATGAGCATAAAATTCACTGGATTTCCTGTAAGAGAATGGGACAAGCAAAATCAGAAGAGGGATTGGGATTTAGGGACCTTGAATGTTTCAACAATGTTATGCTATCCAAGCAATGTTGGAGATTAATCCAAGATCCTAACTCCCTTGCATCTAGAGTCCTAAAGGCCAAATATTTCCCCTTACTTTCCATACAGCAAAGGTAGGCTCTAAACCTTCCTTTGTATGGAGAAGTTTGATGGCTGCTAGACATGTTCTAGAGGCTGGCTCTTTTTGGAGGTTAGGTGCAGGTTCAGAAATCCTTATTTGGGAAGACAAATGGTTAGACCATGGTAACCCAAGGAAAGTCACCGGTCCAGTTATGAATCTAGATGAAAATGCAAAATGTGTTGCCTTAATCGACCCTAAAACTAAGAGGTGGAAAAAAGAGTTGATTCAAGACACTTTCAAGGAGAGGGAAGCTCATTTGATTATGGAAACTCCTATTAGTGCTATGGATACTAGGGATAGAATCATTTGGCATGAGACTAAGGATGGATCCTTTTTAGTAAGGAGTGCCTACCACATGGAGAAGGCTTGGGAGGTGGCTGCTCAAGGCCAAGCTTTAACCAGTAATAGCCTCAAGAAAGTTTGGAACAAGATTTGACAGTTGCAGGTTACACCTGGAGACAAAACTTTCTTATGGAGAGCATGCCAGGAGGCTCACCCCACTCAATCCAACCTATTTAAGAAGAAATTGTGAGTAACTCTCTATGCCCTATTTGCTACAGGGAAGAAGAAAATGTCCAACATGTTCTGTGGAGCTGTGAAGTAGCCATGGATGTGTGGATTCAATGCTCCAAAAGACTACAGAAATGCTCCATTCCTCGATCCCCTATGATACAGTTTTTTGATTCACTAACTATGGTACTGAATGCAGAAGAACTTCAAGAGTTTGTAGTGGTAGCAAGGAAGACTTGGTGGAGAATGAACTCTTTTATCTTTAAGAAGGGGTTCTCTCATCCAAACCTCGTAGTAAGAGAGGCAAGATCAGTGTTAGACATGATGGCAGAAAAGAACTTAGACCAATGCATCAGTGACAACCAAGCCTCCTACTGAGTAGCATCTTTGCAAGCACCACCAGTGAATTGGTTCAAGATTAATTCAGATGGGGTAGTAGACAAGGCCAATGGATTGATTAGTGTTGGAGTGGCTATTAGGGACAGCTCTGGCCAAGTTATTGCAACAATGAGGCAGAGGAAAAAGCTCTACCCTGATCCCTTACTAGGTGAATCATATAGGGTTCTACAAGCTGTCAAAGTGGCATGGGAGATTGGGCTGCATCAGATTATACTCGAGGGTGATTCCTTGCAAGTGACAAAGGCTTTGGTTGAAGATAGAGAAGTGTTGAGTAGCTCCAGCATGTTTTGGAGTGGGGCCAGGTCTTATCTTAAGTTGTTTGCAAAATGGGAAGTTTCTCATGTTAGGAGAAATGGCAATCTTATAGCCCATTTACTTGCAAAAGACGCCCTTACCATTTCTGATCTTATTGTAACTATGGAGGAACCTCCTCTTTGTATTTCATCATTTTTATAATGGAATGGATTAAGGGTTTTACATATATATATATAGGCAACCGATTACGTGCTGAAAATAGTGGATTAGCGCTGCAAGGTAAGTAGCATGATCATACCCTTATACATATGTACAGTAAACTACTTTTCTTTTATAAAAATATTATGCATGTACACCCTCCATTGGAAGTCCCTTTTTACGTATCCAAGACATGATAAAATTACGAAATTCCATGATTTTATGTGAAGTATTATGCATTAAGTTATTTATGAAAATTAGTGATTTTATGTGAGAGTTATACATTAAAATAATTTATGAAAAGCCATGCATGATTTTATGTGAAGATTTATGCATTAAAATATTTATGAAAAATCATGATTTTATGTGAGGAAACATGTATCACGAAAATTATGAAAGAATGCGATTTCATTTGAAATCTATGATATAATATGTCAAAATATGACAAGTATGCATGCGATTTTTTTTAAAATCTATGATATGACAAGTATGCAAGTATGATTATGATAAAATATGTAATGGTCCATGTTATGATATGAATACGATACCTATATTATGGGCATATTGCATTGTCAGGTTGTACATGCTGGTAGTGCACCTAGTATGTCTTCCTTATGCATGGATTCCACAACCCACGGCCACGAGCGGAACCAAAATCTACTTAAATTCACTAGCCCTAACTCATGGGAGTCAACAGTGGGTAACAGCCTATGATAAGTGAAAGATAAATTCATATTCATGTTCATGTTATTTACATATGTATTTTATAAGTATGCACATTTTTTCAAAAAACCTTATTTTATTATGTTTACTGTATGATGTGTTGCTTATTGAGTATTCGACTCATTTTTATATATTTTTATGTTTTACACCACCCCAAGTGATGACATTTATGATAATGAGATTGCAAGACAGGACTTGACCCCAAGAGGCGAGGTAGAGGCCTAGACAAATTATGCTATGATTAGTTTTATGATTTAAGGTTTAAATAAATTATTGTAATAAGTACATGAGACTTTCTTATTTTTTAAATAAGTGCCTCCGCAAACTCCATTTTGAATTTTAAGTATTTATTAAAATTTGTTTTATTTATGGAATCTTTCACATCTGGTTTGTCATTAAAAAGAAAATTTTTAAGTTTAGTAGCACATGGCTCACCAAAAATTCTAAAAATATATTTATTAAGGAGCGGGGTGTTACATGGAATCTACGGCTACCTTCGCTACAGTATGACTTTATGTGTATTGGACCCACCATTACCAATTTGCCATGGTTTGCACAATTTGTCCCTTAATTATTGTTTACATTTATAATTTTATATAATATTTAGTATCTAATTGTTTTGCTTGTATGTTTTTTAGTTTTTATATTCTCAATATACATATGCCAAATCATAATCTTAAGAACCCAATGATCTATGCTCATCGTCGTCCCAATGACCCAATCTCATCTTAGTTAGTAGTTTTAATATTTTGTATTTTAAATTTTTGTTTCATGTTTATAACTTTATAATTCTAATTTTTTTAGATTTAACTTATTAATATTTCAGGTTTTATGATCTCGATTCTCATTGTCTCATAGCAGTCGACACAACTCAATGAACTTACCACATCCCAAATTGATCAAATTTGTAATATTATGATTTTGTTAAGTTATAATTAGTTGTAATGTTGCTATAATAGTTAATAGTACAATCTGTAATATTTATTATTTATTTTTAAATGAATTTCTAATATTGTAATAGTTTATTAGTTCTTTTAATTTGTATAATTGTAATAGCTTAGTACCTTAGTGATGATTATTAATTAATACTTAATAGTATTAGTTGAAACTTAGTATGTAGTTCAAAGTTTCTATCCATATAATTTATTTTTTGTTTTCAATTTTTAAATATATTTATTTTTTATAGTTAAATTAAAGGCCCAAAAACATGTTTGAATGTGTTTCTAGGCCATTTTGTAACTGAACTGGGCCAAAGTCCCATTTTTTTTTGGGGGGGGGGGGGGGTAGGGGCAGGTGAATGGAGGTCCACCCCCGCATCCTGTGCAGTGGACGGGGGAGGATTGTTGGGCATAGAGGGCGAGTAGCACCCCTACTATCAACTCTCTTAAAATAAAACACATTCTTTCATTAAACCAAAATATACTGCTTTTTTCCTTCCATTCTTTATTTCCTTCCAACCATTAATACCTATTATTCCTTCCCGTGACAATTTCTTCCCCATCAAGGCCTTGACCCCAAGGCAACTAACTGGTACAAACCTCCCCATTAAAGAACCTTGCCCACAAGGTGGGGTAGAGGCTACACCAATTTCCAGAAAGACTCCCAAGAACTGTCTTCTAATGGTGCCCAAGCCATTTGATTAGAACCTTAGTAGATGCATGGTTGCCAACCTTTCTCATTCTCTTTTCAAGGATGGCCTCGGGTTCAGGCTGAATTCTTCCTTCATGATAGTTGAATACTTCCTTCATGATATAGTTGTGGTAATGTAGGCTGAGAAGAAATTTGTTCACATAATTTCTTCTTTAAGTAGGAAATATGAAAAACTAGGTGAATTTTAGAATAAAAGGATAGATTTAGCTTGTATGCCATAGTTCCTATCCTTGCAACCACTTGGAAAGGCCCATAATACCTTGGAGCTAATTTCAAGATTTGGCGCACGGTAAGACTTCCAAACCTTTGTTGTATATTACACTTTGGTAACCTAATGGTCACTTCCAAAGTAAACCATCAATAACGAAATTACATAAACAAATGATTAATCTTCAATTACAGGTATTTTCTCAAAATTTCAAGTCATCACTAATTCCTCAATTAACTCCTGATACCTTAATTAAAATTAATATTCCGCAAAACACAACCAGGATCATTAACAGAAAACCAATATCAACCAACCTCAACATCCCAAATTGAAAACAAATAGCATCACCACAAAATACACCCGTCTCAACTAAGATAACAAACATACCCTAAAAGTCTCGAATCCAACCCGGCCAACCAATAAGAACGCCTATCAACTTCTACCCGACAACCTAAACCAGAAAGCTTAACACCTAAATTCTGAATATCATCTAATCTAGCGATGACTAAACTCACTACGAACTACCATTGAGTTTACCAAAACCTTATCAAAACTTTTTTGGTAACTCGCCCACCTACTTCCACTCCTATAAGCTAGTATTTGCATGACTAGTTCCTTCAATAGCACATCACTATTAAACCTCAAGGCACGCCATATTGTTCAAACCTTCATCCACCAAAAACTATTGCACAACACCCATAGATCTTAATGTTTTATTAACTCACATATTTGATTATGTTATCACCGTCGATGCCTAAGCTTCAACTTCTAAGATTTTATCATACACCATACATGGCGACCCATCAATCTCTCTTTAAGTTAAATAACAATGTCCTTAATTCTCCCAACTGGACACTCAATCTCCAAAGGAAAGTATAGCCTCAAAAATTTAAATTCCTAGGTGTCCTCAAGTCACAATTAATTCCTTTAAGTAATCACAACAATTATTGCCAATCATCATTCCATCGAATAACCCGCTTCAACTATACACTTCGATCAACTCACCAAAACTCTTGAATTTAATACTGTCGTAACGACTCCTTTACAACACCTACCAAAACCACTTCTTCCAAGCCAATAATGAGACTAGAACCTGTACTCTCCTGAAGAAACATTTCTATATCAGTAACTCAACTCTGATCAACCTCATTATAATGAACATAGACTAATCAGTCCAAAATAAATCAAGCTAGCACACCAAGCTCGAGGAATTAAAAACTTAAATTTTATTACAAATCAATCTTTCAAATCTGTAATTATAAAACCTTAAACAAAAAAAAAAATCATTTTCTGAAATCCTCAAAATCGATAACCTTAAATCTAAAACACTCACCTTATAAAGCTTGCAAAATTCTAAAACCCCAAATGATACCAAATTGCTTACTCGAGTCGGCAAAATCTAAAATTTCTAATTTAATTAATCTCTCAAATGCTTGTTGAACCTACCACCTTAAATCCCATAAACTTATTTCCTAAAAACTATAGTGACACAAAGCTTAAATAACTTCTCATAAATCTATCCTCGAAGTTCGTTGAACTTATAACCTCGTACTCCATAACTCATTACATAAATTCTACAGAACCTAAGACCTCAGTTATCCTAAGCGATTTAAAGTTACTCCCATCTCAGTTGTGACTTGAGTCCCTACTCCATAGAGCTCACCTAGACCATGTCGTTCCCTTCGAGTTTCGATATTAAAACAAACCAATCGCTAAGAGTTCAGGCCTACTACACTAAATGTTCAAGCCTAATAATGACATTCACGATCGTACCATCTTCCTGCCATAGCGTAGCCCTTAACCCACTTTTCAACACAAACAGATTAAAATATAATTATGGATAAATAAATTAAAATACAACAAAATGCCATGAAATAAAATAGAATAAAACCAACCAAGTATAATAACATACAATAGATTAAAACAATTAAAGTAACATACCTCAAACAACATAAAACCAAAACAAAACAAAATCTCACAAATAAAATAAAATTCCATAAATAAAATAACATACGATAAAATGAATAAAGCAATGAAGAAGTACACAATAAATAATTAAAACAAATAAAATAACCGACCATAAAATAAAACAATTAAAATAAACTAACAGAATAAAATAAATAAGCAAACAAAGTAGTATATAATAAAATAAATAAAACCAATAAGAACAACATTCTTTAAATTAAATAATTTCAAATCCCAGCTTTAAAACTTTCCGGTACTGCACCTATGGGACATGTGGCTTTACCCAGAGCCGAACTGCTCTAATACCACCTGTGACGCCCCGACTCCCACGTATAAAAAGTTTCAGAAATCGTGAAATCAGGATAATGACAACACGGGTCACGCATCCCAATGACAAGTGCCAAGTGTGTGCAACAAACAAACAGTGCACAAAATAATACGCAGCGGATAATATAAATATCTCACTAAGTATCAGAATTTTAGTTTAGTACAAATATCTCAAATACAAAGCGTTTAAAAGCATAAAACCAAATGTCTCCAAAATATAATACAAGGTTGAAAAGAAATAAACCCGAGTGATTCCAGATCACTCCTCCGGCGGAGCCAAATCCTCAGGTTCTGTATCTGCATCATCAACATCAAAATCTACGGTACCAAAAATTGGTACTGCAAGTAAGTAAAACCCAAAATGCTGCAAGATATAAATAGATTAAAACAACTAATACTATGCATGCACATGATGACCAAAGCGCCAAAACCCGAGAAAAAAATACCATTTCTCGAAAATCATAATTTTTCCATGCACACCAAAAATCACCATTTGGCACAAAACTAAATTCAGGAATAAATCCATTAATTCTAATTTTTAACCGTATGCACTATGGCCTCCCCTAGGGACCATCCATATACCCTGGCTCCCTGTGTCACTCCACGGGTAACGACCATGCGAGTGATGCCCAATTCCGCACCCACCGCTTACATAGCCAAGCATCTTCTGACCCCCGCCAGCACGAAGGGCCACGAAGTCGGATCAAGAGCGCTACCATCCCGTCCAAGTCCCGGGCAACAATCCCAGGAGACGACACTCAGTATATTCCGCTCTCGAGTGTCCAGAGGAGCTCTACCGAGATAATACCCCATCTCGACTTGGGGGTGATACACACGCACTCGAAAAGCCTTTTTCCCATAAAACACAGTTTCCAAAACACACACCCACGCATGCATGCACAATGCCATGAAATCGACCAATTACCAAACAGATCACAATATAAACAATACACAAATACTCCGTCCTCAATCCATCCACCCCTGAACTCCTCGAACTCAGTCCGGAAACCAACTAGAATACAGTTTATAAAACAGGTTAGTGCAAAAATATACTTAAGTCTTAAAAGTCTTTTGGAGAAATACTTACAGCATTATAAAGTAATTTTAGGAGAATCACAGAGGAGCTGGAAGCACCAAAACAACAACTTCATAGTGTAAAAACACTATGGCCGAAATACACAGTATACCCAAATTCCAACGGGGTCAAACGAAAGCTAGGGAACGGTAGGGTAGGGCCTATGAAAGGTGGTGAAACTAGTGGAAACGACAGTTGGCCGTGGGTGGTGGCCGAAACGGCGGTGGAGGGCCAAAAATGGTCAAATCGGAAATAATCTTGGCTGGGCTTCACCGGTGACGGATCGGGGCCGGGGTTGGGTCCATTGGGTTGCTAGAGGGTCGGTGATGATGTGGTGAAGAAATGATGGCCAATGGTGGCTGGACGGCGGCAGAACGAGAGGAGGAAGGCCACGGCTTCACACGGCTCGCGGAGGCTAACGCCGGCGAGGTAGGTTCTGGGATTGGAGGGGGTTGGTCGCCGGTGGCTGGGGAGTCTGATGGTGCTGGTAGTGAGGGCCACAAACGGCCAACGGCGGTGGCTGGAGGGAGAAGCCGAAAGGGCGTGGGGGAGAGGAGAGAGAAAATCGAGCGGGAAAGAGAGGGGCCGAACGGGAAAGAAAGAAGGAAAAGAAGAAAAAGAAAAGAAAAGAAAGGGAAAAAGAAAAAAGGAAGGAAAAGAAATGAGATCCAATCCTCACAACTTTTGAGTCACAATTGATCCTCAAAATAACCATTTTTAAAACAGTAAATTAATTAAATCAATTTAAACTCAAAACTAGTTAAAGTAAAATATTAAACTCCAACAATAACATTTTTTAAAATAAAAAGTAATTAAATTTCATAACACTAATTAAAATTATGAAAGAACATTAAAATAATTCTCGATTTAAAATTTGTAAAATAATCTCGCGAAAACACTTTAAATTAAATTAAAAGGCTCAAAATCAAATATTTAATTAAAAAGCCCTTCAATAAAAAGCACGTAAAAATTGAGGTGTCACACTTATCTTTGCATGTGCAAGAGTAGATATGAAGGAAATGAAAGTTAACTCTTTCAAGAACAAAGTTAGTGGGGAAAATGTAACCACTTACCAAAGACGACGCCGACAACAGGGGAGCTTCTCTCCTATCTGATGATGGAGTTCATGAGCGTGGCAGAGGAGTGCAGCACAACTAACCTTCAAGATTTGAGAGAGACATGGGTCATGGAGGAAAGAGTAAGGTGAAAATGGGATGCAAAAATGGGGTACAAAAACAAGTTTAAGGGAGACGAATGGAACGTTCAAACCAGCTGATCTGGGAATGGAGAAACATAACCAGTTCCTTCTTCTTTCTTGTAATGTTTTTTATTTTATTTTTTTTTAATATAAAACAAGCACTGACTTGGCGTTCCACCACGTCAGTGGCGTGCTCAATTTTGTGTGCAATAGCAGACCTGTTGGCGCATTGCCATTGTTTTTTGTTTGTAAGGCTACAGAATCAAGAACACCCATTCACCCATTTCAAAAGATCGCTCAGTCCTCTTTCTATCTGCAAACATCTTCATTCTATGTTGGGCCTTCAGCAAATTCTCCTTTAAGAGAGACAACCACTAAATTTTAGATTTTAACTATTAGTCCACTGCAGCATTAGCAATGGTTCCAGGAATGTAAGTCAGTAATTTGAGAGGGGGATATCTATATAAAGCCTCAAATTAGGAGACTCCAATGGAAGAATGACTAGTGGTGTTATAACATCATTCTGCCAAAGGGATCCAGTTGCTCCATTCTCTCAACATACTGTGTAATGAGCTGACCCAATAATTCTAAAGTTGGAATACTGATCATTTTTATTAGGCCTAAATAATATTTAATGGGCCATATTGGATAATTTCATGGAAAATAAATTATTAAGGTTGATTAGAAGTCTTAATTAGGCGCAATAATTAGGTTAAATCTCACTTATTATTTATTGAACAAGTTAGACTCCTTTTATAATTTAAAGATGGGCCATGAGAAATTTATTTCAATTTAAAATTATCACTGATTGAAGTCTCCTACGTAGTCTCAGTCACTGCCAAATCCTACATTGAATGAACTACTATATCTTGTTTTAAAATTCAAACTCTATTCTTAGATGATCACAAATGAGTGTTTAGTAGATTTGTATCACTACATGTATTAATCGAGTCCAACTCAAACTCGTCGGCACTATCTCCCAAATCTCTCTATAAATATCTCCATTCCGTTTATTATTTGGAAAAAACCATAAACCTCCATAAGTGCAGCGGTCGAACCCAAGATACTTAATTCAGCAGTGTGATCGATTTTGTGTCAAAAATTTTAGGAAGCAACACTACAAGGTAAGCAGTTTGATCATAAATTAGGATTAGCATACGTTAATTAGTTATATATTATTATTATTATTAAATCCAATTCTTTGGAAGCCAATATTTATGTACCACGCATGTCATAATATTTGTAAATACGTCATTCATCATATTTCATGCCGCATATTATAGTTATGTGTGCATTATGCATCTCACCTTGCATAAAGCATGTAAGTTCTCATAAGATCAAGTGTAAGATAAGCTCAGAATAGTTAATCAGATAGTCATTCAGATTCATGGTACCAATGCGATTTATGGGTGGACGTGTAAGCTACAGACCTAAGCGTGGTCCACCATAATATGTTAGAATACTATTAGCGACTCCCCTTGCTGCAACTACGAGATGTGGGGTTGATGCACAACCTTGCACACAAGATTAAGTGTGTGAGCCAGTAAGATAAATATAATAAGTCATATGATTTAAAGATAATTCATGCATGTCATAAGCATACGTATGAATGATCATGATTTTAATTCTCAGCATGAAATATTTTATGAAAAATCTTATATTAAGTATGTTTACATTATGATGGGTTTCTTACTAAGTCATCGATTCCTTTTAGTTGTTTTATATTTTTAAACCACCTAAGTAAAAATTCTATGAAGGTAAACAGGACGAGACTTAGTTCAGGGAGCATGACAGTGGCCTAGATCATGTACAGAGATTTCAAGTTATGATTTTTATGGCACAGATTTGAGAAATTTTAATTAATACTTCTGCGCACTCTCATGGCACATATTTTGAGAAATTTATTATTTCAGTATTTTAATACAAAATGACTCTATTTATTATAAGAAATCGTACTTGATTTCAGTAAGTTCAGTAGTAGTACTTAAACTTCCTCTAGAATTTCTAAAAGTGACTTTATTATTAATTGTGGGGAGCGGAGTGTTACATAATGCAAATATAACACCTTGAGTAACACTTCAAACACTTGTTCAATGCCTCAATTTGGCCATCAGATTAAGGATGATAGGCTAAGCTAAATGCTAGTAAAGTTTCAAGTAGAGTTCCTTCTAAAATGAACTAGTGAATAGTTGGGTCCCTGTCCGAGACAATTTTCTTGAGCATACCATAGAGCTTAAAAGCTCCACCAAAACAAAACAAAACAAAAAACAAAAAACTTGAGCCACCTTGCTTGTTGTATAAGGGTGAGAGATGGGAAAGAAATAAGTAAACTTTGTCAACCTATCCATAGTTGAGAAGATCACAGTCATTCTACTTTGACAATGGAAAACCCTCAATGAAGTCCATTAAGATGTCCACCAAGGAGAATTAGGAATAGGCAGGGGCTAAAGTAGCCCTACTGGATGGAAAGTCTCATACTTATTGGCCTGGCATAAATCACACTCCCTCACCATCTTCTTAATTTCCTTGCGCATTCCCTCCCAATAGAAGTCCATTTTAGCCTTCTATAGTGTTTTATGGTAGCCCACATGTCCTGCTTATGAGTTATGATGGATGTATTGCAATATCTTACTTTAAAAGAGTAATAAGGGTACAACCACTAACTTTCCTTTTCTAAGCAATAACTCTTGTTGCAGTAAGTAATCCTTAGGGCCTTCCCCTCCTTGTTGAGGATAAGATACAATGTCATGTATTGTATTGGACAATACATAACTTTGTCCTTTATCCAAACTGTTGTAGGAAACGATATCAAAGCTAATGTGGCTACTTCTTCCTCCATCTTCCTAGACAAGGCATATGCAACCTTGATGTCCCTTCCTCTCTTATATTCTATTATGAAATCATTGTCCATTAACTTTAAAATCCACTTCTGCTCCGCTTCAGTGCCTACCTTCTGCTCAAGAAAGTATTTAAGTGCCTACTAGTCAATTTTGACCTTAAAAGTCTAGCCCAACAAATAGGGCCTCAGGTTGCTCACTACAAATACCAATGCCAACAACTCCTCATATGTAGATATAACCAATGCCTTCACTTTTAGAGCCTTGCTGGAAAAGGCTATGGGTTGGTCTTCCTGCATAAGAACAGCCTTTAATCCCCCCACAAATGTATCACATTCAATCGTAAACCCCTTAGATAAATCAAACAACCTCAATATAGGAGGTTGAGTGACAGCCTGCTTCAACTAGAGGAAAGCCTTGGTAGCTTCTTCTGACCGCACAAAGGAATGCTTTTTCAATAACATTTTCAATGGGGCTGTTATTGACCCAAAATGCCATATGAACTTTCTGTAATAACCTGTGAGGCCCAAGAAGCCTCTCAAGGACTTCTGTGTATTAGCAATGGGCCCTTCCAACATAAAAGAAATATTTGTTAGATCTCCCATCACTCCATTCCCAGAAATAATATGGCCCAAGTAGTCAACCTTAGTCACCCCAAACCTACATTTGGACCTCTTAGCATATAAAATATGATGTTTTAAGATTGCTAGCACTAATCTCTGGGGTTTTAGATGGTTAGCAAAATTTTGGCTATAAACCAAAATGTCATCAAAGAAAACTAAAACAAATTTTTTGAGAAAGAGTTTGAATACCTATTACTCAACCCTTGGAATGTAGCAGATGAATTTTTAGTCGAAATGGCATCACCAAGAACTCATAGCAATCATCATGAGTTCTGAATGCTGTTTTATATGTCTTCTTCCCTCACTCTGATTTGATGATAGTCTGACCTTAAGTCAAGCTTAAAAAACATCTTAACACTAAAGAGCTCATCAAGTAACTCATCAATGATAGGTATGAGAAATTTGTCTTTGATGGGTTCTTGATTTAAGGTTAGGTAGTCCACACACATTCTCACATTAGCCTTCTTGACTAATACAATTGGTGAGGAGATGGAATTTGACTTGGCCTTATAACCCCATTCTTCAACAAATCTTGCATGATCTTATCAGTCTCAATTTTATGGTAGTAGGGGTATTTATAAGGTTTGACTGACACAAGAGAGGTCCCTTCCTTTAGTACAATCTGGTGATCAAATGACCTTGGGGATGGCAGCCCCATTGGCTCTTAGAAAATTCCTTGAAATTCATGAAGCACCTCTGTTATCTCAATCTGCACCTTATTAGCTTCTTTATTACCTTCCACTGCTACTAACTACAACAACCATTCTTGTTTCCTCACAAAGGAGGACTTTAAAAGCTTCCCAACTACATCCACTACCATGTGTTCAAAATAAAGGCCTTGCAAAATTAGATTTCTCCATTCCACAACTAACTTCGTGGACATATTTGTAGACATATTTGTAAAGTCCCAGTTGATGGGACCTAATGTCTTAAGCCATTGTACAAGAAGGACTATGTCATATCCCCTATGAGTTAGCACATGAAAAGGAACTAAAATCTTTGTGCCTTGAATTATGATGACTTCCTCACACCTCCCTCGACTTAGAATATTATTCCTATTAGCCACTTTAACTTGCAAGCTGGAATCTTTTTTAATCTTCAACTTAGCTGCCTCAACTACTAATTGATCTAAGGAGTTATTAGTACTTCCTAAATCCACAAAGATCTCCACTAAGAAAGATCCAATCTTTCCAAGCAATCTCATGGCATTTTTGCTAAGCCAGAAATGGCATGAATGGATATCTCTAAATCCTCATCTCCACACTTCTTCCCTTCAAAACAACCCTCCACTAACTTAAAACCATCCTCCTATTCCCCTTCCTCTTCCACAGAATCCTGAATTGGAAAAAGTAAACTTTAGGATTTTTATAGACATAGGCTGGATTCCATTTCTCTTCATAGTGATAGCAAAGGCATTTTCTCCTTTTTTCATCCATTTGTGAAGAGAAAATTATTTTAGTTAGAACATTACTTTTATGTATTCTACTTCCCCCTTCTTCTGTTATTTCAAAATAACCATTCTCAACACTAGTCTCATTCTGTCTACATACGTTTCTTGATGTTAAAATGTATTCTTCTTGGATTTTGACTAATCCAAAAGTTGCACTAAGGTTGATAGGATTGAGCATTCTAATAGGAAGCTGAATCTCATCTTTCAGGGCACTCAAGAAATAACTAAGTTTGTGCCTCTTAGACAATCGTTTCAACCTATTTGATAGTCCTTCAAATTTTGCATTGTAAGAAGTCGAGGAAGAAGTCTGTTTAAGGTGAGTCGTTGCCTCCATAGAGTCATCATATGTTGTTGGCCCAAATATAATCTGCAAGGCCTTCACAAATGAATCACACCATGTAAATTGGTCATAATCTAGTGCATCTTGATACCAAACCAAAGCCTCCCCTTCTATATGATAAGAAACCATTAAAAGCCTCTAGTTGGAAGGTGTTTAATGGAATTCAAAATATTGAGTGGCCTTAAAAATCCACCCAGCAGGATTGTTCCCATCGAAATGGGGAAAATCAAGGCGCACCCCTCTTGGTATGAAATCTCTCTCCTCATATCCCACTACTCTAGTTCCCGAGACTCATCTTGAACATAATTAGCTTGTCTACATAAATAGCTTGTCTACATTCAACTATAAACTGGATCATATTTGTTAGTTGATTTAACCTTTTAGTGATACCATGGATGGCCTGCTGGTGGCCTTCCAACTGCTTTTGCACAACTTCTTGCTACCTTTGTGACCCTTCTTGATGCAACTTCAAAGCGGCTGAACACGTACCTTTTGCCATGAGAGGATCAACTCTATGATACCATTTGTCTAGACAACCTTCTATCTCCAACAACTTAATAGTAGAAAAGAAAGAAACCAACCTTAAAGAACAAAAGATAACACAAATGAAACCAAGAATGAATCAAGAACTAAGTGTGTTTCTTGCTGATAATTTTCGAGGAATTCTCAAACCTCCAACATAATCCTTCACATTACAGAAAATGATCAACATTGAACATTTTCCGCCGCTTATATACATACGGGATCTGCTCTTACTAGAAGCATAAAACGCACCGTTTCTCACTCAAGTGCAAAGCGCAACCCTCAACCTAGTAAACACACTACTCCTATCAACTCTCTTAACATGAAACACATCATTTCATTCAACCAAAATGCACCGCCTCTTTCCTTCCCTTCTTTCTTTCCTTCCAGCCATTAATACCATTATTCCTTCCCGTGGCATATGGTGTACCTAAAAGATTTGGAGTAACTCAAAATCCAATATTTCTTCTTTCTCCAATTATATTCCTAGGGTAGTATTTACATATTAGGAGAAAAAAAAATTTAATTTAATCGAAACAAAATTGAAAACAAAACTCTTTGAGGATATAGAGAATTTTCATGCACAATAAATTAGTTTAAAGGTACAAATTGGAGACCCCTCTAATGTATACAACATCTGTATTATGATCTTAAAAATTAAAAGTTCATCTATTTCCCTTTTTTAGAAGAAGCATAAGCTGAATTAGTTGCAAGCTATAATGTAGAATATGCTCGAGATTATCTTATATTGATTATTTTTCACTTTTGTAGTTAAAAATCAAAGTATGAAATGAAGTATAAAAGAACTTTTCGTGAAAGGAATATTTTATATTTCAACTTAGTTCATTTACATGAAGCCCCTCTATTTATACATTCGATAACAATATTATACCTACAACTCTTTTACAACTATTTTAAAATTTATTTTAAATCAACAAATATATTTGTGACACGTCATTAAAAAATAATTTCAATTTTACATAGCTACCCTTCATTTTAAGTAGAGTAGTAAAATAGTTGTAAATTAATTGTAAATTTATAATTTCTTTGTAATATTTATAGGATAAAAATAGGTTTACTACTTCCTACCACCCATTTACTACACCTTTTATTTATTTTTTTTTAACTTTTTTTTACTTAATGGTTAAGAAAGTGACTATTAATGAAGTTGTATATATTTTTTTAATTTTTTTTAATGATTAATGATGTTAAAAAAATACTTAAAAAAATCAAATCCAAATACACTATAGAATAGTAATTAAAGAGTACTGGTAGAAGAGTAGTAAGCCTATCATTATCTATATTTATATACACTGAAAAGCAAAGTATGGTGCAGCTAAGGCTTAATCAAATATCTCATTTTGCCCAATCCTAGGTCTAAAGTACTTCTCCTTTGGTCCTAATTTCATTAATCCCTCTCTTTCTTAAGCCCAGGCAATTGTTTCTGCCTGCCTTTACTCTCAGTGTCGTTGCCTCTCTCTTCCTTAACTCTCTTTCGCTTTCTCTCATTTTCATTATAAAACTCAGGTGATTGATTTTGATTTCTCAGTCTGCTTTCCTTTCCATCTCAGCTTCCTTTACCCTCCACTACCTCTTGTCGTTGTCTTTCAGTTCTTCTTGTAAATAATTGCTAATGCATCAACTACATACCATTTCATTTTGATCAATCATTACACTCTCAGATGGGATTTTTTGCACTTTTTCTTCCTTTATGTTTTTTGTGTTAGTTATTACTACCCTTGTCTAGTAACTTTCATGATCATGATCACGTAATTGGGAGGTTGAATGGTTGATTAAGGCCTGTTTGAATATAAAAACGGTTTCATATCATCTCATCTCATTATTACAATTTTTTTAAATTTTCACATAAAATATAATAAATAATTCAATTTTTTCAAATTTCAAAACAATAATAATATTATAAAATAATATTTTAACAATAGTTATTTAACTTTCAGTTTTCATCTAAAATATCTCATCTCATCTCATTATATAAACGAGACCTAAAGAGTTAAATACATTTTTCACCTTTTTACATTTTTAACATTTTAAGCTCTAAACTATCAAAATTGACCTTCACTAACTACTATAAACAATTTTTTCTTTGGTCATTTTGGGTCAGATTTAAATGAGAGTGGATTTGCTTATTCTAGATAATCGAAGCCTTCAGGATCTAATTGGGTTACTGCCCTATTACTATCCAAGTTCATTTTAAATGTTTTTATTTTCTTATTTTTTTTAAGTATTTTTTTAATATTTTTAATTACTAAGAAAAAATTTAAAAAATATATAACTTTACTTATTCACTTCCTTAATGATTAAGTAAAATAAAAAGTTATAAAAATTAAATACAAAAAGAATAGTAAATAGGTAGTAATAGAGTAGTAACCCTATCATTATTCTTTACAATAAAAGTAATTTTATAATAACGATATTTTTACAACTATTTTTACAACATTTCATACAATCATATTTTAAAATGAAATTATTTAGGTAAAATTATTTTATTTTTATAAATTATTTTATACAAATATCTCCCATTTAAAATATAGTTATATAAAATATTGTAAAAGTAGTTATATGTCATTCATTTTTCCTCTCGGAAAACTGTGGGTAACAAAAAAGAATTTGGTGGAATTATTTCGAGTATAAATACATCGGGTTCAGAGTCTCAGAGCCCCCACAGAAATTGAGTGGACTCCAGCGATTGGATGGATAGGTTCCTTACCCATCTGTACATCAGAGTCTCAAGACCCATTTATGATTGAAAAAAACTATTTATCGTTCAATTTGACCGTTTGTCAAAAAAATAATAATAATAATATTTTTTTAATTAAAAAAAATGATTTTAAGTGTATTGAATTTTTTTTTAATTTTATTAAAATATTTAAATATATTAAAAAATATGAAAAGAAAAATAAAAAAATAAAATAAAACTAAAATGTAAAGAGCGGTCACTTGAGCTACTCTCAACTCTGATTGATTTATGTTGGGCTATGCAACTACGAGCTTCATTAATTTTTTCAGAAATTTAGCCTGTTATAGAAAGAACTCAAGTAAAATAATAAAAGAGGTGCGATAAGAAACCAAGAGAAAATAGGACAAGCCCTGACGGAACAGTAGAAAGAAAAAAAAAAGGTATTTTTCCCCATTTAGAATCATATTTGGATAGTGGGATAGGGGTATAACCGGTTCACTTTAGTTCGGTTTTAAATATATTTTAAAATCAAATCGGTATATATTAGTTTTAAAATTTTAAAAATTGATATTGTATCAGTTATACCTCTAAATTGATATTTCGGTTTTATTAGTTTCGATCCATTTTTTAAGTATATTATATAGTATATATAATACAATATATTATAGTATATAATAATATAGTGATATATTATAGTATATTATAATATATAGTAATATAATATTAATATAACTATTGATACAATAGATTAGGCTTGTTTGGATAGAGAAACGATCTCATCTCATCGTATTATTATAATTTTTTTAAATTTTTACATAAAATATAATAAACAATTCAACTTTTTCAAATCTCAAAACAATAATAATATTAAAAAATAATATTCTAATAATATTTTATTTAACTCATCTAAAACCATCTCATATCTTCTCGTCTCACTATCCAAACAAGCTTTATAGTGATATAGGATTTTAAAATTTAATATTATATTAATTAGTAATTTATCATATCATACAAAATTATTTTTTATATAATTATATATAGTATATAAAAAATTATATATAATATAAAAAATCGTATAAAAAATATTTTATATAATATAAAAAATTCAAACATATATATGAACCGGTCTAGTTTGGTGTTAGAAAAAGGAAAATCAGAAAGGAATCGATTTTGACCAGTTTTGAGAAAAATGAAACCGGTACCGGACCGAACCAAACCCACTAGTTTGATCTGGTCCGGTTTACCACTTCACCGGCTTTTTTTTTTTCACCCCTAGGGAGGGAACACAAAACCCAAAAAAAAAAAATGAAATTACTAAGACATGTTCAAACCATACAACCTGAACCATAATGTGGCTGCTGCATCATACTATCTACAGAATAAGATTGGTCAAGTGAATTTTACCAAATGGCTTGATCTGATATGTAGAACAATCCAACCCACTTAAATAGTAAAGTAAAATGGAAAAAAAAATGATAAGCATGGAAAGAAGCAACTCATGTAAATCAGATCCCACAACTTCATTGGAAAATCATCCTGCATGTCCACAATTGCAGGATGCATCAAACTAGAAAGAAACCTCAACTGAGCTAAAATCTCACAGCAACTATACCCCTATAAGCTGGTGTTCATAAATTTCAACACTTCAGCCAAAGTAAATTTCCACTTTGCTCCTGTTACATACTTTTTAGTTCACTCCATATGAGCCCGAGTCCTCAACCCTGTAAAAGTTCACCAGATGTATTGAATTCTTGAATTACAGCATTAAGTATAAAGCTCTTTCTTAAGTGCTTTGCCTCTGAATTCTGTTCATGAATGATTATTCCATATTTATACACGCTGACAACAAGACGATGAAGCTAAAGCTAACTGCTGACAACTACACCAAAATACATTCATTATATTCCTTTTTTGGTGCAGAAATCTTATTTCTAAAGAGATTCAATTCAGAACTATTATAAGTCCAAGGTCCAATATTGAAATATTTCAGAGGTTTGCCTTGACTTTGTCCTTGTCAACAAACAATTCGAAATGCCTCAACTTCGCAGTAAAATTGGGAAAGAACGTGAAGCATTACAGAATCAAGCATTTTCACATTTTTTTTATAACATTGAACATCAGATAATTCTGTCAAAAGGGTTTTCAATTTATTGGTATAAATAAGTGGGCTGTGGATGAACTTTGAAAATTAAAACAGGGAACAAAGCATTACAAAGTGACTCTACTTAGTGCCTCCCAAAAGCAAACAAAAGGCAGAAACATGAAAGCAGACACATTCAAATACAGGCATGTTAAGAAATGAAAACCAAATTTTTTAGCTAGACAAAGCTATCTCAACGAAGATTAATTCTAGTCAATAAGATAAATGCCCAGAGAAGCACCCTGTACGGCCAAGTTGAATCACACATCTTCCTTTCAGTCGAGCATATAAATCCTCAACAACCCACAACAGCACAGTTGTACACAAACACACCAACATTCTCCTTCACACCAAGAACCTTCCAGTCCAAGGTTCCATTATTGACCCCAGACTTTGGACACCAAGAGTTCAGTACAATCCCTTCACCTTCTGGTCCTCTTTGGCCACCCACAACCAGCAGTTCCTCTCCACAAGCCTTGAAAGCCAGGCCCCAGCCATTTGCCAAATCAGCCCTCACTGGAAGCCTTCCCAACACATCCCAGGTGTTCTTCACTTTGTCATACTTCTTCACCATGTTGGTCAAATGCTCGATTGCATATAACTGGTTATTAACAACTGCCACAAGAGGAGGGGCCTGGGTGGCCCTATTGGCAAATGGATACATATCCTCTATTTTCCGCCATTTCTTTGTCTGAAGATCATACTCCTCTCCACAGGTCAATGGTACCGAGGGATTTAACATCCCACCAATCACGTAGAATTTTTCATCCATAAAAAAACCCGAGCACAATCTACGTGGCGTGTGCATGCTGGGTAACATTTCCCAAGTACCTGATGAAGAATCATACAATTCAGCAGATTGCAAAACATGCCCATATTTATCACTCCCTCCTGCAACAATAGCAATCGAACCAAGGCTACTCGAACTGGACAAACACTGAGGGCGGTGACCAAGGCTACTTGACCCAAACAAACACCGAGGACGGTTCATACCTTGACACTTGCCCCAACTCCGATGAATCAAACTATACTTCCAAATGGCAAAATCCAACAACTCACGACCAAAAACCAACAATTCGCTGCCCACAGCCAAGGACTCCTTATCAGCATGATTAAAACACTCATCACAAGGCATTCTTGGCAACGTCATCCATTTCTTTCTAATGGGGTCAAATGCTTCCCACCCCCTTGGATCACAAACTAAATACACCCAATGCTCAACAATCTCCAATTGTTTTCTCAACCCATATAAACACCCACTTTTAATTAAACCATTAAAACTTGTATTAACACGAGACAAAGACGCATAGTCCGATCTACTCACCCAAGCAAGGCAATCCAAAGCGAGGTCGTTGATAAGACCCGGAAGAAGCGAATCACTTGGTCCATATCGAGGCCGACCATCATTCACTCCTCCCTCTGGATTCATTTTCGAAATAGTAGCCACCGCCTCCCCTCCACCTCCACAGAAATAATCCTAGCAAGCTTTGTTTGTTATGTTAAAAACAAATCTCTACTATACCCCAACAAAACCAAGCAAATTTGTCAACCAAAACTTCTTCTATACCGCAAATCCTATATCTTGTCCTAATACCCGGAAAACAAATACCGAGCTTTGCACGCAATTGGTCTCCATGTGTTTATTCTTTCCATCAGTTTAACACGAAAACGTATACCTAGAAAAAGGAAAAGTGCATCGATGCAACTAAGAAGATGGCAAAATATTTTCACATTTGCCAAAACTGAAGCAATCTCAGCTCAAACGAATCGAGTATGGAAACACATGCATCCTCCGTATAATATTGAGACTTCTAGTGTTACCACCGAGTTATATTGATTTTCCAGAAAATTTATCGGCTGATTTCCAGCAATCCAAACAGAATTACCTGAATTTCAAGAAAATAAGAAGTTAAAAAAAGAAATTGAAAAAATAACATTCGACTGAACAGTGAAATGAGCAAAATATCTCTTCGTTACTATTGGACAGGTTCGCTCGAATCCGGATTGAACAATAAAATCGTTGTTTGGATCCAAACAGGATGATTTTTCGGATCTCGCTCTATTTGGAGAAAAAAGAAATGAATCGCAGGTTCAGTAGCGATAAAATGAACGTTAAAAAAAGGATTCCATACCGGAAAGTGTGGCATCCGTTTCGGATCTCAGGACTCGGTTCTCTGTATAATGCGCCGGAAACCATTACCGCCAAACACATCGCCGGAGCCCGGCGAATGAGAGAGAAAGGAGAGAGAGGGGTCTGAGATAACTTGGAATACAGCGACAGAGAGAGAGAGAGATGTGGATTTGTCGAAAAGTGGGGTGGGTTATAAAACTCAAAAATATTGGGGAGGTTTGCTGTAATGACCCTACTTTTGTACATATTATGTTTTTGTACCTCACTTGACCCAATTTATTACAGTTAATCACTCGTTAATTCTTATCTAATTTGCCTTCCCACCTATTCTTGTAATTAAATATGGAAAATAATTTCTCAAATAAGATAATACTATTATAATTTTTTTCTCAATTATAGTAGCTTTTATATCTTGGAAAAAACTAGATCCCCCGCTGGCGAGTCCGGCTAAAGGCCACCGCTCCTTTTTTTTATTTTTTTATTTTTACTTAGTGATTAAGAAAATGTTGTTTAATAATATTGTGAATTTTTTCTTTTTTAAAAAAATTTTAATAGTATTAAAAAATGATATGAAAAAAAAAATGAAATCACCTAGCGGGACTAGTCCCAACGGTGGGTGTAGAATCACTCTTATATCTTTTGAAACATCTTTAAAAATTCTTTTTATATGTTTTATCCCACAAATGCTACTAGTTTTTTTTTTTAAGTGAAAAAGTTTCATATTCTCATGATCAAAGAAAATTTAGGATCAGTGCATAGTGCTCCTCCTTTGCTTTGGTTTACCTTTGTAGTAGACAAAATAAGGTTTTTTTTTTTTAATATTTATAGCATTTTGATTCAATGTATCAATCACCTTAACAATGGTCATTTTGTTTCCACCTGATTAATTGAGAAAATTTGGGATCATTAACTTGGCTCTACTTTTTCTTAATGCATTATTATGGGATTATAATAGGAACTTTGTCAACCTTTCTTACCCTTCCTTTATAATAAGAATTTTCCTATAAAAAATTATGTTTGAAATGTCTTTAGCCTTTTCTAATTATGTAAAATATAGCTTCATCTTCATTAATTTTTTTTTTCCTTTTCTTGCTTGCAAATCAGTTAAATGAAGCATAAAACAACTTGGCTTTTAATATAGAAATTAGAGTAATGTTAGATATGGTCTTAAGTTGTACAGGTTTTGCATACTCATTTGAAAAAAAGTATGATCCACCATAAAAATGAGTGTGCAGGATTTACATTTTCTTAGACTACAAATATCATTTTTCTAAAAATCAAGGGTTGGAACTCTTTTTTTCGTAGCTAGCTATTCATAATATGAATGTTATTGATCGGAATGTATTGGCTTTAATTTATATTCACGTAAGCATAAATTAATACATAATCATGAGTTTCAACTTTCATTGTTCTTCCTAATTTTGTTGGTGTTCAAACCACAAATTTTTTTAATTAATGCATAAGGAGAAATATTTATAGTTTTAGATTGTGCAAGCTTCAGAAAATTTTGGGATCCGCTTGAAAAAAAAGTATTGTTTTAATTATACACCCTATTTTTTTCAAAGGAAGTAGGTTGGCATGCACTGTATCTAATATTATTCAGAAAGTATCACTAATATATGTGTAATGTTGAATACAAACTTTAGGTCTGCACTTTTTCAAAAAAAGTGCTCACAATAAAAATTAATTTTTTATATTTTTTTACGGTGAGATTCAAATTTTAAGACCTCACGAAATTTATATATTAAGGTGCAGTTTGGATAATGAGATGGGATGAGATAAAATAATTTTAAATAAGAGTTGAAAGTTAAATAAAATATTATTAAAATATTATTTTTTAATATTATTATTATTTAAAAATTTTAAAAATTATAATAATATGAGATAAAATATTTTCAATATCCAATCATTACAAGTTGAAGCTTGTAAGAAAAATCATTGCTCTCAAAAGTCCAACCGTCCAAGATGACTAATAAATGCACAAGTTATGGCACAAAAACGAGAAAAAGTACCACAAAACATCTTTTTTATATTTAAAAAAAGACATAATATATTTAGAATTTAAGGAAAAAATGTTGGGTCAATTAAGTTGGTAATGTATTTGTAACTGTCATAACGAGTTTAAAGAAAATGTTTTAGTCGTGAATGGGCCTCCGACAATGTGTAAGCGTAGACAAAATTAGACTTTCTTATTTGTGGGTCAAAGCAATGCATGAAAAATTCTATTGTAAACATAAATTAATACGTTGAAAATATCCATTCATTTTTAACAAATATAAATAAAACAAACGGCACGAATTAATTATTTCTTAATATATTGTGGTTCTTAATCAAAAAAATGGCAAAATTAGATTATGACATGTTTGGATAATGAAATGAGATACTTTTAAATAAAAATTGAATAAAATATTATTATAATATTATTTTTTAATATTAATATTCTTTTGAGATTTGAAAAAGTTGAATTATTTATTATATTTTACGTAAAATTTGATAAGGTCGTAATTATGATAATAGATGAGATGAAATAAAACTGTTTTTATATTCAAACAGGATCTTAATCACCTATCACAATAGAACCTAACGTTCGTTTTTATTCAAAAAAAAAAATCTATAATTGTATGAGAATTGAATTTCAGTATTTAACTGAAATCTTAACAATAATAAAAAAAAAAAGAGAAAATAAATACATTTCTTTATATTTGTATTGGTTCCACGATTTATACTTGTCAAAATAGGGATTTTCTTTTATTATTTTGAAAGGAAATATTAATAGAAAATTCTAAAACATTAAAGAAAACTATTTACTTTCTTAAGCGAATTGAGGTAGTATGGGCTCTGTATCAAAACATTCTTCTAGATTCATAATGAACATAAAGGAATACCTTGATTCCAATATAACCAAACAAAAAATAACTTCATACATCATCTCCATCTTAATATATTTTTTTTTCCAATGTTAAGTATTTAAATAGTATCTCTCACCCGCTTAGATTTTATTCGAGCCATTCTTTTCTTGTCTTTTTCCTTTTCTTATCGTCTTTCTTCGTATTTTTTTTTTCTTCCTCTCTGCAAGTTGACCCATGACACAACGTTGCGGTTCTCCAAGCCACGATCCCTGGTCTCTAGAATCAAAGACCCACAAATCTTGTGTCTTTGTGTGTGATGCTAATGGCCTTTGCTATGTTTGATATTTAAAACTTATTACTGGATTAAGCCGCGAGGTGGGGGAACGGGGGCGGGGGGTCGATGATCCAAGCACACATTGATTTGATCAACCCTAACATAACCCAAGCTTCGACAGGTTCATGTGATCCATGTCGCACTTGTTAACCTAGATTGCTTGTTGGTCTCATCTCATATATTTTAGTAAAATGTTATGTATCAGTTACTATTCACTTCTATACTTCACATCTATAGGTTTTTTATAGGGTGTATAGATGTTTTTCATAAGGTATGAAGTGGTGAATAGCAGCTGAAGAGAAGAATTTTTCTATATTTTAAGTTATTAATTCTTTTCTTTCAACCTTTTTTAGAACTTTTTTTAATTCTTTTTACATGTGTTAGTCATTGATAATTTGGTATCGACATGATTTATTTAATTAGTAACCGTTGACTTACAAGATATTTAACCTTATCAATTAATACAAAGTATTTACCCCTTTTTTTATCTCAAAACTAAGCATAAAATGCTTGACATTAAACATTACAAAAAAGTCATATTTGAATTCCAGTTCATGATTAACAAAAAAAACATACAACTCATTCAAAGAGTGTACGTTCGGATTAGATCATGACTAGTTTGTAAGCACTACTAGACAACAACAACAAAAAAGAAGCTTAAAGCCATATAAACATAAAGAAAAGAGGTTAAAGTGGAAGAAAACGAATGTATAAGGTTGGCCATTAACCTAAATCAGCATAGTTTGTCTACTTATTTTAATAGGTTGGAACATGCGCATGGACTTGCATCATGGGGTTCAACCAGGATTAGATAAGTTCAAAGAAAAACTTGAGCAAAACGATAAAATTGACCATCCCACGCCGCAACAAAAGGCTCGTTCACCAGTTTACACCAAACTTCTTCACCTCGCAGCACGCGATTGTGCACATGAAACACGTGATATTTTGAATTAATGCCAAGGGGAAGAGAATCTTTAAAGTAATTAAATATTGCTCGCGACTTGACTTGGTCCGCTCTTATCTCCTATAAAGCGAGCATTTAAATTCGACATAATGATTTGTATAGATTTAAATGATATTTAATGATGATATAAATATTATGTATTTTTTTTTTATAAAAAGTAAATAAATATATATTATATATAATTAATTAATTTTAAATAATAAACTCTACTCTTTTTTAAAAATAGTGTTCAACATTTATATAATTGATGATTATATCTAATATTACTTTTAAAAAAAATACAGTTACTAGATCATCTGAAACTTGCCGTTTAAATGGCTTCTTGACGTGGTATTATCACATAGTGTCACGTGATTTATTAAAAAAATATAAAAAATATATTCAAACCAAAAGGGTGTAAAAAAATTTAAAAAAAAATGAAAAATAAAATTCAGGTTCCCTCAATATATCCCTTTTGTGTTTGTGTTTTTTATTTATTTTTTAATAAATCACGTAGCATCATATAATGGTGCCATATCAAGAAGATCATTTGAATAGTAAGTTTTAAATGACTAAGTAGCATTATTCTATTAATAATCTGATGGCTTGATGACACATGACTCGATTCACTAAATGTTAAATCTGGATTCAAAATCACCCACCTTCTTTGTATTTAAAAAAAAAAAGTAGTATTATTCTCAAAAGAAAGTGAGACTTACGTAAAAAAATTTAAAAATGATTTTTTATAAAGAATTCCAATTGCTATGTTTTAATAAATTACGTTTAAGTTCGCAATTACTATTGTAAACCCCTTTTTAAATTATGAGTTGTTAGAAAATTATTACATCGATATAAAATGATAAATTTAATTATTTGTTTAATATTCTATCATAATTTATTTTTCCTAAAAAAAAAAAAAAGTGCCTCGACGTAATGATGGATGGTGGGAGACTGATAAGATGCCTTTATTTACAAATCAGTCATGTCACATGTGCCATCCTAGCTACATAGGACTTTCTTTAATATGTTGAAGGACAACATCCACACTCCTACGGAAATGAATGTTGTCTTTTTCTTTGATTATTCCACTTCAACGACATACCTACGGTCATATCCTAATCTGCATAGTTCAAGACAACTTTGAACCATTTGTCAAGTTTTAGAACATGTTTGAAACATCTAGCTGAACAGAGTTTTACTTCGAATTGGGTTGGAAGAAGTTTATAACCATTAAATATGACAGTTTTCTAACTTAGACTTTTAGAAAAATATGTGTTTATCATATTATATTTAATGAATACTTGTCATATTTATAAGAAAAATTCTATACATCAGTCCTTATTCACTACTTCACGCTCTATGAAAAATATCTCTTACACTTTATGAAAAATACATCTCATGCTTTTTGAAAAACACCACACATCCTATAAAAGAAAAAAAGAGTTATAGATGTGAATGTGTGAAAATGAATAGTAATCGATTTATAAAAATTCCTCTATTTATAAATAGTATGTTTCCTCTAACTCAATATTAAAGAAAATTCAGTTTGATAATAATAATTATTATACGATCGAGTCATTTAACCTAATAACAACATGTGGTACTAGAGCAGTCTTCGATTAAGACTTTATGCATGCAAAGAAAAATATAAAAACAGATGTAGTAATTACATATTCTCTCATATATTTTTAGATTAAGTAATACTAGATGGAGTCTTAAGGTATAAAAGTCTAAAGTATTTTATTTAAAAGTGAAAAAATGATATATATAATCGTTAAATGCGAAAGCGTCACACAATCCTTTTGAAAAAATTAGTAAATACGATATTTATATAAAAAAATTAATTTTTTTAATAGTAGATTCTACTCTTTTTTAAAAATATTGTGCGGCACTTGAGTGCTCCACGATTGTAGCAAGCATTACTCTTTAAAAGTATGACCCACCATTGAAAAATGAACTTCTTCACATGGATTTTAGATTTGTCCAATTTTTTTTTTTTAAATGAGTTTACAAGATTTGCCCACAATAGACCTGAACAAATAAATTCTCTTCCACATTTTGGGATTCTTCCACTTTCATTGAGTTTATTGGGGAATGAGCACCATTTGAATTTAGGATACGCCCGAAATGATTTGATAATTGAAGAATGGTCTTTTAAAATATCACTAAGCTCACCTTCTAGTGAATTAAGATAATAGCTCAAGGATGGGAAGGATATATTTGAATTACGTCGTGTGTTTTTCTGCTAAAAACAAAATCTCGACTCGGTCAAACCCTCTTTTTGAGGGGTAACCAATAAATACATGTAAAATATATGGTATTGTGATCTTTGAAAGATTGGTCAAATCACGTAGTTGACACTTGACTCACACGTTTTGCTCGGTCAAATATACCGCGTTCATAAAGGCGGCGTTTAATCATATTCATTACAAAAATTAAAGTCTTTATTAAATTTCCTTCCATAGAAAATTTCCTTCAATCTAGCTATAGAAATGGTTTGTGTCCTTTTGAATATATGATAAATGGGTCTTGCAGTTTGGCTTCTGAAATTTATTATTAGTATAGTTGTTCTTATCCTTTTGTTTTTCTTGTAAAACTTCTAAAAATAATAAAGAGATCTATAAGATCTTTTACCTCCAGTCATTTAGATTTAAGAACTGAAAAACTTACAAAAAAGAATAGAGATTTTATGTAGGAAAATGATTTCTAATTTTTTGCCTTATAACTTTATGTGTGAGTCTAATGAAAAACATAAGCCCCTTTATATAAGTAAGACTAAGAACCCTTACTTATTATTCCTACAACTTTTAGACTATCCTCATTATTTCATCCATAAAAAAATAGCAAGTGTTAACCACTTTATTTATTAAAAGCAATTAACTATACTTGATAGATGAAATGCACCACCTTAGAGAAGACAAATGATTTTCTAGGAAAACCAAACCAAAAGTCTAACGTTCTCCCACAGTCCCACTTGGTTCACTTGATAAGTAAAATCGAAATGGCAAAAAATAATGCCTTCAATTCTGCCAAAATATACTATACACGAAACATGGCGGTATTGCTCTCTATAGTGAGCATTTCTCTTTCATGCGTCACAATACATAACATCCCTTGAAAATACTTTATGAACAACAAATAAAAGTCATTCAGGTCCAACCTAATCACCCAGTGGATATAACAAATTCGTTACTTTATGCGCAAAAGTGAAATTGAATCAAATTTATTCTTTGTGAAATATATTGCAACATAAGATAAATGACACTTTAAAGAGGCTCATATGATCCACATGACCCTGAAATTGTTTTATCGGTAAACCTTTGGTCATTGGATCAGCTAACATCAAATCTGTACTGGTGTGCTCAATATACATTACATTTTTTATGCTCTCTCTCACACTTAAATACTTTATGTCGATATGCTTGCTACTGCTTTCGCTCTTATTATTCGAAGAACACTGCAGCAGTGTTATCACAAAGAATCTTTATTGGTCTTTAAATGGAATCAACAACTTTAACACTAGAAATAAAATTTTTCAACCACATAGCTTGTGTCGTTGCTTCATAGCATGCAATGAATTCTGCCTCCATAATAGATATAGCAACTATAGATTGTTTCGTTCTTTTCCAAGATATAGCTCTTTAAGCAAAAAGAAAGATATGTCTACACAACTAGCAAAATCTGAATCTGAATAGCTAACCACTTGCAAATTTTCTGTATGCCTATAGGTTAGCATGTATTCCTTAGTTCCTTGTAAATATCGCATTACCTTATTTGCAGCTAACCAATGCTGAAAACCTAGGTTACTTTGATAGTGACCCAATAATCCAACTGCTAGACATATGTCTGGACAGGTGCAAATTTGAGCATACATCAAGCTACCCACTGCAAATGCATAAGACACATTTTTCATCGAATGCATTTTCAGGTGATTGAACTTTATGAAATTTATCACCATTAATTATGGGAGCTACATAGGCTTTACAATCTTTTATATTAAATTTTTGGAAAACCTTTTCAATGTAGACCTTTTGAGACAGTCTTAAGACTCTTTGTTTCTTGTCTCTGTGAATCTCTATGCCAATGACATAAGAGGCTTCAGCCATATCCTTCATTTTAAAATTTCGAGAGAGAAATTGTTTAGTCTCAAGTACCCAAATCACTGCTTGCAAGAAGAATATCGTCTTCATATATAACTAGGAAAATGTACTTGCTCCCACTGACCTTAAGGTATATATATTGATCAATAAGATTCTCGATAAAATCGTATGAAATAACAATTTTGTAAAACTTTAAAAACCATTGACGGGAAGCTTGTTTTAGTCCATAAAAAGACTTCTTCAACTTGCATACTTTCTGATTGTCATCACTGAAACCCTCAGATTGTTTCATGTATGCCACTTCATCAAGATCCCCATTAAGAAAAGTCATTTTCACATCTAGTTTTCACATCCATTTGATGGAGCTCTAAATCAAAATGAGCTACTAAGACCATGATTATCCTCAATGAATTCTTCTTAGAAACCATAGAGAAGGTTTCATGATAATTTATATCTTCATTCTAAGTGAATCCTTTAGCGACAAGTCTAGCCTTATATCATTCAATATTACCAGAAGAATCTTGTTTGGTTTTGTAAACTCATTTGTAGCCAACTGTTGCCGCCCTTTCTAGTAATTTGACATGATCTCAAAGTTGGTTTTTATAAATGGATTCTAACTCATTCCTCATGGTATCCAACCAAATGTAGATTTATCTCCACTCATGGCTGGTGAAAACGTAATTGGATCTTTTGGAAGTCCAACATCAAAATTAGACTCAATTAAGTATACAATGTAATTATCTAGAATAGCAGACCTACATATTCTTGAGGATCTTCTTAGAGCCACTACTTTGTCATTTGGGGATAACTCAATTGACTCAGACTGTAAATGCGAAATAACTTCAGGTTGAACCTCATTTACAGGGACATGTTGTTCTTGAATTGGTGTCACTGTATGATCTTGCAAATTATTTTACCTTAAGACAACCATTCTTCCTCCAAAAGAAGGCAAAGTAGAATATTCAGGTGTTTTCTCAAAAGCAACCTCTTGAGAATTCACACTCCCACTAGGTTCAACATCTTTAAGAAACCCTGCATTTTTAGATTCGACAATTCTGGGGCTATGACTGAGACAATAAAATCTCTATCATTTGGAGTTATTTGGATACCCAATAAAGAAACCACTAGTTGTCCTTGGGTCTAACTTCTTTATGTTAGGATTATAAATCCTAACTTCAGTAGGACAACCCCATATGTATATATGATTTAAGCTAGATTTTCACTATTTTCATAACTCGAAAGGTGTCTTAGAGACAGACTTGGATGAAATCCTATTCAATATATACATTGCAGTTTTAAGAGCTTCACTCCACAAGAAAAGTTGCATGTTAGATTTACTAATTATGCTCATTACTATATCCATTAGCGTACGATTTATTATTTCTGCAACACCATTTTGTTGTGGTGTGCCATACATTGAATATTGGGCAACAATGCCTTCCTCTTGAAGGAAATTTGCAAATGGACCATTCATTTATCCATGTTCTGTGTACCTACCATAATATTTCCCTCCTCTATCAGATCTTACAATCTTGATTTCTTTTCATTTTAATTCTCTACTTCTAATTTATAGGCTTTGAAAGCATCTAATATTTGAGCTTTCACGTTTAGAAGATAGAGATACATATACCTAGAACAGTCTTCAATAAATGAGATAAAATATCTCTGACTTATTCAGGCAAGGGGTTGAAAATGGTTCACAGATAGCTGTGTGTATAATCTCAAGAACACTTGAGCTCCTTCTTGAACCTTTAGAATTTTTGCTGGTCTACTTGAACTTTATGCAGTCCACACAATTCTTGAAGTCAGTAAAATCGAGATCCTGTATGACTCTTTCTTTTACTAGCCGTTTCATCCTCTCTATAGAGATGTGTCTCAATCTCTTATACCATAGTAAAAAAGATTTTTCATTCAAAAGGTTTCTCTTAATACCAACTGAATGCAGAGAGAGATAATTCTCCTCAGAATCTGGATGAATATCTAATTTAAATAAGTTATCAAATAAAGTTCCAGAACTAATAAGAATTTTATTCTTAAAAATAGTTATAGTATTCTCAAAAAGGAAATTATAACATTTGATTATAAGTTTGGAAATATAAATTAAATTTTTACAAAATTCTAGAATAGAAAAAGTATAATTTAAATCCAAAACATGTCAAAATTTGAGAATCACTCTAAAAATTCCAACTGCAACAACTTGTACACACCCTTTATTTCTGGTGAAAACCCAAAGTTCACTTGTTGTTAGTTTTCTTCTTGTGAGAAAACCCTACAATGTATTCACAGTATGAATTGAGGAATCAGAGTCAATTCACCATGAATTTTTATGAGTATCAATGAAAAAGATTCAAGACACACAAGAGAGATAGAGCTACCTTTCCTTTCAAGCCACTCTTTATACTTGATGCAGCTCTTCTTTACATGACTCTCTTTCTTGCAAAAGAAGCAGGTCACCTTTTTGCCATTAGATCTATTAGATTTAGATGGCACATTATGCTTCCTTTTCTTTTGAGGTTCACCCTGGCATTGCTCGGTCTTAATTTTATTATTTACAATCATATTTGCATTTTCAGTTCTATCATGCTTCATCATTTCCTCTTCTTGCATACACATGGTCAGAAGATTCATAATTGACCAATTTTTCTTATGTGTGTTATAAGAGATCTTGAAAGGCTCATACTCAGACGGCAGTGAGTCAAGGATGAAATGAACTAAGAACGACTCAGATATCTTTATCTTTCAGCCCTAAAGTTGAGAAACAATGTCTTTCATTTTCGTAATTTATGCATGCATACCCTTAGAATTGTCAAAGGCTTTAGTAGTGAATTGTCTGATAAGAGTACTAGCTAAAGCCTTGTCAGGGCAAACAAATTGTTCCTCAATTGCCTGCATTAATTCCTTAATTATAGCACAGTCACCAATAGAACATCTAATGCTCTTACTCATACGAGACTTTATGAGCGTTAGACTTAGGCGATTAGATCGCTCCCACCATTATCATAACCCGGCTACTCTCTTGCGATACAGATTATGACAAAATCTATTAATCACGCCAAAAGAATAAAATAAGGAACAAAACTAGATTTCAGAAGCCCACTATATGAACAAAATTGAAATGTTAATAATTCAAACACAAAGCTGAAATGTATGACTCTGATACCAACTATAAAACTTCTAAAAAGAATAAAGAGATTTATAGGATCTTTTACCTCCAGCCATTTAGATTTGAGAATTGAAAAACCTATTAAAGAGAGTAGAGATTTTTTGTAGGGAAATTACTTCTAGCTTTTTGCATTAAAATTTTATGGGTGAGTCTAATGAAAAACACAAGCCCCTTTATATGGGCAAGATTATGGACCTTTACTTATTACTCCTACAACTTTTAGACTACCCTCATTATTTCATCCATAAAACAAAATAAGGGTTAACCACTTTATTTATTAAGGGCAATTATTACCTATACCTGATAGATGAAGTGAACCACCTTAGGGAAGACAAATGATTTTCTAGGAAAACCAAACCAAAAGTCTAACATTTCTTTCATACATTTTTAAATATATTTGTTTAAAAATATACCACTTCATTAATAGCCACTTTCTTAACCATTAACGAAAAAAAAATTAAAATTAAAATGCCTAAACTGTAACACTAAGGAGACAAAATCATGGAACTAAAAATCATTTTTATGATAAATATATATTTTTTACTACAAGAAAAAAGAGCATTTATGACGGATTATTTATGATGAAAATGATTATTTACAACGAAATAGACTCATTTTAACAAGAAATAATCATTTTTGTAGAAAATAATTGATCATAAATAAACAATTTTCTTATAGTGTTTAAAAAATATATACGCATCATTCGTTAAAAAAGTATATGCTTATCATATGTTTAAAAGACATGACAATTTTTTAAACGTGTTAGAGGATACTTTAACACAACCAACATTAAAAATCTTTTTTCAATATTTATTTTACATTGTTGATTGTAAATCATGTGTTTAAATTAAATTGAAAATTTGTGTTTTTAATATTAATTGCATTAAAGTTGTTAATGGATAGTAACCCTATCATTTATCTTTTTATGAGGTATATTTTCTATGTGTATTTTGTAAATGATACAAATATATTTTTTGTACAACCTTTTGTGCAATAATTGTATCTATCTCATTTTTTTTTCAATTGTTTAAAGTGGAACATGAAGACATATAATACATGTGTTATAATATCTATTACTTTTTGAATAATATTTTACATTTGTTAAATATTATAATATCCATTTTATATATCTATTTCTCTTACATTTTAGATCTTACAATTTGAACAAGAATTCAAAACAATTGACATCTATTTGTTTGAGGTGATAGTTGTGGCCCGACTTGAAAATGTATTATTTGAACTATCCCGATTATTTCCATCTATTACCCAACTCAAAATATGTTTATTCCAACTCATAATCATGTATACAAACCTAACTAATCAAAGATCATAATTTACTTCGAAATGGGTCATGTCAGATCAAAATAAAGGATTTTAGGTCACAGAAACTTGACCCGAGTTGAAACTTAATAGCCAATAATAGCATAAGCTCACCAAACAAAACTTCTTAAAAAAAAAAGATTCTATCATTTTAAATTCAAGATTGAGGTTCTGTTTAGATTCATAAATTATTTCATCTCATCTCATCTCATCATTATAATTTTTTTTAATTTATATACATAATATAATAAATAATTTAATTTTTTAAAAATTTTAAAATAATAATAATATTAAAAAATAATATTTTAATAATATATATTTTTTATTTTTTATTTTTTATCTGAAATTATTTTATCCCTAAATCCAAATCAAAACTGGTCAAAGAAGTCGGGGAAGTACATGAGTTAGGCAGCGGAAGGCAATGATGGGAGAAAACTCATCAAATGCCAAAGCCATTGAAGTACTAAAGTTACCTTTCTTTTTCAGTGAAAGTTCCAAATTGGGTGTCACAAAAAAGTACTCAGCTATCTCCAAACAAAGTACTGCCACTTAATTAAAAGCATTTACGGTACGACCACATGGGGGAGAGTCTTTAAAGCAAGAATTTCTTTTTTTCTTTTAAAAAAAAAAAAAAAACAAACAAGACAAAAGTACCACTAAATTCCCCCCTTTTGTTTTTTGTTTTCTGGTCGGAAAAGTGTAACTAAACCATCGGTACGGCCTTCACTGTCTCTTCGATTGGACCTCAAAATTTGCGCCTTGTAGGACTTGGGAGTGCCATATTTGGTTAGATGCTTTTCTTTTTCTTTTTTAGTCTTTCTATCCATGCATAAATAAATAAATCTTTTGATATTTCACCTGAGCTTCGCTCAGATTAAAGGTTGAAAACCATCATGAAATTCTGTTTTGCTGGATTCTTCACATGCCTTGGCTTCATGACAGTAAGATCCGCCACCTAGAATGAGGTGATATTTTTGCAGAGTAGTGTGTGCATCACATTATAGAGATTATTAAATATTATGTTTTTTTTTTTTAATCTGAAAAGAAAATTCCAGGATCAATATGGTAGGTAGTGAATTAAAAAAAGTTGTAATAATATAATTCCTCACATATATTTGTAAGCCTATTGAAAATATTCTATAAAATTTTGTCAATGAATCTAAATAGACTAGTTCATTTCCCAATGCACTTCTCTAAATTTAATATATATATATATATATATATATATATATTATATTCTCAAGGCAAATATAAATGATCTCATCACTTTAAGTTTTTATTTAATACAAGTAGTAGTTTCACGTAATATCAAAGTAGAGGTTATGAGTTTAAATTTTGAGTTTTGTTTAGTTTTTAAATCCATCTTAGCTCATCATTATAATTTTTTTAAATTTTAACACAAAATATAATAAATAATTTAACTTTTTTAAATTCTAAAATAATAATAATATTAAAAAATAATATTCTAACAATATTTTATCATCTCAATTCAACTCAACCCAGCTCATTAAGGGAGAGTCTAGCTTACACGCGAAGAGAGTGTATCTTACACACGAAGTGAGCGTTAAGATAAATATAAATAATGAAATTTATATTTTTTTATTAATTTAAACTTTTGAAATAAATAGTGATTTTACACAAATAAGTTTAATTACAAAATATAAAAAAGGGACAAAATGGACCCAACAACTCCCAGGTTAACAAAAAAAAAAAAAAAACAATTTTGACATAGTGGTATTAAAAAGTTTTGTTAAGTCTCGTTGTCACCAAACAAATATTCTGTGCTTTTGTGTGTCTACATATAAATATAAAAGAATTAGGAACATAAACATGAAAAGATGGAAAGGAATCTAATACTTTTCTTTATTCCAAAAATAGGGCCATGTGAGCAACAAGCAAGTACTCCAGCTCAGCTCCAATATTGTCACTTGTGTCAACTCTTCCAGCCTTCAAACCTTCCTGTCATCCTCCTTTTCTCATCTCTTTCTTAACTTTGAATTTAAAAAATATAGAGTTTGCTATATTTTTAAAAGAGTAACGATTGATGTTGGGATCAATTTTCTATTACCATTTAATTAAATTTAGATATTGTTTATCCTTTAGGGTTGGCTTAAGTGATAAAAACCTTGGGTTTAGGGTTATGCTTTTTTTAGATCTAAGATTCAAATTTTATTCGGTGTAAACAATCTCTCATGACCATCGAACTAGAAGATTTTTTTCTTGAATTACTCAATGTGAACTTATTGAAAACTCTTTACCGAGGGCATATGCATCCTCGAGATTAGTTGGGACGCTATTCTAGACACTCGATGCCAATAAAAAAAAAAATTAAATTTAGGTATTGCTAAAGCTACATAGATAAGTATTATGCCATAAAATTGTAAATATTATATTGAAAAAACATCTTACACTCTCAAATCACTAAAAATTCTATAATTTATTGTTAAGAATATAATACAAATAATTAAATTTATCTCTTCTCATTAACTTAAATTTTTAGAATAAATGATAATTTTACATAGTATCAGAACAGAATAAAAGCTTTGAGATAACTTTAGTTCTACCATCTACCTCATTTAATTAAATATTTTATGTGTTGAATTAGTTCGAATTTTGATTCTACTCTCAATCATGCATATGGGCCCGTTTGGATACAGAGATATCTAATCTCATCTAATTTCAACTAATAATCTCACTATTATTTACAAATTATCTCAACTCATCTCATCTCATCTCACTATCCGAACAGGCCTTAATGAGAATTAATATTTCATGTGTTGGATCCATTTAAAGAGTCTTGCTCATACGTGAAGTGAGTGTTAAAAATATAATATAAATAATTAAATATATTTCTTTTAATCAATTTAAATTGTTAAAACAAGTGATAATTTCATACTCGTATCTCTAAACTATTAAAATTGGAATTTTAATTGTAAATATTAAATTGTTTTAAGAGATGTTAAACAAGAAAAAAAGGCATAAAATCTTCTTGAATGGACAGCACAGAAACTTCAATTGTAATTGGAGGTATAGAGAGAGAGAGAGTGTGTTTGTCAGAAAATCCAAGTGGATTGATTGGGTTGGATTTCACAGGGATCTGACACAAAGCCACAAGGAAGCGCAAGCAACAATAATCTCCTGCTAATTTCTTTCACCGCCCAGGCCCCAGGCGGCCCCTTTTCTTTCTTGTGTGGAAGCCACTCCACCAGGTTATTTTCCTCATTATTAAGAGCTAATATTTTCTTTTTCTTTTTTGAAAATATAAGTTCATTTCTATTTTTTTTGTTAAAGGGTAATCTCTAATTTTAGAATCATTTAAATCTATGTCGGAATAAAAAAAAGGGTACTATAATTTTTTTTGCTATACATATATATATATATGCATGCATGTATGCTTTCTTTCCACATAGATGAAATTTTGAATTATAAATCTCTATCTATTTGATTTTTTTAATATCATAAAAAAATATTTATATTCATTTAAAAATTGAAAATCAATATTCTTTAGAAAATATTGAGATATTCAACGTTTATTTGTTAAAGTATGTTTTATTTATGAAAATTGAGTAATGTTCCGATGTTACACTTCCATTTCAATATCTAAAATATGTCACTTTTGTTATTATTAGATCATTTTTTTAATTTTTTTATAAAAAAACTCAAATATTGATGGACAATATCATCTTATCATAGGAAAATAAAAGTGAGACCAGAATGTGCTAAGGAGAATTTGTCGTTTTCTAAAGTTTTGAATTCAATCATCTCCCATTACGATAATGCGATAAAAAATAAATAAATAAATATAAGACGGAAAAAAGCCTTGCAACCATTCCCCTATCAAATATAAAAATTAGCAAATTACACTGCTAGTTATAATAATGCACACCATTTATTAATTCGACCCCTGATATGTCACTTATTTTTCATCTATCTTAACCGTCAAGATTAGACAGAAAGTATTATTTGTCAGTATAACTAAAAGATGAAATATATTAATTATGATATAAAGTAAATATAAAGTGTGTGAATTTGCATGCGCATGAAACCCCTTTGTCACCAAATGCACGCGTTGCTTTAATTCCAATATGGACGTAAGAGTTAGGAGACAGAGATGGCGACAGAAGGACGCGTTTTTAGCCAAAATGGCAAAGAGAAATGAGAAAAAGTAGAGAGCTAAAAGTAGGCTATTCTTCGGTTTATCCTTAGGTGCCTGCTAGGGCCACCGTGGATTCTCACCGAGAATCTTTACGGTAATTTATTTTTATTTTTTGCCTTTTTTTATACATTTTTTTTAACTTTTAAATATTTAAAAAATAAAATAAAAATCATAAACTCATTTAAAAATATTTCATTAATTATTAAATTAAAAAAAATAATCGAGAAAAATTGTCAGAGTCACTCTCACCGAGAGTGGCATTTTCCTTATCCTTATCTCTCCATACAAACAAGTTGCTAGGACGTTTCATGTTGCTTTCAAGACTTGTGTTTTTTTTTTTTATCAAATAGTGCCTACAAAAACACTGCACATTGACAGGCAATTTCTTCCTTTCTTCCTTTTTCTTTTGCTGTAGGGATATAGCCGGGTTGACCGTAAAGGGTTTGTTAGAGGTTGCATGGATGGTGTGTACCACACGGATTTGGTGACTACTACTTGTTGAGTTTGACATGTGGGAAATGCTTGCTAGATCAGCCCAAACTGATGAGACCGGTCTAGAAGCCCATTTGACTTTATAAAACAGCCCTAGGAGAAATAACTATTATTTATTTTGACGAATAGAAGTGCTAGAGTCACACATTTTTTTTTTTTTTTATATAAAAGTAAACTTATAAATTAACATGATTTTATAATAAAAATAATTTTATAAAATCTGATATATCACATAAAAGAGAAATCATTTTGTGAGTTTACTTCTATAAGACATTTCTCTTTAACAAGTTGTCATTCTCAAATTTTTTGCATCCACATGTAGCAAATCAATTCAAGAATCAAAGCGAATACAATTATTAGAGCCATCACTAATTGTAGATGCAAGAGTTTGGCTAAGATTAGGTGACTAAGACGATAAGTTTGGATATGACTAGGTGACTAAGATGATGGATTTCATCTTATGTTGGATTTTATAATTTGGATGAATGTAAAATACTTTGAATTTATCTAAAGTTGTTTTGATCTTATTTAGAGGTTGTTAGGAAGTGTTTTAGATAAGTAAAAAATGTAGAAGTCGAGTTCCAAGAGATAGATCTTATCCAGAGAAGAGTTCGGATGTGAAACTGCTATTGCTGAGAAGATAAGTATCAGGCGCCAGCAAGCCGTCAGCAAAATCCATCAGTCGAGTTTCACTGACTTAAAAACTACTTCCAAAAATCTATTTAAGCTGTCATACTAGTTAGGATCTGCAGAGATTTAGTTCTAGATATTTTTTAGAGCACTTTCTAGTGTATATTTTGGTGATAAAATTCGTTGAAAAATTTTCATATTGTTTCTCTCAAAGAGTGTGATCGTTGATCCAAAATTGAGATAGAGTGATTGTGATTCAGCCACTGGAGTTCCAGGAGAAAGCCAGTGTTTGAAGATCGTCAAAGGTTCTACCTACTACAGCGGTCGAGACATACATGTCGTTTGTCTTGTCAAGTGAGAGAGTCAATTGATAAGTAATTGAGACTCACTTGTAATCAATTTTTAAATAATAAAATTGAATTTTCTAAGTTTGGTTGCCCTGTATGGTTTTACCTTTAAAGAGTTCTTTAAAAGATTTTCCTTTGATACCAATTTTCGTGTTATGCAATTTATTTACTTTATATTATTGCTTTATTATTAAATAATTGCATGCTTGATGACTAACCAATTTGTTGAGTGAATTGGTAGATTATTGAATTAAAATACAAGGATACATAGGTAATTTCAATTGGCATCAGAGCGCGATTCACTCTGTTGAGTGTGATATGTGTCCCTGTAGATCATGTCGTCATTGTTTTATGCCCCACCATACTTTGATGGGGAAAACTACACTTATTGAAAAGTTTGTATAAGAACTTTCCTCAAGTCTTTAGATGAAAATGTGTGGTATGCAATTAAACGAGGATGGATTAAACCCGAGACAACTCTTAATGCTTAGACTAGAGATGAGATCACCAAAGAATCTCCATGCGTGAGATTGCTAAAGAAATTTGAGATATTTTGGAGGTTAGATATTGGCACAAGATTAGTAAAAATTCAAAATTGTAAATGCTAACCTCAAAATTTGAAGATATTAAAATTTTGGAAAATGAGAGTTTTAAAAATTTTATGCTAAACTTACTAATATTGTGAATTCCAGATTTAATCTCGGCAATAAGGTGGAAGATTTAAGGGTTGTGAGAAAGATTTTAAGGTCCCTCCGTGAAAGATTTCGCCTAAAAGTTACAACCATTGAGGAAAGTAAGGACTTGGATACTATAAAGGTTAAAAAATTGGTCCACTTTTTGCAAACATATGAGTCCTCACTTTCTCAAATAAGAAAATGTAAGTCCATTGCATTGAAGATTGTGAAAGAAGATCGAGATGATTTTTCTAATGAAGAAAATATGAACAATGAGGATATAGATCTCATTATAAGAAAATTCAGAAGATTTTTGTTTAACAAAAAAGCAAGTGGAAAACAAAAACGAGGTAAGGAGTTTTATGAAAAGAAAAACGGAATAAAGAAAAATATGAGAAAAATGACAAAGTACAGTGTCATGAGTGATCCGGCTATGGTCACAGTAGAATGGAGTGCCCAAATTTTAAGAAAAATAAAGAAAAAGCATTGAATGTCACACCTATGACAGTTCAGAATCTAAAACTTCTAGTTCATCGTTTGATAATGAAAATTCTTTTTTATGACTTTTACCACTATTGTTGATATTTTTTTGAAATTGTGTTAAAAAAATCTAAAAGTGAATTTGATGACAGTAACTCGGATATAGCTCTTATTGATGTTGACCATGAGCTAAGCATACAAGAGGCTTATAATGATTTATGTGAAGAAGTGGTCAAACTGAAAAATTTAACAAGAAGTTGTACAACAAACTCATAGCAGTGAAGAACGAAAAGAACAACCTCTTGGAAGCATTGAAATTTTTTGAAGTTGAGATATCGAGATGAAGGTTCAAAAGGAGGCACTAGACAAAGAATTGAAGAACTCCCACGAGTGCCAACAAAACTCAGCAACTCAAAAATTGGATGAGATGTTAAGTATTCAAAAGTCCAGCTGTGATCGTATTGGATTGGGTACACAACTTCCCAAGGCAAAGATCCTCAAGCCTTATCATCTACTGCCACTACGTCTAAAAGTATTGTCTTTATCAAAGGAAGCCAAGTTGTGGATGCTCTAAGAGAATTCACATCAAAGTCAAATCTTCTTGAAAAGCTACATGAAACAATCTCAAATAAGCTGAACCAAGGTAAGTTTAGAGGTAAGTTTGTACCTATTCGCTATCATTGTCATATTTTTTTGTTATATAAGACCATATTGCTTTAATTTGAGTAAAACACAGAAAGATGAAAGTGGGAGAAAATCAAAGAAGAATGCAAATACTCTTGAAAATCAAGTCCAAGAGTTTAGTCATCAAATAACCTCCATAAGCCTAAAGTTAGGTGAACTATTTGATTTTGTCTTGGCAACAAGGATAAGACCACAAAAAGTTGTGATGATGTAAAGATCGCCTCAAAATTTAAAACAAAATGGGTGGTCAAAGAAGATGCCGTGTCACATTAATTGATAGGACCACTTACATGTTCTTACATTCATTGCATATCATTAGTTTAGGACATGTATTTCACCTTCTTATATTTGTTTGCATCTCTTTTCGTTTGGTTGAGTTGTTTTCTATTTTTCTGGTTTGTTTCTTAGTTTTATTTTTGTTCAATCGAGCAAAGTTCGTACTTGATGTGCCAAGTCTTGAATACTTGGGTCCTCACACTTCTATACTTGGAGCTAAAGCACCTCTCTATTTTTGTGCAATCCACATGTCGGTGTAGACCTTATGGCTCATTTTGCCAAAGTCAAATCCTAGTGTACTATGAGAAACTTATTTTTATATGCTTTTATTATTATAACATATGATCCATAAAGTTTTATAGCTGCTGTCCAAAAGGAGAGTCTATACCTTAAATTGACTAATACTAGTTGAATCTAGTACTAATAAGTAAGAGGTCTCCCATTGTCAGACATAAAAGTTTGATCCACATAAAAAAATTTGGTGTTTCTTCATTGTGAAAAAATGCAAACACCTACACGGATCTGTTCCTTAAGTCCTTATAGAAAAAATTATTGTTCTATTCATTGTGGAAAAAGATAGCAATAAAATAAACATAACAAAGGTTGAGAAACCTTATGTTTAGAGGAGATACTCTATCAAAGTATCTAGACCCTAGCATAAAGTTTGAATTTTAAGGTGAGAGAGAAACATTTTGGGAGTATCTATGAAAAATAAATAAAAAAGGGGGAAAAAATGAAAAAACAAAATATACATATATAAGTGTGGATTTTTTTTTCCTATTGAAGTAAGTAGCCTCACTCACACACTTACATAGACTTTGATCATGATGAACTTATGGGGTGTTCACATCTATTGTGGTTTGTTGCAAATGAGAGAGTGAATTTTTTTTGGCTGCGTAAGTGACCCTATGTTTGGACATGTGATGCATTAAGGCAAGTACCTTGACTCAATTGATTTTAAAATTTTAAAATTTTTTTTGGGGCTAAATTTTAATTCTTTTTTATTAACTCTAATTTTTTTTCTCTTTTATCATTGGTTTATTATTTTTGGTATTTTTTTGGTTGGTTATACATATGGGTTTGGGAGTTGTGTCTGAAGGTCTGTCCCAGTGGGACTCCTAGCCTTAGGCTGAAGTGTATGGCACGTTAAGTCACTAAGTGACTTAGGCTACTTAGTGCCTTCAATAGACACTCACCCCCCACCCCCTGATACTTCCTCCTATCTTACTCATGACTCTACACTTCATTGCTCTTCACTTTTTGTGCCCTAACCAACTAATACTCTTTAGGAATCATGAGTCCTAGGGTCTATTCGGTCTTTGATATCAAGTTTATCTTCTCTCTATATGGGTGTGCTACACGGTAAGTACAATATCTTATTCTTTCTAAATTCTAGGGCTTGGCGCACACCCATATGGGTTTGTTGGTATTTTTTGCGATTTGAGATTTGGCATCTTGATGTTTGGGTCGTGAATATGTGCATATTGTGAGTTGGGTTTGCATTGTTAATGTATTTTAGAAAGGATTTTTGGTGGGTTAGTGCATTATACATTTCGGTTTTCATAAGTTGTTCACTAAGCATTTGATTTCTTGTTTCAACCAAATTTTTTTCATACATTTGTCAATTTCTTTACATGAATTCATGTTTATTCATCATTTTACTCTCATTGCATTGTAGAGTTAAGGTTTTTCGTAGTTGTGGGAGGGTTTCCTCAAGAGTTTTATTATTACATTCCCACACAATAGTCAACATTGGTCTGATTCTGATGACAAGGAGGTTTAAGCCTTGTTAGATTAGTGACAAAAAATAAAATATAATAAACAAATCAATTTTTTTAAATTTCAAAATCAAAATAATATTTAAAAATAATATTCTAATAATATATTATTCAACTTTCAACTCTAATCTTATTTCATTTCAATTCAATTTATAACTATCCAAAGTTCCAAACCTCCTCTTGGCAAATTTGGCATGTAAGATGAAACACAAAATTCTTATATCATTTTATTATTACAAATTTTTTAAAATTTCACACAAAATATAATAAAAAATTCAATTATTTCAAATTTTAAAATAATAATAATATTAAAAACTAATATTTTAAATTTTTTCTTTTTACAAAATTTTATAAAATATTATAATTCAAATTATTTTATTATTAATTATACATAATTTTATTATTATTTATAAAATTTTTATTTCATCTCATTTCAGTTTTCCCTAATTCTTTAGATCAGACTAGCTTTATATTTATTTTATTATATTATATCACCTAACATTCTGAGATTCAATTCTAGACGTCTAATCAAATAATGGCCAACCGATTTATCACCTTCGTTGGACAAAAAGTTAGTAGAAAATAATTAGAGCCGTGCTACATCCTCCAGTAGTAGCAGGAGACGGCTCTCGAAAAGAATAAAATATTTTTTTATTATTTTTTTATATTTAAAAATATATATATTTTAAAAAATTTACTATATTATTAAAAAATATTTATTTAATTATTAAATAAAAAATATATTTTTTTTTGAGACCCACTTTTCGGTGACAATAGGAAATAATTATTGAGTTTCCGCAAACTGTCATCTCATTCCTCGATATGATATTATTAATTAATAAAATAATAATAAATACAAATCTAAATAAAATCACGTTCAAATTTCTTTTATTAAAAGGGTGCGTTTGGATGTTGAAGTGAGTTGAGTTTAGATGATAAAATATTGTTAGAATATTATTTTTTAATATTATAATTATTTTGAGATTTGAAAAAATTGAATTGTTTATTATATTTTATATTAAAATTTGAAAAAATTATAATGATGAATGAGATAAGATAAGTTTACCCTAGCAAGCATAAAGGTGGTCATGAAAAATAGTGTATATATATATATATATATTTTGGCGGATCCAAGAACTTATTTTTGGAGACAAATTAGTATTAAAATAATTAAAATTCTATATGTTTTTCCTTCATATATATTGTACTATGTGCAGTAAGAGTAAATTAAAATGATTCGAGATACAAAAGATTATTAACAGGTTTATGGATTATGGGTGATTGGAATTTATAATAATAAAAAATAGAAAGTATATTTTTTCTTTAACAAAAAGTTTATGTGACGAACGTTTGTATATTTACAAAGAAAGATGTTAAAAGAATTTTGAGAAAAAAATTAAGAAATATCATGTATAGAAAAGATAAAATATAACAATAAAGAAAATTCTTGAAAATGACCCCACCAAGAATGCAGAAAGATTACACGCTATGAGTTTTTAATACGAGTCCTTGACCATTTTTGTTTTTCATTTTTATTTTTTCCTTTCCTTTTAATTATTTTTTAAACATCTTAAAGTATTTTTAAAAAAAGAAAAAAAATATACGAATTTACTAATAATCACTACTTTAATCATGAAGATTTTGTTTTAAAAAAAAAAACAATCGGTTAAACTATTGGTTCACATTTTTCTTTCAAAATATATATATTTATTGAGAAAAAATATTTGCAACCACCTCGTAATTTTTTTTAAAAAAGTGAATAAAATATGAGATTCACATAAAAAATTAATTTTTAATAATAGATTCTACTCTTTTTCAAAGCGATTATGCGACGTTTAAGTACTTTACAGTTGTATGTATAATTACTCATGTATATTTGACTTCTCTTATGAATAAAAATGTATATGAACAGCCGCTACGACTCAATATACAAATAAATAAATCATATATATAGGAAAATGAATCAAATATTGATTTATATTAGATCTAATACTATGGTAGAACCTAAGGAGATTATGTCCTAGTTCAGTTTCTCCATCCCACCCATTAGATTCTTCCATCTGCAGGCTCTTTTGCTTGCACCAACATAAATACTGAGGAATTTGCCCATCGTCCCCAATAACCCAGCTTTGCTTTGCAACAGCCTCCAATGTCATTCTCATGTTTGGGTCTGCAGAATAGAATGCTTTAGTTCAAATGCAGACGCCCCAAGAGCACAACAGAGCATGCACACAAACACATGGGGAAATATTCCAGGGAGTCCGAAACCTATATAAGATTGGCTGGAAAAAAGAGAATGTTGAGGAACATATTCCACTGACCTTTGCAAAGAAGTCCCTCGAGCAAGTTCTTCGGCCCCTGGTTCATATCATCTGGGAGAACCAAGGGGCTATTAACAATCTGGAGAAGAAAATACCCCTTAGAAAATTGTTAAAAAACACAAGGCTTAGGGAACAGAAATTTAGATGCAGATTTGTGCACCTTCTCATATGTATCCTGCCTGAAAATGAAACCGTGACACAGAGGTTGAGAAATATTGTCAATGTTATTGATGTAACCAAGAACATAGATACATCTGTACGTACACACGTATAGATTTATATTTCCAAATGAGAGAAGTTGATCTTTAGCATTTTGCTAAATAATAAGACGATAATTCGACCATACCTCTAAAACTTCACGTGTGTCAGTCTTAAAATTGAATCAATCTTTCAACATTTATCTTAAAAATCATGTGTTACTTTATCATATTAGTTAAACGAGTGAAAGGGGTCTAAATTGATCTTATCCTTTAATAATTGATTTGTTGAATAATAACTTAGGAGTCTTCAATAAAAAAGGATTTCTTTATGATCCTAGAAATATTGCAGATGCCAGATGCTAAACCTATATCCACATGTGTACCATAACGAAGTAAGAATGTGTTTAAGAATCATCACTGATTCTAAAGGAAGAAAACTATTTTTTGGCGGATAATACTTTTGCTCCTTTTCTCACAAATGAGCACAAGCATTTCACCGAAAGTTCACCCAAAGTTCATACGGAACAATGCCCTTAACACCACCATGGTACCTTCAGAACATTTATCACTTCTGTATTTATATACATACAAGATTACTCCTGCAGAAGAGCTCAACCAGGGATGGGAGAGGGATGATACAGTTTACATAAAATTTGCTTATCTTGCATATCATCAACCGAAAAAATCAGAGAAAATTTTCATTTAGCTTTTCATGCCATTCAATAATGATCTTAAAGAAACTAAAAGCCGTTTCATTACCTCAAACACCTGGCTGACGCTGAAATCCCCTATTTTTACTGTACCATCATGAGTAACCAACAAATTATCTGGTTTAATATCAACGTGCACAATATTCTGCATTTAATAAATAGCACACAATTAGATTGATCATATAATGAAAGCCAGTCCACTTCACCAAAGGGATGAAACCAGAGTAAGAAATGTATATAATGTTTCTTGGTTGCTCCAATTCCCTTTTCTGTTCTTAAGCTCTTTCCCCACTTCCCAGTTCTCCCCCCCCCCCCCCCCCCCCCCTGTTGTTTTTGCAGAAGTACTCCCCAGAGCAAATACCGTCATGTATTCAATTGCTCATAACCATAATCAAAGTTTCAAGAGGTCCATCTTTGCCAGAATACATAGGTAAAATATAGTTTTTTTTCCAAACTAAACTGTAAGTTTTACCATATAATTGCGTTTATATGTAAACTAATTTACAACCCATGAAGAACTGCTACAACCCCGGAAGACCCAGACCATTTTATTTTTGATAATTATAGAAGCAGTAAGAATACTCGTTCTTATAATTCAAAGAGTGATTTTCAGATTTAGAAATATAGAGCATAACAATTAAAGATAGAAACAGCTTGCTCCGGCCTACAGAAAAAAGAAAAGAAAAGGGTTATAGGAATAAGAATACAAAATTTTAGAAAGAACTGGAAGATTCTGGCAGAAATTTTTTTACATTGAAATAAATTATCCGACTCCATACCCCAAGTGTGCTATTTAGGAGACCAAACGAACTAACAAGCACAGTTGACATATAACCCAACTCTCAAAACCAAGTTCGAAAAGCAGAATTCTGAGATCAAACATAAGCATGAAGGTTCATAAACCCAGAAACTATATCCTGTAGGTACTTTCTTGCTGTGGTTTCTCCCAAGCCACCTTGTGGCCCCGAACCCTCACAAACCCATTTGCCTTCCACATATTCAAGAACTGAACACAGAAAAGGAATAAAAAGACAATCAAGCAAAATGCTAACCAAGTTTTTAAAATATTTCAATCTTCATGAAAAATAAACATCACAAAATAGAGCACATTAGTTTGTAACAAAAGCAGAGAAACATTGCAAAAAAAGAAGTGGCACAATATACCCATGTAAAAGTGATCGGTGTTTGGGTCATCAATCACCTCGATGAGATTGACTATATTAGGGTGATCCAACGTTTTCATGATTAGAACCTGCAAGGAAAAATAATTTATTTATTCTATGATAATACTAAGGCTTAAACATGATGATAAATAGGCTCATGCATTTGATCATTCATTTACATGATGAAAAACAAAATCAATCAATGATAAGAAAATGACAAGTGAAATATATGCTCGTGCAAGAAAATAATTCGTTGTGTGGAAGATATCATATACCTAGAAGAAACTTGAACTATAAGCATTCTAAGGTAAAGAATAATAGCTATGAGAATATTGATTATTCTCAAAACATGAAGAAGTAGCCGGATTTTACCACCACTGTTTGCAACAAAACTGTAATATGAGTCATATGACAGTGGTAAGGAACAACCAAGAGCATTGGCCAAGAAGAAGGAAAACACTGGAGATTTTCCAATACAGAATAGGATAAGTTACAAAATAAAACAAAGTTTGCAGATACCTCTTGAAGCACATAAGTCATGGCAATCTCTGAAGGTGCAACTTGTAGCTTTAATAAATGAGATTTATGAAATGCCTGTTATTCAACAATTAAGCTCATGAAATTATGAAGCGAAACCACTATTTTGTCATGAATTTCTTAGTTATCTGCAAAATTTCATTACACGGTAAGTATCCCAATCTAGTCTCAATCATAATTGTTCCAATATTTTTCCAAATAGGGAGAAAAATACTGTTAAGGATGTGTTTCACACCACCCACCACATGGATCACCTGCAACAAATGAAGGGACGGCATTGGTTGCCCTCTTGTAGGTTATTTATAGAGGTTATTCCTTGGAATGATAGAGTCCAATTTGCATTGTGAAACTTTTTCCTTTTAGAAGTGTGAGTCCATCTCTTGTTAGGAGTCTGTGTCTATCTTTTCTTAAGAGTCTGAGTCTATCTCTTATTAGGAGTTTGAGTCATTTTGCTGGACTTTATCTCTTAGCTAAAATTGTGGGGCTCAAATATCCCTTCCTGTTATCCTGCTAATTTTTTTTGTGCTGGCATATGGGAAATTAATTACTTTGCATTCTCTGTACCTGTCTTTCACCCCGCTGGCTCGTGAGCGTCTGCTTGCTTTTGTTTTTTCCTACCTTGCTGAGGATCTATGCTAGTTAGTGTGTGTGGGTGTATTCACTTCCTTTTGGTTAGCTAATAGTTGGTTGCACCGTGAATGAGGCTCGACTTTTTGGTTGTCTTGGGAATCTTCAAGTCAACCGTGATAGAGGTAATATGCAGAAAAAGCAATTCTGGTAGCTTAGAGGCCTTAGAGGCCTTAGAAGGCCTTGTGAATCTTCAAGTCAATAATCTGCAAAATAAATTTAGAAAATTGGTCACTGGTTTCTCGTTCAGTCCTTGGTTTGTTGTTTGGTCCTTAGTTTTTTGTTTGTTTCGTGCTAAGCGGTGAGGGACTCAACTTGGAGAGATAGGTGAGAGATGTACTCAACCACATTAGGTGTGAGCGCGGAGCTCGATTTTGAGTTTGTTTCTTTGTGTGAATGTTTGCTTGAGAAATTATTTATTGTCGGGGAAGAGTGATTGTTTTTGTTTGTTGGTTTTTGGTGTGTCTTTTTGTGATCGTTTAGGCTTTTGTTGGTAATAGTGAATTTCCTGCCCCTTAGTATAAATTGTTGTTGTATTCTTGTTTTGTTGTTGGTGTACGTTGGTAGCAGCCCATGCTTAAATGGTCAGGGAGCCCGTCGACTCCCTGAATCCATCTTAGGTGGTTATTGAGCCCGTTGGCCTGTTCCTGAAGGTAACCCTCTTGAGGCGGTTGTAGAGTCTGGTGGCACATTCTCGAAGGTAATCCGCTTAAGGCAGTTGTAGGGCCTGGTAGCTCGTTCCCGAAGGTCACCTGCTCGAGGCGGTTGTGGAGCTTGGTAGCTCGTTCCTGAAGGTCACCCGCTCAAGGCGGTTGTGGAACATAGTAGCTCATTCCTGAAGGTAACCTGCTCGAGGCGGTTGTAGACCTTGGTGGCTCTTTCCCGAAGGATACCTGCACGAGGCAGTTATTGAACTTTGAAACTCGTTCCCGAAGGTAACCCGCTCAAGGCGATTGTGGCGCTAGTATAAACACTTGGTGTTTGCTGGAGAATATGCTATGTTTGTACTGCTGTCCAAGAGAGAGGTTGGGCTATCTAGAGAGTTGCCTGCCTGTTAGGCACTTGGGAGGTCGGGCGGTCTCTGACCTTTCCCGCCTGTTGACTTGCACCGCAAGTGTATAACTCGACTTTTGGTGGCTAACTTTGGAGAGGGTTGTGTGGTCTTCTGACCTCCACACCCGCTCGTTTGGAGATCTTTTGGAGGAGATCGGGCTATCTCTGACCTTTCCCGCCTGTTGACTTGCACCGCGAGTGTGTAACTTTAATTTTAGTGGCTAACTTTGGAGAGGGTTGTGTGGTCTTTTAACCTCCACGCCCATTCGTTTGGAAATCTTTTGGAGGAGGTCGGCGGTCCCTGACCTTTCATGCCTGTTGACTTGCACCGCGAGTGTGTAACTCGACTTTTGGTGGCTAACTTGGAGAGGGTCGTGTGGTCTTTTGACCTCCACGCCCGTTCGTTTGCTGTGTGGATCGTGGGGTTCTTTGACCTCCACGCCCTTCTTGATTGTATGTATGTAGATGTATTTACATACATTTGGCATCAGAGTAAAGAAGAAGTGAATGTATGTAATGAAGAAGTGAATCAAGTTTAGTTCTAGTTTAGTATTTGTTACATCTTGTATAACTATATAGACTTTGGCATCGGAGACTCCACAGGGCAACCAGTGCTGCCCCTTCATTTGTTGCAGGTGATCCGTGTGGTGGGTGGTGTGAAACACGTTCTTAACAGTTGGCGCCATCTATGGGATTCGAGCCCACAACCACATGGAAGGGATATTTGATCCCCACAATTTTACTTAAGAGATAAAATCAAGGAGATGACTTAGACTCCTAGTAAGAGATAGACTCAAACTCCTAAGAAAAGATAGATACAGACTCCTAACAAGAGATGGACTCACACTCCTAACAGGAGATGAACTCATACTCCTAAAAGAAAAAGGTTTCACAATACAAATTGGACTCTATCATTCCAAGGAATAACCTCTATAAATAGCCTACAAGAGGGCAACCAGTGCCGCCCCTTCATTTGTTACAGGTGATCCATGTGGTGGGTGGTGTGAAACATATCCTTAACAAATACAACAATATTATGGACAACTAGATTAGCCCAAATAAATCAAAATTAGCCAGAATAGTACTACCCTTTTTACAACAAGAAGATACAAAGTAAAGACAAAAGAAGAAGTCGCCTCTTTAAGAAGGAAAAAAATACCTTAATTGTGAAATGCTTCCCGTCTACGCTGCTTCGATATAAAACCTGTCGCAAATGCAGGGAAACTCCTTCAGTCAAAGAGATGCAAACCAACTTCATCAAGATTTTTCTCACCACTTTCCCATAGCTACCAGCACCAATTTTACACTCTCGAACGTACTCATTGACCATCTTATTGCCATTTTCATCCTGAAAATGCAATTTTTATCACAAAAGATATTGATAAAAGTAAGAAGTTCCAAAGTGAAGTGCAGCTAAGTCTGCATGTAAACTTAAATGGAATATACACAAGCACATCTATGAGTCCATTCCTACATCCCTAAGCTAACCAATATCAGAATTATTTAGCCTCTCAATCTCATTTTGAACCAGAGAGATATATATATATATATATATATATATATATATATAAGAGAGAGAGAGAGAGAGAGAGAGAGAGAGAGAGCTTCTACCATACATGGAAGTGACAATTGATGCCATGAGAAGAAAAATATTAAAAGCCTTCAATGAGAGTATACTGTTAAAATCTTTCTAGGAATCTGTTAGAATTATTAGGGCTTCTTTGGGAACACAACTGTTTTAAGATATTTTCAAACTATTTCACTTCTATGCACAAACTATTCAATACTATTCACTACTATTCTGAGATATTTTTGGTATCCACACGAGCCCTTAAAAGATTCTTATTTAAAACCCTTTTTTTATAAGTATTCTAGATGATACACAGTTACACATGAATCTTTAAGAACTCTCACTTCAATGAAAGCACATAGCCCATACGTAATAAGCACATTAACAATATCATTGCTGATTCTAATAACTTCCATCTCTATATGAAAATCTATCATCATCTCGAAGCATGCACACTTGTATGATTTCTTGATAAGTAATAGGTTAAAGATTTTCATCATTCAAATAATACTAAAATTTATACCTCTAATCGAACAACTTTATTGGTTTCCTGGACAGGATATCGCCTGCAAATCATTCCTCTCTCTTCTCGGAGCCTTAAAATCTCTTCAGAGCATTTTGGGGGACTGTGCAACTCGGCATCATCTCCTCGAGGGGTATCAGTAACATCACCATTGTATGAACACTCGCCATCATCATCCATATCTTCATCCAACAACAACTCCAGGGAATGGTGCTTATTGAAGCCATAAGTTGGGCTCAGTTGTCGTTTTTGCCTTGTACTAGAACCAAAACCAAAGCCAAAGCAACCGCAGCATCCTATCATTCTCACAACAATCTTACTCAACATGAGAAACTTGAACCTTAGTTATTTTAATTATCAGCAACGGAAGAAAAAAATTTATTCCAATACCTGTAAAAAAATGCCTACCATAAGGTTAACAAATCTCAAATTCCCTAACCCACTAAAAACCTTGGGCTGAATTTTTTGATCTTGAAATAGTTTTCATAGCAAAAAATATTGTTAAATTAAGCAACACGGACTTGGATCTAGCACAAGTTTCTTCCTGTTAAAATAATAGACAAGCCTCTATCAGATGACCATACATTATGCCACTTAGAAGAAAGAAAGCATACCTGATTTACAGGAGGAGAAGGCTCCAAGCCCAAATCGGCTTGGCTATTCTAGCGGATGCCATTCGGCCACATGAAAGAAACGACTCAAATTGTTGAATCCTTTTTTATTTAGAGGCAGCATCTTGACATTCCAGATTATAACAACAAATGCAGGCTCAGGCCAAACCAACCTCCACCCACAACACTTTTGACCTTTTCCATAATCCCATTATCAGAAAAAGAAAATAGAATCAGAAATCCAAACTAAAATTAAAATAATTAAAAATAATAAAACTAACGACAGTAGACTAATAAAATAACGCCTCAAGCTAAATAGAAGTGGAAAAAACAAAAGAGAAACCTCCTTAAGAGTATCAAACCCAAACGCTCTGAATACAATTATTAACATGTTCAACAGCTGCTAGGCATCCGCAACTGTTCACACGCACACAACATACACTTTTATTTTTTTTTCTTTGAAATGCCAGATCTCTCTCATCATCTCTCTCTTCAACCTCTCTCACTCCTCAAGCTCTCTCTCTCATCAAAGTTTTCTCTCTTCGACCTCTCTCACTCCTCAAGCTCTCTCTCTCATCACCTCTCTCTCTCTCATCAAGCTCTCTCTCTCTCATCATTTCTCTCTCTTCGATCTCTCTCACTCCTCAAACTTTCTCTCTCTTCGACCTATCTCTCCTTAAGCTTTCTCTCTCATCAAACCGACCTCTCTCTCTCCTCAAGTTTTCTCTCTCATCAAGCTCTCACTCTCTGCCTCTCAACGTTTCTAACTTCTCTCTTCAACTGTTCTCTCACATCAAGAGGAAAAAAATCTAACGGTAAAATCGGTTGACACATAAGGTGTGTGATGGTTGATGTATACAGTAGGCTGATGCATATATTTTCTCTAGAGATGTGCTACAGATCAGCCACTGTTCACGGCTGATCCTTAACACACCTTACATGGGTATACTTTTTTTTTTTTTTTTCCTGTTTACGTTTTGAACCTGCATCTCTTTGTAACCCCTTCTTCACCATAACCCAAAGACAAACTCATCATCTCTACGACGCAAAATCACTTGATCCTCATAGTTGTTTCTCTCTTCTGGGCATCCAAAATTTCCCCACCTTTCTGGGAGCACATCCCAAGGTTGAATAATTAACAAGAATAGCTATTAAAGTGAAAGAAAGCCTTGGAGTGTTGGGTGGTGGCAGTGGTTTTCTAGGTCAAATTGTTGCAGCTTCGTTCCTGTTTCTTAATTAGCAGGTGTATGTTGGGGGAGTGGTAGGGAGTAGTCAAACTCATCGTCGGTCGTCGACTGCAAGCCGAGAGCGAGAAAAGAACTCAATCTTGATCTTAATCTTGCACCTCTGGTGGACGAAATTTCCCATAAGTTTTGTAATAATCACAAGCAAGGTTCTTTTGTTTCTTCTTCTTAATTAGAGAACTCCTCCCTCCTCCAATATAATTAAGAGAACGAGTTAATTAGGAACCCAATTATGGTTAACCTTTTCTTTGCAAGAGAACCGATCAGAATCTCCAACTTGTTTCTCTTGACAATCTGCAAGGTATGGGTTAAATATGATGTATGAGGTCGGGAGGGGGAACGAAGAATAGGAGTTTTGGGAGGGTTCGATTTTGGGGGTGCCATTTCGAAAGGGGGAAAATCAATTGGTGGGGGTGCGATTCGAATCCGTCAAATGTGCAGCCAAAAATTGGGAAAACCGGTCCACTGGTTAATGAACCTGGTCCACACGTAAGGTGTGTGTTGGATGATGCCTACAGTAGGCTGATGCTAAGATTTATTCTTTTCTCTATAAAAAAAACCAACAGTACATTATAAAAAATCTTAAATCCTACCTTCTCTTCGCCCCAAACTTGCCAAGGATAATTTTTCCCACCCAAGGAACGACTTTCTGGAATAAGCACTGTTGGGAAATTGAAGTCGTGGGAGGAATGATAGAAGCTCTCATTTGGATAAGAAAGCAGGAAAATGAGGAAAATTAACGATAGAAAATTGGGGGGGGGGTACATGAAGAAGTAGAGGATCGTAGGTGGATACAACTAGAACTAGAGACGGTGATCTATGTCAATCAAAGGTTAGTTTGGGGGAGATGTCAGGAATGTTGGATTACAATTGGGTATATTCGAGGGCATGCATAGAAGGTGACAAAATAGGAAAACCAGAAGCGCGTCCGAAGAATCAGCAGCAGCAATGGGGAAGGTTTGTAAGGTGCTACTAACGGGCTAGACACCAACTTCGTCCTCATCCGAAAACCAATCCGGCATGAAAGAAAAATATGTACTGTTTATATATTGTTCCATGTCCGCATCACGGCTCCAGAAGAGAACAGTCCAGAAAATTTGATGAGAAGCATGATGATGTTAGTCAGGTGCTTTGGGTTAGTTCCCTTGTACAGGCACCATACTGTTCAAATATTTCCTCAAACTTCATTGAATGCCTAGGTAGAAGGCACTCCTGAAGAATCCCTCGTGCTAAGAGTTGTAAGTGGCCCACAGCTATCGGTGATTCTGAAATGTTCTATCACTTATTTTCGTCAGAGGCTCTATTATGAAATGAGATGAGTTTATAAAAACAAATTAAAAATTAAATAAAATATTATTTTTTAATATTATTAAAATTTTAAAATTTTAAAATATTAATTATATTTTATATTAAAATTTTAAAAAATTATAATAATAAGATAAAATGAGATTAAACATTTTTTATATCCAAACAAAACATTGATACACCAAGGCTATGCATCCCGTAAGGATTTGTTGCCACTGTCAATCGGATTCCTAACAAACTATTCACAACAAAATACCTTTTGAGCTTCTTTATAGTAAAATCTCTGATTACCCTTTACTTCATATTTTGGGTGTGCTTGTTTTGTTATTTTGCCTACACTTGAACTACGCTCTTGATTATGTTGTTTTTTTGGTTATGACATTTCACAAAATGGCTATCGTTGTTATGATCCTATCTCTATACGTCTTTAAGTTTCTCATCATGTGATGTTCTTCGAACAGAGAATGTTTACGAGTCATTTCTCATTTCACCTTCGCAATATCTCACTGTTTCCACTAATATTTCTAACAATTCAGTCCCTAACTTCATTGCAGAGTAGTCTAGCTCCAACTACACAGTCTCTCTATGGCCCTTCCTAATTTTCTTGATGAGACTGATGATTCTCCAACTGTATCAGATGTCATAGAGTCCTCCTAGGTATTTGAACCTCGTCACTCTAGTTGGGTAAGAGCACCTCCTGCACATCTCCAAAATTATCACTATTTTTATGCTCTTGTTGCTCTTCATGAACCTTGCAATTATCATAAAGCTAGTTTTGATCCTCTTTGGAAAAAAGATGTGTCTGATCAATTAGATGCACTCAACAGAACTTGTACTTGGGACCTATTGGATTTGCCTCTTACAAAATCTGTAGTTGGATGTAAGTGGGTATACAAAATTAAGACTCGTGTAGATTGATAAGTGGAGTGATATAAGGTTCGCCTTGTTGCCAAGAGTTTTGCCCAAGAATACAGTATTGACTATAAGAAAACTTTTACACCTGTTGCATAACTTACTTCAATTAGATTTTTGTTTGCAGTTGCTATAGTTCGTCGATGACAATTATTTCAGATAAATGTTAAGAATGTATTTTTGAATGGTAATCTTGTTAAAAAAGTATATATGCAACCTCCACTTGGCTATCAACATCCTCCTCACAAAGCCTACCACCTACGTCATGCTCTTTATGGTCTCAAGCAAGTTCATCGTGCATGATTTGCCAAGTTTAGTTATGTGGTCAATCAATAAGGTTTTGTTCCTAGCTCATATTATGATTATTATCATTCGATATGTCGATGATATGATTATCACTGAAAATGAAATTTATGGGATACAAAGTCTTCAAAGCTTTATGAGTCAGAATTTCGAGATGAAGGACTTGAATAGACTCAAGTACTTCATCTTGAGGTTAATTTCAGCACAGACGGTTATTACCTCTCAATCTAATTATGCTTTTGATTTACTTTGTCAGGGTGGTTTGACTGACAGCAAGACTGTTAACACTCCTCTTGAGACCAATGTCAAGCTTCTTGCCACGAATGGTGAACCTCTTTCTGATGCTACTCTTTATAGACTGCTAGACAGTGGTCTTATTTAAGTTACCATCATCACACGACCATATATTTCCTATGCGGTACATTTGGTTAGCCAGTTTATGAGTACTCCTCAATCTACCCACTATGTTGTCATTCTTCGTATCTTGCATTACATCAAGGGAACTCCGTTTCATGGACTTCATTTTTCCTCACACTCATCTCTTAAGCTTCAGGCTTATTTTGATGTTGACTAGGCTGGAGATCCTACTAATCGTCGATCTACCATCAGTTATTGCTTCTTACTAGGGACTTTTCTGATTTGTTGGTGTAGTAAGAAGCAATCTGTTATAGCTCGCTCTAGTACATAATATGAGTATCGTGCTCTTGTTGACACTATGTCTGTAATTTAATGGTTACATTAGCTTTTGGTAGATATGGATGCCCTTAAATGACTTGTTCTCCCATTTATTGTAACAATCGAAATTCCGTACATATTGCTCATAATGATGTTTTCCATGAGTGTAGTCAACGTATTGAGATTGATTTTCACTTCATTAGGCACAATCTTCAACAAAGCACCTTGCTTCTTTGCTCCATGTAGGGGTGGGCTCTGACTCTAATGGAGTCGGAAAGCCCACTTCCCACCTCCGACCTCCGACTCCAACTCTGATTGGAGTCGGAGTTCGGAGCTCCGATCGGAGTGTGATTGGGCCAAGGCCCACTTTCGAAGGCCTAAGGCCCACTATGATATTTGAGCTTTTTGAAATATTGTAAAAAAATACCAACACCCTATTGGTCCAGTGAGCATCCCAAATCCAAAAAATACTGTAAAAAATAATTAAAAAACTGAATCCAATTACTAAATTACATTAATTATAAAACCAAAGAGAATTAAATGCACAATTACAAATATAATGTCAATAAAAATGCAAAGGAACCTCCAAACAACCAGCACAATCACAACCAAACAACAACATCCACAATCATAAGTTCACAATATGTCAACCACCATAATGACAATCACAATCAGCACGAAATAGCCATCCATCCAACACAATCAAAACCAACCCTAACCAATTTCGCCAGAGTCCTCAACCAATTTACATTGTAATAATGTATCAGAATAAAACAATCAATTATAAATTGATAATAGTTTTCAATTTTTCAACACCATCAACTTCCAATCCCAAGCATCCTGCATTGTTTTGGAAATTAAAAAAAGTTAGAACTAAAACATTATTTTGAACTAACAAAAACAAACAAGGTTTTTTTGCTAATGATATTTCATTTCTCACCAATAATGGGGGTTCTCCATCCCATAGTCCCTCTCAATCATCCATAATTATTCTAGGGTTCATAGTTACTTTTACAAAATCATAAAAATTATAAGTTAAATAATTAAAACATTAAAAATATATAAGCAATCATTTAAAAGCATAAAGTTATTCAATTCAAGCCTATAACTCTCGGCATCAACGATATCTAGTTCAATGAGTGTTGAACTTAGCCAGTTCTGTGTGCAAATGAGGGCCTCCATGGTAGTCGGAGCCAATTAATTTCGATAAGCATCCAACACGTGACATTCGTTACTAAATGCCGACTCAAAGACAACCATAGTGATAGGAATGACTAGCACATCACAGGCTATTCGAGAAAGGATTGAAAACTTGATGGAATTAACCTTCCACTAAGTTAATATATGAAATGCATCATTAGGTGCCTCGACATTTTCTATAAAATAACACTCAACCTCAGACCTACATTGCATAATATTTTTCAATACACGAATTTGATGATACTGTCGCATCAAAATGGACGAACTCTATGCATGTGTGTCATCTAAGGAAGATGTCGAGTCGGTCGAGCGTGAGGAGCTACCACCTTCGATTGAAGATTGACCAATGTTGTTGTAATGACTATATAAGTAATCAATATTATATTTCATCTCTCTGATAAACTGATCAGCCATCTTATCACCAAAGATGTCCCTAATCTAAAATTCTACAATAACCAACTTATATGGGGGGTCAAGGTCCACAACCATAAATAATAATCTATTTATCTTCTCAACATCCCCCCAATATTTATTATATTTAGATTTCATGCTCATAGACATAGAATTCAACAATTCCACAGTGTCAGTACAACTTTGTTGCAAGTGGACATAAAGCCTCGAGAGTTTGATGAAATACATGTTCGCTATAGTATATTTGTAAGTAGATATCTGCAGAGTTATGTCATAAAATAATTTCAAAAATTGAATAAAATACCTCATATTGGTCCAATCAGCTGTGTCTAGTGCATTGAGCCCCCTTCTCCCCTATTGATACCAGCAAAGCATACCTCAAGCACCCATCCTCGACCTCCATCCATTCAAACGCTTATTGGTACTTCTACGCCACATTCAACATCATGTATGTAGAGTCCCATCAAGTCGGAATGTCAAAACTCAACATATTAAAAGACAAGATCTCAAGTTGCTCGGCTATTGCCTTACAGTTGCCAAGTATTTGAGGGAAGCCCTCACATATCTCACAAGGTTGCGGACTTTGGTAATGGAATCATCAATCTCATCCAACTCCCTCAACAACCATGGAGTTGATAATATGAGCACATCATCGAACATGGATAAACTCGTGCTCACGAATTATATCCTCTTTTACCGTCATATTCCGCCTGAACTAATCAATTGCAATGTTATTGGCACTAACATTGTCAACTGTGATACAAAACACTTTTCTAATCTCCTAATCATTTATAGTCATCCATCTCCCTATGGATGAACCCTTGTGATCAACAATTTCTTTGAAGTCAATAATCCGCTTGAATGTCCACTCACTGTCAATAAAGTGACTGTGATACATATGTAGCTGATATTTTGTATGGACGTCCATGTATCAGTCATAAATGATACTCTCTGGCCAGTGGTAATTAACACCTCCTTCATCTCTGCCTTCTCCTTGGTATGCCTTTTTAAACAATTTTGTCTCACCGTATATTGTGAAGACATGAGAAATCGTGGCTCAAGAGTGTGCTCAAATTTATGGAAGTCTTTTTTGTCAATGGTGGTAAAAAAAATCTCATCACAAATGATTATTTCCACAAGAAAATCTCTCAACATCTTTTTACTGTATTGAGGGATTAACAATTTCTTAATCTGCGTATCATCAATGGCCGTAGAGGATTCGTAATTGAGCTTGATCTGACCAGTGACCACCAACCCTTTGTGTATCTTATACCACTAGCAGCCATTAATATGTGCTATCAATACAGAGGTGCCTTACTTCTTCGAATGACAACCACAAAGTTGCTATAGTGGTGTCATCTTGCCAGCGGGTTCTCATGATCACCAGAGATTTTGGTGAAATGTTTTCATGTCTACGATCTTTTTCTACTAGGTCGTGGTGGTCGATCGATATCAATATTAAACTCCTCCTCATTAAGCACATCCTCATCTTCTACATCTATTGAGACTCGACTACTTGCATAGGATGTAGTTGTTCTAGATATGGGTTTAAGGGTAGAAGTACTTGTTAGTTTAGGAACTGTGGCATCCCCTTGTGTACGATCATCACAACAGTAGGTGTAGCATCTATATCTAGATCAACTGTGCTGAAAAAATAAATTAGAAACAAACAAATTAGAAGAAAAACACAACATTTACTGCATATATATACTACTCTAACTTTTAAGTGTACATGACTAAAACGGCATGAAAATCATAGAAAGTAGTAGGGCTGAAAACCGATACTATTGATACGGTTTTGGTCCAAAACTAAAACCGCACTGATAGTTTTTTAGATCTATGATGCTGACAGGGAGGGAGAGAACTGGCCGGAGTCTTACTGCCGGTGCTGTTTGGTTTGACGGTCAGTTTGTTAGTGATTAACCCATCCCCAAATTCACATAAAAAATTCAAAATAAATCAACTCAAAATTCACAAAAAATTAAAAAGTGCATAACAAATCAAATTGAAATTCACAACAAAATCACAAATTAAAACAATCGAACAAAAATAGTAGACCTTGAGTCGCAGAGATGTTGGAGATTTAGGAGAGATGAGAGAAGGTCGACGATGCGTGGGTTTAATGAACTGAGGGTAGCGGCTATGAGGGGGTTTGCAGGGCAGGTGGGGCGGCTTCATTTTTGTTAAGGGGAAGTGAGACAGACAAATTGAGAACCTGGAGGGAGTTGGGACTTGGGAGGGAAGTGGAATGACATGAAGAAGAAGGGGAGGGGGAGAGGGGGGGGGGGAAGGTTATCAAACCCACCTTTGAAAAGACACCATTTATCCTTTTTTTTTTTTGCTTAATAAACTTTATGACCAAAACGACGTCGTTTCACTCAATTAAGTGAAACGACGTTGTTTCATATATAAAAAATATACCTATATCTACTATCGGATGGTTTGGCGGTTTGACATTGGTGCAAATCGGGATTGAACCAGCTGACGTTGGTTTTAGCAAATTCCCACCACTGGTTGACCGGTTCTCCACCAATTCTAGTCGGTTCTTGACTTTGGCGACAGGTTCCCATCAGTGACGGCCAGTCCGGTCGGTTCTTGTACACCCTTAGAAAGTAGGTTATATAATAAACTTCCCAACCAAATGTATATGACAATGAAGTAGCATGTAATCAAAGGGGGAAATAACACAACAATGAGACAATAACAACAACAAACAAATTAGTACATAACTCAAAGCATAAATTGTGAGGTTAAAAACTGAAATAGAATCACTTATGTTTTTTAAGAGACTAAAATCTCATGCTGCTCCAGGCAGGATAAATTTAGACAAAGTTTTAACTTTGTATGTCATAACACTCAACTTGGGAAACCTGTGTCAACAAAGTTGATGTAAATGAAACCACATCTAAACCAAAACTAACCTGCATAGTTATGAGGATATATATATATATATATTTAACTTCACGCATAACAACAATGTTGTGTCTTGAAGAATTGGTCCAATACCATGCTACGATTAAGCAAGCATTTATTGGGTAAACCATGTATACAGGTATCTAAGGGAATGGTCAAGAGGCAACCACAAATGCTCGTGGTTTCAATGTGAACGAGACAATGGTAAGCCCTCTGAAAATACACAACTGTTATGAGTACTCTTTTAAATGAAACTCCCGTGTCTATGGTTCAAAGCATTTCTAACTTCGATTTCTCTAGAACCATCACATATAAAGCATTTGTGCTAGCTGGAGTGTAGAACACTCCTTTAAATATGTGAGGATCTTTGTGTAAAGCATATACGAGATATGTCTGTCCATCTATCGACAAGATCATACGATGTATAGTTAAAAGGGTCAACAATCCAATTAAGGAATCATTTTTTTAAGTGTCTTAACCAACAAATATTATTATTTACGTACAGAACCAAATCATAATCTGATACCAAATTCAACAATTAAGAAACTTTTATTGCACAGATTGCTTAACTTCTCAACAACATGAGGCTTGATATGATGATTAAAAGAGGATATATACAACATGAAATCCAAATCAAGTCTAAAAAAACCTTAAATTATACATGATCTGATAAATTGTTAAGACAGTTATAGATATAAATATCAGTACAAACATTTACAGCATCAAAACTAAGCACAAACGACAATTCTACAACATAATTCCATATATCAAATACAACATTTTTTCAAAGTAGACACATCTAATATGTATCTTAGTTACACAAATCAAACAAGCATTGGAAAGGAATTGAAATTAACACAATTCAAACAAATTAAACAATAATCGAAAAAATCCCAAATTTCAGAAACCCTAAAAATCGAATTTGATGGAAATATAACAATGCATCAACAAATCAAAGTAGGAATCCAAATTAAGGTGTTGTAACAGCGGAGGAGAAATAGGCTACATTGGGGCTGGGCTCGTGACGACGTAACGGCAACTGGAATAATATTAAAAATAAAATACATTTCTTAACTCATCTCATCTCATCTCATATCATCTTATCCAATCATTACAATTTTCTCAAATCTTTATACAAAATAAAATAAATAATTCAACTTTTTTAAATTTTAAAATAAAATAATATTAAAAATATATATTCTAACAATATTTTATTCAAGTTTTTAATTTTAATATCAACTCATCTCATCTGTAAAAAATAAACAAGGCCTGAGGCTCCATTTTGATTGCAAGATGGTCTCATTTCATTTAAACTCAACATTCAAATACCACAAACATAAATATTTTTCAATTTCAAATTTTTAAATTTTTATCTAATCATTAGATAGGTGCAGTGACTAAAGCCTCACGAAGTAAGTGCACAGCCAAATGAACTATTACATCAAAGAATGAAGGCGAGTACAAACTCTCTAATTTGCCCAATATCATTGCAATGTCAGCTTCAATTTTTACCAATGCATCAACTTTCAACGTTCTATTATAAATATTCCTAAAAAATCTCGCTAATTCTGTAAAAGTAATGTGAACATTTCGAGTAAACTTTCCACGCACACCAACCAGCAACAAACACTGTAGAAATACATGACAGTCGTGATTTTTAAAACCAGTTATCTTTCAATCATGAGTTCGAACACATCTTGATATGTTTGAAGCATAGCCATCACATAACTTGATAATCATGAACCACTTGCTATGATGGGCGCACCTCTCGCACAACTCTTGTTGTGCATCCTCCTAGTCTTCCAAAGTTTCCATTCGCCTCAAATGATTATGTAGATGTTCCTTCTCCATCCCTAATCTCAAATATTCTTGCACCCAAATCGCCTAACATCTCAGTCATATCCTCTTCATTATCATCACTGTTATCAGAAACATCCACATTAATGTCGTCAACCTCGATACGTTATCCTCCTCCATTTGATTAAACTGGTTGCTAAATCTAATTCCTTTAGGAAATGGTTCGCCATGTAAGACTCAAGGTGAGTTTTTAGGATCGATTCCATTTACAAGAGTCTTTTAGCGAATACTGCTTCTAGTATTGATAAGGTAGTTAGTCCTATCCTATTCGAGAGATTATCATCTATATTGCATATATACTCAGTTTAAACTCTAATGTTAGTCAAAATTTCGATAGCATTTCCCTACAATTTTCCAAATATGCTAGTCATGATAAGTCGTTGACCCTATTCATGAGTCGAACAGCTTACGAACAACATACCTGAAGAATGTAAGGAAATACTGAACCAAAATTTTAATTGACTAATATAAGAGTTTAAACTGAATATATCTGCCATATAGATGACAAAATCCCAAACTGTCCATTTTGAATAATTCAAGAGTTGTACCCAAACATTCTTTAAGAGAATGTTTGGCCACAACTCTTGAACGGGTCTAAGGTTCAATTACATGCATATAAAAATAACACTGAAATCCATATAGCTCCTAACTAGTAAACCAAATCACATTCCAAATCATATGTTTCAGATTTTTAAGTATTAATTATAATTTAAATTTACTTATTTTTTAATTATACCTTATAGCTTTTAACCTCATTATCTTTTAAGTATTAATTGTAATTTATGTATTAAATAAATCTTTTGTTTCTTATTTTTAAAGTATTAATCATAATTTAAATTTACTTATTAATTATAATCTTATTTTTTAAATCTTATATCTTATGTTACTTATTTTTTAATTATACCTTATAGTTTTTAATAATTTATCATCTAAGTATTAAATTTGAGTTTAAGTATTACATGAAATATATGAGTACACCTGTTTGAACAATTCAATATCGGTTCGAATAGGATAACTAGTTTGAACGTGAAATCACTGTGTTCGAACGGTTGTAACCCAGATTCCAGAAACAAAACAAACACAAACAAAATCTCAGAGAACACATTCATGGGATAAATACGAACTCATAAGATGCATATTTCACAAACATTGTACAAATTACACAAATACATTTTCATATTCCCACATTTATAAATTGAAATATTTTCATATTTGTTAAAAAATACAAATATATTCCCACATCTAAACACAAATATATTTACATATTTCTCGAATCCAAACACAAAGATATTCTTCAAACCTTAATCTTTGGTACATAGACATAATATATATGCCCTAATTTCAGTTTAAGAGAACATAAAATTGAGTTTTTTTAATAAAAAAATGACATTGAAATAGAATATTAAAGTAAAAGCACTTACCAAAATGAGAAGAAAGCTTTGGTAGATGTCCAACAACCTCACCGTCTCTCTATCTCTCAAAGCTCACGGTCTCTCTCTTTCTCACAGTCTCTGTCTCTCAACTCTCAAACTTCCCAAATGTCCAACATATTTGTGCTTCTGGACGTCTTATTTCTTCGTTTACCGTTCGAACAGAATTCACTAACCGTTTGAACTCGAAAGTAGGGAAGCGAGAAGATTTCCCACCCAGTCAATTCAGCGCGCATCCGTTTGAACGTTAAATATAGTAAGTTCGAACAGATAATTGAAAGTTTAATATGGCGCAAAGGGATCCCGCCACACCATATAAATGGTGCCAAGATATTATATGCGTTTGAACTCTTTAAATTTTCATTCGAACAAGTACTTAAACCATTTGAATTGTAATAATATGATGTTTGAACGTAATATATATATATATATATATATATATATATATATATATATATATAATTTTTTTATATATCTAATTTTATTACTATATATATATAAAAATATAGATATATAGAACACTTAATATTTATATGTTCAATATATAAAGGTATAAGTTAATAAGTCTAATATAAGTTAAGAATATATATATATATATATATATATATATATATATATATATATATATTTATGACTACTGCTATGAAAGTTTTTTCAGAGAAAACTAAAGAGGAATTTGCTGACTTCATCCTAATGGCTTGGGGTTTCTGGTATAGGAGAAATAAGATGATACATGAACTTGTTAATCTACCACCTGTGCAAGTTATGGATTTTGTTTTATCCGAAAAGGAAGTGCAGTCATATGGAATGCAGGTTCAGGGTCCTTCCAAGAACATGGTTTACAGGTGGTCTCCTCCCCCAACAAATTGGGTCAAGCTTAATTGTGATGGTGCTTTGTTTTTTGACCAAAACAAAATTGGTATTGGGGCTATTTTAAGAGACGCATATGGATCTGTCATTATGGCTCTAAGTAAAAGGGAAGAGGAATTTCTGGAACCAGAAATTGTGGAAGCTACGGCTGTTTTGAGGGGTTTGCAAAGTTGTCTAAATATTGGCTTCCAAAACTTAGTGATTGAAAGTGATTGTAAGAACATGGTTGAGGAAGTCAATAATGAAGCAGTTTCTTATACAGCTAGGAGAACAGTTATTACTGAAATTAGAAGACTAATGCAGAGATTTGAGAACTGTAAAATCCAGCATTGTGGCCGTCTCTCTAATGCTGCAGCACATCACCTAGCTCGACATGCATGGAGCAATATACAAATGCAGATCTGGTGGCACACGGTTCCCTCGTTTATAGAACATGTCAACTTTGTTGATCAACTTTGTTGATCAACTTTGTTGATCAACTTTGTTGATCAACTTTGTTGTTCTCATATTTGAGGTCTTTAGTGCCTCTTTGCAATGATGTTCTAAATTTTCTATATATAAAAAAAGATATGTATATAGTAGTGTACAAGACTATATACTTATATAGTATACCCATATTAGTATTATAAGTATATTATATAATAGTATATTATATACGTGGATGATATTTAAGTATACTACATAGTATTAGCATAAGTATATACTATATAGGTAGATATGGTTGTATATCTAACTATAATATAAGTGAACAAATATATATAACTATATAAGTATATTATATATAGAGTAGTATATAATTATATAGTAGTATATATATAACATGAGTATGTAAGTATAAGTTTATATAAGTATATTATATTATATATCTTCTTTTTTTAAGTATATGTATTGATCTTATACTTATAAGTATGCATTATATATAAGTATATTATATGATAGTTATAAATATATAAGTATTCAACACTTTATAGTTGTATATTTCACTATATATATAGTAGTAAAAAATATATAGTAGTATATTATATATATAGTAGTATATAATTATATAGTTGTACATATACTTATAATCTATTATAGTATTATAAGTATATATAAGTAGTAGTATAAATATTAGTATATAATTATTAAGTAGTTTGTATTATAAGTTGTATAAGTATTATATATAAGTAATATAAGTATATATACTATATTATATAAAAAATATAATAATAACCAACGCAATCTTTTTACCGTTAGAACGGTATTAGTAAGCGTTCGAACCAATAAGATATTTTTGGAATGTGTTTGAGCATCATTACTAACCAATCAAACGGACAAAAATAAATATAAGGCATCATGTCTAGACCCAGCTCCATTAGAACGCATTTACCCAAACATTGTTCCCTCCGTCGCTCCAGTGCCACTTGCTGCCCAATGCTGCCGTCGAAGCCACCATCCACCACCACTCTCTAACCCGCAACAGGTATGTCCGCCCCCAACCTTTTTTACCAATTATTTGGGTAAAATAAGTAAATGGGTTGAAATGGGATTTTGAAAAAAACCTCATTTTCAATCCGTATTTAACTGGAAATGGAGGATGGGATGACCCTATGCTCATCTCGGACTCTCATTGTTGTTGTGTGAGGAAAAAACATTGGCTTTAAATGGTAGATTTAAGGTTTTGCAATGGCTGAGTTGACTCAGCCATGCACAATTTTGAACCAGAAATTGACGTTCGAACGGAACATGAAACGACAACTAGATGGTTCGAACAGACCTCTATGGGCGTTTGAACTTATTTTTATTAACGTTTAATGCCCATAGATGGATGTTGGAACTTGTTAAGCATTCGAACAGACAATTTTAATTTTAATTTTTTGATACATATAATTAACACTCACTAATTATAATTATGATATTTTGTATATAATCACTGTCCTTAATTTTATATCATAAATTTAGCATCATTCAATGTCTTCTTGGGGACAGAAGCGGGTTGCATTAGGGCAACCATCCAATGAAGAAGTTCGAGAGATGACTATTTTGTTGGAGAGGCAGGTGAAGATAGATGATTTTAGGGATCTTCTGTGGGAGGGACATTCTCTTGCATCTATCTTTCTAGATCGTGGTTGGACACCGATCATCGATTAGAAGGACAAAGGGACGAACAAGATAGTTTCCTACATCAATATTGTACCTGAGTTTATAAAGAACTTGATCATGCCAGCTAGGAGGATGACGCATACACTTTCTCCGTTCGAGGCGTCACAATACACTTTTCAGTTGATGCAGTTGCTGATTTTCTAGGTATCCCTCAACTGCCCACAACATATCCTAACATGGTGCCTAGAGAGTCTACACCTGTAGGCGATGGGGAGACTGCAGAGGAACAGGATACTGTGATGCCTGATGAGATCGATGTTCTCACTGATCATGAGGTTTGTTAGTTGGTTGTGGGTCCAGATGCTCCTTCCTATGATGGGAGCAAGAGCATCAAATAGGTGGATTTATCTAATTTTTTCAAGATCATGAACATTATAATAGCCAACAACATCGATCTTCAACTGCACAAGACTGAGGTGAGCATAGATCTGGCACGATTTATGTTACAAGTAGCTCGCGGGGTGCCTATTGATCTAGCGAGATAAATATTCGCTAGGATTCGATTAGAAGCCACCTTTATTATGACAGGTAGAGTTTTATTTTATTCAGTGTACTTAGTTATTCCTTTTGATACATATAATACTTGTACTTATCAAATATTTTTTTATGACAGATATATTGGCGTTTAGAGTCATGCTCAAATGATTGCTTTTAGCAAAAGGAGTCAGGCCAGATGAGTTTGAGCATCTTCGGGAGCCGATTGGACGGATCAACTCGACGACCTTGTCTCGTAGCACTGGATACTCTAGATTTCGTATTCGTGCACCTACTACAGAGGCGGTCGACAATCAGTGAGGTGCACAGGGCGTATCTGGTGAGGCATCTATACAGGGTGCATCACACAGTACTACTTGTGAGGAGATTGTAGATATCTTGCGTGCAAAGATGCGCGCACAGACATCAAAGATCATTGATGCAGTTCGGATTGCCCTCGCAAAGATTGAGTTGAAACTCATGTCTCGAGTGACTGATATTGAGGCAAGCATTGTTGGAGTCGAGGCACTCCTACACGATATGATTCAGTAGTGTATATATTTTATTAGCATTAAATATGCTTTTTTGTATTCACAATCATGACTATTTATATTTTCTATAACTAATTTAAATATTCAAATGGTAATACATTATATTCCCGCCATACATTATATTTTTGGGATGCAATTAATGTAAAAAATGATACTGTAAGTAATATTAATTTAACATAAAAAATCACTAAAATATTTTTTCATTAATTACATAAAATTAATTTATGAATTCGTAAATATTTTAGGTTATGTTCGAACAAGGTTTAAACAAAAACTCGACAATTTTAATTTAATTTCATACCAAATGTTCTATTCGAATGCATAAATGTTGTGTTCGAATGAGTTTGCAACTTTCGCACCAAAGTTTCCTACCAAATCTTTACCATTCAAATGTATTTTTGTTCGGAAACGTACACTAATTCAATGTTCGAACGTATTTTTGACCATTCAAACGGTTTTGACGTTTTGAGACGATCTAATTTGTCACAAAAAATTTGTTTTGAATGGATTTTAAGCTGTTCGAACATTTTTTCAGAGTCATCCTTTTTTTGAGACGAAATTAGTCCCTAAATTATTTCGTCCCTGAAACTTAAATTTCTTGTAGTGATAGTCTCTTCTTTTGTACCAAAATGGTTTCATTTTGTACTAAATTTTCTTATTCCTTTAAATCCAAAAAAATAAAGAAAAGTATTTAGAAATAAAATAAAATCAATAGTATTGAAGGAAAAATGACACTTTTTATAACTGAAAGAGTAATGAAAATCACATAAAATCACACTTATCAACTTCCTTAACCCTAAGAGAAAAAAAAAAATTACAAAAGTAGTGAAATTCAGGGAGCAAAATAAGAGACCAACTAGCATTTTCCTCTCACTAATACAACGTCAAGTACTTGAAATATTAATATCACTATTTTTCTAAATTAAGGGAGACGAGGGACCAATTATCACATATTAGTAGACATGAAGTGACATGTTATTACCATCTGGTCCTTATCACTAAGCCATAGACCAAGTAATATCCACTTCACCCACGTCTTTATTCAGTCCCAATTCATTCCACACAGCATCCGACCCATCTACAATATTATTCCTGCATGGTGGCTGACCTGCATGCTCTTCGTCACACCCATTAACGGAGTCACACTGGTCTACCACCTTGGCCTTCACACTCCTCCCATTACTAGCCATAATTCTGATCATACTCCCGCAGCGCGATTTGTTGTTAAACCACCCAGTTGATAATGCCACGATCAGCTCTGAGTTGTTGTGGAAACTTTCGTCGCACTCGGATTGGGCTCCACCATCCCCACCTTGACTGAAATCGTTGTTTGTGAGAATGGCTGGCGTGGAGGACGTCACGGGAGGCGAGCATCTATACTGAGTGTAGGATGTCCCTTGACAAGTCAGGATGCCTGAGGGTTGGCAGTTGTTGTTTCCACTAGGTGCAGAGTTTCCGCATATGTGGCTGCCAACATCAGGGTCATCATTGCACTTGCCATTGATGCAAATGAGTTGACCGTCACAATCGTCGAGAGTATTACATGGGCCACTGCAAGAGGATATAGCTCGTGCAGGGAGAGGTAGGGAGATGATAATGATGAATAGGGAAAGTGGAAGCAAGAGTGACACAAGGTTTACCATGATTTGAGAGAACATAATGTGATATCGATGCCGGAAGATTCAGAATTTCTGTAATGAAGAGGGTTGGCGATACATCAAAATTACATGCACTTATAAAGGTAGCATGCATGCTTCGATCTTTGTTCTGTTTCCAACATTAGTGTGAATTTACCAGTGTACCCTCCTATGACATTTCTTCTTATGAGGTATAGATAATATATTCCTTTCTCACTATTTTACTTATTATGGAAATTCGATCGAGGAGATAAGCTCATGAGCTGGCATGACCTAACATGGAGGACTTGGAATTAAATGACCTCTGGTCAACGTAGAAGTAGTCTTGGGTCTCTTAACTCTTGTTTGCTTGACTAGATCAAACATAAAATTTCAATACCTAACTCTTTAAACACGGAAGAAGTGAACATAATTATCCACCTATAATTATTGTTCTTCAACTTCTAGAATTCTGAATGCGTAGTCAAGACTCATTTTGCTAAGGTTTTTCAAAGTCACGATCTAATGCGACAAGAGAGACAGTTTGGAGCTAGCTAGCAAGCTTGACTTCATGTCATTCTGGCGACGCGTTCAGACTCCAACATTTTCCATCCTTGTCCTTAATTTGCTTTCCACAACGATGTTTTTTTACACCAATTTGCAGTTTTGATTCCGAAGTCCAAACAACAAACTGTAGTCTGCATTAATATATGTGTAGCTGTCGATTAAGAACTATGACAGTTAATTGAAAACTTGACTCTGGATGCATGAATCTGTGGAATTAATCTTGTTGAGCCTTTAAGTCAATACTTTTAACCATTGAATTCTCCTCTTTAATTTTTGATAAATAATATGTAATTTTATTCCTACGAGAAGAAACTCAAGTACACATAAGCATACAAGATCTAGAATATCTTTAAACCATTCGACAAGAACTGTATTATATATATATATATCCATACGAAGCGAATAATGATTAACAACACGAGCTTAAAATGTCTGTAAACTCATCTCTAGCATGCACCTTTAACTACAAAAGCCCTTTATGAAGAGCAAGAAAAAAAATCTGACAAAATGTTCACGAGATGAAATATTTATAATGAGAATACTGATGGGATGTTCATGTCCTGATTTGTATGCCTGAAAATGATAATCTTTTCTATGCACAATGCCAATATATATATATATATATATATATAACTCGGATAGTATTTAGATATATTTGCATATAGGTTGGGTTTGCTGGTCATAGATTTGGTACTGCAAATTGATATATTTTCAAATTAATAACAATCATAGTTATATTAAGATTGGTGCCATGATTAAGTTTGCTTGACTAGAAACATATAAGAAGTGAAGATAATTACCCTCCTATATATAATAATGTTAGTCAGCTTTAGGGGTGTAACCGGTCTGGTTCGGTCCTGTTTTAGACAAAATCTTGGACCAAACTTGTATGACCGGTTTTGTATTTTTCAAAACCGATTACGCACCGGTTACTCTCCTAAACCGGTACTTCTGGTTTTACCAGTTTTCGGTCCGGTCCGGTCCCCTTTTTTAATTTTTTTAAAATGTAAATTTGACATTAGTATAATATTAAACTAATAGTATTAATATTAGACTATTAGTATAGCTATATAATACATGATCAATTACATTTTCATTTTTAAGATTAAACTTTTATTTTATAATAATATTATCTTATATATAATAATATTAATAGCATATGATCAAACAAATTACAAATGATCATATTTAAGATTAATATTTTATGTTATAATTTATAAATTATAATATGAAATTATTTCATATATGATATATAATTATATTATATATAAAAAAATTTCACATATAATTATAAATTATATATAAAACTTATATATTAATATATATAATATTTTGTATAATTTTAATTTTTAATAAAACTTAGATATAAAATATTAATTTTTATATTTTTATTTTATCAACTGGTCCGGTCCGATTTGGTTCGGTCCGAAAAATTTCAAAACCGGAACCGAACCGGTTCCAACCGGTTTACGTATTTTAGAAACCGGTTCTGGACCGGACCGGTTCGGTCCAGTTCGGACCGGTTTACCGATTTTTCGGTTTAAATTTACACTCCTAGTCAGTTTAGTTAAGTTGGCGAATCTTTTGGGACGGCGAATTAGTATTGAAGTAATTAAAAATTTTATTTATCTTCTATAATGTTCTGTTATAAAAATGATTTGAGATAAAAACATATTAGTAAATTTATCAATATAGGGATATATAACGAGCATTTGTAATAATTAAATATAGATAAGATCAGTCTTCATTTTTAACAAAATAATTATTTGGTCAACGTTTATCTCAAATGTTAAAGAGGACTAGCTCCGAAGGATACAGAGATTACTTACATTGAGTTTTTTTTTTTATATAATATGTTATAAGATTTTACTTTTCAAAAAAGTTTTGAGCCAAAATTCTAAATTTTTAAGAAAAACTCAAGATTTTTGTTTGATTTATCATTTTTGGATTAGATTGTAAGAAAAAGCTAAATCTATATATTTTTAAAATTCTCCTAAAAAAATAAAATGATTCTAAATGGATAATAAGTGAGTTATTTATTTTTTTTAAATATATATTTTTTTGTATTTTTTAAAAATACAACTAAAAAGCATTTTTTTACATTTGCGGGAGGTTGGGGTGGTGGCCCCACTAGCCCCTAAGCTCCGTTTGGGTAGATAGTTCAGATGAAATAAGATGAGATGTTTTGAATAGTAGTTGAATAAAATATTATTATAATATATTTTTTAGTATTATTTTTATTTTAAGATTTGAAAATTTTGAATTGTTTATTATATTTTTGTATGAGAATTTAAAAAAGTTATAATGATTGAGATAAGATGAGATGAGATAAGAGGTTTGTTTAAACAAACGGAGCCTAAATTCGCCATAATTTGGGGCCATCGTTAGTCTTGTTGCTTTGGATCCTTCGTTTTACAATATATATGATTGTTTTATTGGAATACTAAGATCTTGTTGATAACTTCATCCTTTTGTTGGAAATTAAGAGGCTTTATGCAACAACATTTCTAATTACAACTTCAATTTATGGAGCAACAGAGACGTTAAAAGTTAGGCCAGCCACGCAGTGCGCATAGAGCAACCCCGGCCCAACAACGAGCTATATTAAGAATCGTAGGCAAAATATATAGGAATTAGAAAACCTTATGACTAATACTTCCAACAAACAGAAACGGACTATTTTGAGTCCCTTTGAAGAGAATTTGATCATGATCCCGACTTGTTATGTTAGCCCTTATTTCCTTTCTTCTAGAGCCCCTCATAGCTCAAGTTGTCGGTTGTGCCTCTGCACAAGCCATATGGCTCTCCCTTGAGTCAACCTATGCTTCGGTTTCGCAAGTTCGAGTTCTTCAAACCCAGTTCAAACTTGCCTCTCTAAATAAAGGAGAAGACTTTATCTTAGTATATTTTCATCGTGCCAAAGCGTTGGCTGACACCATGACTGCTGCGGGACGTCTTTTGCCTTCTATAGAGTTCATTCCATATCTTCTTTCTGGACTCAGGCCTGACTATGATGCTATGGTGTCCTTGGTAACTACTCGATTTGAGTCTGTCTTTTCTGATGAACTACTTGGACATCTATTGGCACATGAAGCTCGTCTCCAACATCATTCTGAGACTATAGGGTTGGTTTGAATAGTGAAAATGTTTGAGAATGTTTGTGAATAGTAGTGAAAAAGTAATGAAAAAGTAATAATAGAATATTGAATAATAGTAAAACGTAGGTGAAAAGTAATGAATAGTAGTAAAAGTATGTGAAAAGTAATAATAAAGTAAAGAATAGTAGTGAGAGTGTTTGAGAGTACTAAAGGTACTCTTAGTACCCAAACCTAGCCTAACACTTTCTCAATTGAGGCATCTGCGCATTTCACAGCCAAAAACCAACCTGCATAGCGTGGACGAGGCTCTCATTGGGGTTGTAATAATTTTAGAGGCCGTGGTGGTTGCACCAATTTTAGGGGCCGTGGTGCTCTTGCAGGTAACACTAGTTTCACTTCTCCTATGCCTACTGACAAGCATTTAATTTGTCAGGTATGCAATCGTCAAGGGCATTCTGCTCTCACTTGCATATATCAGTTTAATCAAGCCTATACAAATTCCTCACCAGCATCTGCAAATTACTCTTTCTCAAATTACATCTCGGATACAAGCTGGTATCGGATACCACTGTTACGAATCATATCACTAGTGGCTTGTCTAAGTTGAATTTGCAAGTTGCTGATTATCACGGCGAGGACTAGCTGCGTGTTGGTGATGGTTCCACAATTCCCATTTCCCATTCTGGTTCAGCTTTCTTCTCCTCTCCTTCTACTACTTTTCTTCTCAATAAAATTTTATGTGTCTTTTCATTTTAGAAAAACCTCATTTCTGTCCGACAATTTTGCACTGATAATAAGTCTTTTTTAAAATTTTCTCTGACTATTTCTATGTTAAGGACTGCAACTCGAGGAAAACACTACTTCGGGGAACCACTCATAACTGACTTTGCTCCTTTTCACCACCACCATCTTCATCATCTCTGATTACATCTCTCTCAGTAACAACTTGGCACTCTCGGCTTGGATACTCTTCCATCAAACTTGTTTGTTCAATTCTCAAGCACCATGATCTGCCGTATGATCCTACAATAACTCAATCCTTTTGTGATGCATGCGCTAAAGCCAAAATCCATAGGAAACTAGCTCATTCAAGGCCTTACAAATCAGCTGCACCTTTTCAGTTAATTTTCTCAGATTTATAGGGTCCTTCCCCTCATGTATCTCCTGATGGATATCGGTTTTATATTAATTTTGTGGATGATTACTCTCGCTATACTTGGTTGTTCCCTCTTTAAACAAAATCTCAAGCATTTGATACTTTTGTCATGTTTAAATCACAAGTTAAACTTCAATTTCAAACTAAAATTAAACAATTCCAATCGGATTGGGGAGGTGAATTTAGAACTTTCTCTCAATTGTGGTAGCATTCATTGAGTAACTTGCCCACATAATCATACACAAAATGGTATTGTTGAAAGGAAATATCGCCACATTGTAGACACTGGTTTAGCACTCCTTTCTTTTGCATCGGTTCCATTAAAATTTTGGCCACAAGCATTATTCATGCTGTATATTTGATCAACATACTACCATCTCCTTCCCTTCAAAAATCCTCTCCTTATTTTCTCCTTCATCAGACTCATCCTGATTATAAATCTTTAAATGTATTCAGCTCTGCTTGTTGGCCTTTCACAACTCCATACAATGCGCCCAAATTTTCATATCACTCACTAGAATGTGTTTTTTAGGTCTAAGTCCAGCACACAGAGGGTTTACTTGTTACCATATTCCCACGGGCCGCTCTTATACATCCAATGATGTTCACTTTAATGAATCTTCTTTTTCCGTTTACTCAAATACCAAAACCTTAGCCCATTTCATTATCTACTCATGTGGCCTTACCAAACTTTAATTTAAATCATACTTATTCCTCTCCTTCCTCTTCAATCTTGGGCCCACTCCTTCATCGTCTACCTCACCATCAACAAACACGTAGAGCACTCCATCACCGAATACGCAGAACACTCCATCACCGATTCTTCAGCAACCTGCACATTCATTGGTGACGAGGTCTCGCACTGCTTCACTTCGGCCCCGACAACTTATATATGGAACAATAAAATGGCCTCTTCCCCAAGCTCTTGCTAGTGACACCCACTTTGTTCCCAAAACACTTTCAAGCTACACAATTGCTCAAAACTATCCTGAATGGCGTGAGGCCATGGCCAAGGAATTCAATTCTCTGATTACAAACCACACTTGGTCCTTAGTTCCAACCTTTTAGGCCTCAAATGCCATTACCTGTAAGTGCGTCTTTCACACAAAATGACTTTTAGATGGTTCAATCGAACGATAGAAGGGTCGTCTTGTAGCCAAAGGTTTTCTCTAGCAATCTGGTATTGACTTTAAGGAGACATTCAACCTAGTTGTGAAAGCTACTACTATTCGGTCTGTTCTTGCTCTTGCTGTGTCTCACCAGTGGCCCATTTGGAAATATGACCTGTAAAATGCATTTTTGCACGGTCCACTACATGTAACCATGTTTATGACTCAACCGCCAGGATTTTCTCACCCCTAGTTTCCCTCTCATGTTTGAAGGTTGCATAAAGCCATCTATGGCCTTCGACAATCGCCCCGAGCATGGTACTTCAGATTGAGTTGCCGGTTGATCGACCTTGGCTTCATAATTTCTTCAGCTGATCCCTCCTTGTTTTTAAGATCAACCAAGTCTAGCACCACCTTTGTGTTAGTGTACGTTGATGATCTCTTAGTCACAAGCTCATCAATTTAACAAATTTCTAAGCTTATAACAGCATTGTGAACTGACTTCCCCATCAATGATCTTGGCAAGTTGAGCTTCTTTCTCGGTATTGAAGCCACTTTTAATTCCAAAGGTCTATTTTAACTCAGCAAAAATACATCACAGACCTGCTTGTAAGGACCAACATGCATCTTGCCAAACCAGTAAAGACTCTCATGGCCTCCTCTGAAAAATTAAGTGCTTTCACTGGTAATCTATTTGAAGACCCCACATTGTACCGAAGCATGGTTGGCTCACTGCAATATCTTTCATTCACACGTTAGATCTTACTTTCACAATAAACAAAGTATGTCAATACATGCATGCACCTTGTGTACCACACTGGCAAGCACTTAAGCGTATCTTACGCTACCTCAAACACACCTCCACAGTGGGTCTTCAATTTTCTCCTTCTTCAACCTTCAATATCACTACTTTTTTCGACGCCGATTGAGCCTGGTGCCCCGATGATCGGCGCTCTACCAGTGGTTTTTGAGTGTTTCTCAGCAACAACTTGATCTCTTGGTCTTCAAAGAAGCAGCCCATGATCACTCATTCCTCAACTGAGGCAGAATTCAAAGCAAGACCTGGGTGTTATTTTGGCTTAAGCTCCTTTGATTTATTGTGACAACATGGGTGCCACTTACCTATCCTCGAATCCGGTCTTTCATGCAAGAACAAAGTGTGAAGAGATCAATTTTCATTTTGTGCCTGACCAGGTACTTAATAAATCTCTAAATGTAGCATTCATCTTAGGAAAAGATTAGCTTGTTGATGCTCTAACAAAACCACTTTCGTCTGTAAGATTTACTACTCTATGTTCAAGTCTGCACCTCCAGCACTTGCCGCTTGACTTGAGGGGGGATTTTAAGGGCAATATTGACTCTACACCTCCGTATAGCTCATAGCCAAAGCACTTGAATGCTATCAGGTAACAAACTTCCGCTGCTACATATACACCTGCTGCATGCGTCTCTGCTGCATAAGCAGCGTGCTCCCTCTGTAACAATAACAACCTATATTTAGATCTAGAAGATTCTATTCCTTGTAGAAAATATTCTTTCCACTTGTATATAAAAGGACCAATTGTATTCGAAAGAAGTATGAATGAAAATATAGAGAAAATATTTCTTCAACAAATATTGATAGATGAGTGAAGCTGCTAAAAGGAAAATGGCTACCATCGGACTAGTGTCGATAAAGTGGGCCACCGTGGACGTCGGATTTGGAAGTATGGTGGAATGTTATGATCCTGAGGGTTAAACATTTAACTAAATTAGTATCCAATAGTCCTAGGACTTTTGAATCAATGGTAGGATCTTTCGGGAGAAAAGACATTTGATCATAATATGTCGCAAATATATTCAAGCTTGATATAGATGTGGTCAGTTGCCCATGATTGAAGTACTAAGAAAGAGTAACCACCAGATAACAAAGAGGAATAATTATATGTATGATGACATGAATTGCTGGACATTAATAGATGAAGAGATTAGGCCAAGATCACATCAATTAAACAAAATTCACAAAACGATGGTGGGTCACATGCCTTGGTATGATTAGCAGGTATGTGCAACCTTTACAAAGGTTGATCATTATATATGCAAACACTTATGGAAAGGATTTCCTTCTGTTATAAAAATTCTCTACCTTAATAATTAGACTAAATAAAATAAAAAACCTAATATATATTAGAATGGTATAATCCTTAGAATGAATTTCAAGGAAGAAATTTGTCAGCGAGGGCCCATCTGAGAAGGGCTTGGGCCCAAGAAGGCCGAGCTATGGAACCCTAGGCCCAAAGAGGGAAGTCAGAGACCCCGGGCCAGAGGATTAGGTACCGAGCGCAAACCAACCCGGGAGGGCCTTTCGACACCAAGCTCAAAGGTGCCAACAAGAACGTCTCAGGACTTGGCAACTTGCTGAGCCTTATCACATAGCACCAGACAGGACGCCCAATTACACGCGGAAGGCTAAACATGCCCGGTCATGGATTCGACAGACTCAAGGCACATCGCATTCAATGCCTGTGTCAGGAGACCCAGCACGCAACAGTGCATCCCACGTACAAAGGGTGGCTCACCCACGATCTGACACACTACCTTGGCAAGAAAGTAGCTTTAGGACAGACCTAGCATGGCTGACACGACATGATCTCCCTTAGCTGCCTGGGTTGAGGACTGACACTGTGGCGATAGGAAATGAGTGGTAGTAGGTCTGACACCTGACACGCCATGATCTCCCTCGGTAGCGGAACCCAGATCGAGAAATGAGTGGTAGCTAGTCTGACACCTGACAAGCCACGATCTCCCTCGGCAGTGGAACCCGGATCAGGTATAAATAAGGGCCATCCCGTCTATTGGAGGGCTCTTTCTCTCTCTCTCTCTCTCTCTCTGTGCGTGTGTGTGGTAACAATAACTATCGATTCTGTTATTCTGAGATCTCTTCATAGAGTAATACACTGACTTTAGCATCGGAGTGACCCCAGACGTCACCGGAGCCTCTTTTTCTTCTCAGTTGTAGGTGATGGGGAGCTTGGTTATCGTGTTACTGCTCGAGCTGCAAAACACGACATCAATAGTGGAGCCATTTGTGGGATTTATTTTTCCATAAAAGCGTCTACTTCGCATGCCGGTAGCAACATGGTCCCAAACTACAAGAAGGGGAGATTACAAGGAGGAAATGATGGAAGCAAGATTCACAAGCATGGAGGAGACCATAAGAAAGCTAACAGAGGAAATAGGGACGCTCCGCTAGGAGAACGCAACCCTCAGGTTTGCTAAAGAAGAGCTAGTGGGAGGAGCAGAACCGAGCGGCAATGAGCATAAGGATTTGCGGTGAACCCTAACGGACACTGCAGCAGAAGAAGAAAGATGCAAGATGCACCTCAAAATCTGAGATCTTGGGGACAAATGTAGAGAAATGGAGAAAAAGATAGACACCCCATCTACCGTAGACCAGCTATTTGTCAGCTCCGACCTCCCGTACAACGCGAGAGTCATGGCTGTACCGTTTTCCCCCAAGTTCAAACTCCCCAAAATGGAAGCGTAAGATGGGCCCAAAGACCCACTGGAGCATCTGAAGCATTCAAGGCCCACATGACCTTGCATGGTTTCCCAGTAGAGGTCGTCTACCAACCCTTCTAGCTAACATTGAAGGGAGCCGCTCGGACTTGGTTTGGGTCGTTATTGTCAGCAACGATAGAAAGATTCAAGGAGCTTGACTGCCTCTTCATGACACAGTTCTTGGCAAGTTGTAAGAGGAGATGCCCGGTAGCTTACCTCCTTACTTTCAGACAGCGAGACGATGAAAACCTGAAGTCATATCTATCACGGTTCAATCGGGAGTGTATGACCATAAACGACCAAGACGAAAAGATCACACTGGCGGCTCTCTTTAGAGGAATTTGGCCATTGAATCTGTTTATGTTTGAGATAGCACGAAAGAATCCTACCATGCTAAGGGAGTTCATGGACCAAGCGGAAGGGTTCATTAACGCTGAAGACACCTTCGAGGTCTTGACCGCCCCACAATGATCCGAGATAGAGCAGACCGGTCTGAAATTGTCAGGGCAACGAGGAAGCTGCGACTGGGGAGGGGAAGAGAGGGGAGCATCAGATGCGAAGAGAAGGAGAGAAGCACCAGCTCGGCCCCAGGGACGGGGCCACACTCACACAAACCTGGTAGTAGAAGGGAACCAATGCATGAGCCCTAAAAGAGAACGACTCTGAGAGGTGGAGAACCACCCGTATTGCGAGTATCACATGAATAACCGACATAGCACCCGAGACTGCTATGCCCTGAAGAGAATAAAGGAAGAAGAGCAGAGGAACCAAGCGTGCCGGTTGGAGAATCAAATGGATTGACAAGGATGTTGGAGCCAGGGTTTTCGACCGGGAGTGAGCCCGAGAAGGCAGGGAGCAAGGGACTAAAGGTGAAGAAGCCTCCCAATAGAGGCTCAGGGAGATCAGCATAATCACCATAGGATATGCTGGAGGTGGAGCCACTTCGTCAGCCCAAAAGACACACGCCTGAAGGGCACGCTACAAGGAAGTGTTTAGCATCGAGAGAGACGCAAGCAGGCCACTGCGGCATAATGGAGGCACCACGATAACCTTCGACGAAGGAGAAGAAGAAGGTATCCTTTTCCTACATGACGGTGCATTGGTGGTAACGATGCAAGTGGTAAACTTTAAAACCTGGAGGATCCTGATTGACAACGACAGTTCAGCCGACATCCTATTCTAGGAAGCCTTTGTCAGAATGGGCATCAATCCAGATTGATTGCACTCGGTCCAATGCCACTTAAAGACTTCAAGGGAGACGTCGTTCAACTAATGGGAGCCATTACTCTTTCAGTCTTGGTAGGGAAGGCGCCCAAGACTGTGGCCACCATGATCGACTACTTAGTTGTCAAGACCCCATCCTCGTACAATGCCATACTAGGACACCCGACCTTGAACAGCTTGAGGGCAATAACGTCCACTTGCCACCTCAAAATGAATTTTTCCATTGGCTTGGGGGTGGACGAAATCTGCAGTGAGTAGGTCTTGGCTCAGGAATGCTACGATCGAGAACTGAGGCACAAGGTCAAAATCGTCGCATCAATTGAAAGGCCGGCAAAAGCACTCAAGCTGGGTTCCCCTCTAGTCTTGACCAAATGGGATGAAGAAGTCCGTGATGAACAGGCCATTTTGCAGGTCGCACCCAACAAGCCTTTGGAGCTGGTAATAGTCAATCGGCAGGAACTGGAACAATAGGTCCAGATCGGGACTAAGCTGAACCCGGAGATAAGATGTGTTCACCTGGAGTCATAAGGACATGCCCGGGATCGACAATTCCATCATCAAGCACTAGCTTTGTGTCGACCCAACAACGTAAAAAGTCAAGCAGAAACAGTAGGGCTTCAGTGTTGAGAAGTATGGGGTGATAGCTGAAGAGGTAGATCACCTCCTAGCGGTAGGATTCATCTTAGAGGTCCACTACTTGGAGTGGCTATCTATTGTAGTTTTGGTGAAAAAAGCCAACGGGAAATGGCGAATGTGTGTCGACTTCACCGACCTGAATAAAGCTTGCCCGAAGATAGCTTCCCCTTGCCATGCATTGACCTAATTCGATGGTAGGGCATCCCCTTCTTAGCTTTATGAACTCTTATTCCGTGTACAACCAGGTCAGGATGAACATGGATGATGAAGAGAAAACAACGTTAGTAACAAGCCGGGGTCTCTACTACTACAAAGTAATGCTGTTTGGCTTGAACAGTTAGTCAACCAAATGTTCAAGCAGTAGATCGACCAAAATGTGGAAGTGTACGTAGACGATTTTTCAGTGAAAAAAAAAGAGCCCGGACAACATTTGGTAGATCTATGAGAAGCGTTCTCCATCCTCTGGCAATATCAGATGAAGCTCAACCCGTCGAAGTGTACGTTCGGAGTAGAGATAGGTAAGTTCTTGGGGTTCATGGTCTCTGAGAGAGGGATAGAGGTGAATCACGAGAAGGTGGAAGCAGTGATGAGAATGCCTTCTCCCCGCAACCTTCATGAAGTCCAAAGGCTGGCCGAACGAGTAGAGCCCTGAACTGGTTCATCGCTAGATCAACTGACCGGTGCCTACTTTTCTTCAAAGTCCTGAGAAAGGCCCAAAATTGGGATGACACTTGGGAAAAAGCCTTCATCGACTTGAAGTTGTACCTAAGCCACCCCACTTCTAAGCCAGACGAGACATGGTGAGAACTTGATTGTGTACCTAGTAGTGTCCCCGCATGCCATATCGGCTGTACTTGTCCAGAAAGCGGAAGAAGGACAGCGACCCGTCTACCATATGAGTCGAGCCTTCCGTGGAGTAGAAGCAAGGTACCCCCAAACGAAAATGCTGGTATTCGCCCTAATTGTCGAAGCTAGGATATTAAGGCCATATTTCTAGGCCCACCCAATGAAAGTGCTCACCAACCTCCCTCTTAAGAAGGTGCTACAGAAACCAGACACCTCGGGATGACTCGCCAAATGGGCAATCGAGCTTAGCAAATTTGACATGGAGTACCTGCCCTGAGCTACGATCAAAGGGCAAGTATTGGCATATTTTATTGTCGAGTTCACCGATTTCCCAGAGGAAGTACCGAGTGCACCGTAAGGAAAGCCTTGACAGGTCTACGTAGACGGCTCGTCCTGTCGGGCTGGCGGAGGAGCAGGGGTGCAAATTGTCACTGAGCAAGGAGAGGAGAACAACTATGCAGTTAAGCTGGCCTTCAAAGAGACCAATAATGAAGTCGAGTATGAAGCGCTCTTAACAGGGATGTCAGTCGTATGGTTACTAGGAGCTGAGGAGATAGAAGTAAGGGCTGATTTCCAAGTGGTAGTTAGACAAGTACTAGGGTAATTCGCCACGAAAGGAGAAAGGCTGAAGGAGTACCTCCAACTGGTCTACAATGAGTGCGACCGCTTTCGCCACTTTAGCATTCAACAGGTGCCGAAAGGAGAAAATTAGAAGGCAGACTGCCTAGCGAGGGTTGTGTCGGGGCAATAGGAGCTTCCACTTCCAGAACACACCTTGCTCAGGACAATCAATGCCCCATCCATCGGGGAGGAAGTGTCGGTTAAGATCCCAGCATCTCCCGAATGGGCGACAGACATCCAGAAAGTCCTGCAGGAAGGGCAACTACCTAATGACTTAGAAGAAGCACGAAAGGTTAGGAACAGTGCGGCCTGGTTTACCCTACTAGAAGGAGTTTTGTATAAAAGATATTTCTTTGAGCCGCTACTTAGATGCCTCTTACTGGACGAAGCCCAATATGTGCTAGTAGAGATCCACGAAGGAATTTGTGGAAGCCATTTAGGAGGAAGGGCTTTAGCTGTAAGACTAACCTGGGCCAGATACTATTGGCTGCATTCCCTTAGAGATGTAGAAGAATTCACCAAGAAATGCCCGAAGTGCCAGGAGCAAGAGGCCGATTCCGCACGGCCCCCGTGGCTTTTCGCTTATGGGGCCTAGACCTAATTGGCCCTTTCTCGGTGGCAAGAGGAGGAGCCAAGTTTGTCATGGTTAGGGTCGACTACTTCACTAAGTGGGTCGAAGTAGAGGCTCTCGCAAGCATCACCTCTCGAACCATCACCAAATTCCTGTGGCAGTCGACAGCCTATTGATTCGGCATACCTCAGAGCTTCATATTGGATAACAGGAGACAGTTCGACTGTACACACTACCATGAATGGTGCATAGAGCTTGGGATTAAGGTAAGATAATCCTCACCAGGGCACCCTCAAGCCAATGGGTAGGCCGAGGCAACCAATAAAACCCTCTTCTCCACTCTTAAGAAAAAGATCAGAGCGCACAAAGGAGTGTGGGCTGAAGAGCTCCCAAGCATACTATGGGCGTACCAAACCACTATCTGAACCCCATTGGTGAGACGCTCTTCGCTCTCACCTATGGCAGTAAATCAGTAATTCTTGTAGAAATCGGAATACCAACGTTCTATATCCAACACTTGAGCCTGGGCACAAACAATGAAAGGCTAGCCGAGAGTTTGGATGTCTTGGAGGAAAGAAAGGAGGAAGCAGTGGTACGAATGGTGAGTAATAAGCGAAAGGTAGAACAATACTTCAACAAACGAGTAAGGCCATGCTCCTTCAAGGTAGGCAACTTGGTACTGTGATAGACGAAAGTAACTACCCCTGAGGAAGGAAAGCTAGGACCACGATGGGAAGGCCCATATGTAGTCACCGCAAGTAACCGACCTGGCTCCTATCGCCTCAAGGATAGCCAAGGTTATGAACTACCCCACCCTTGGAATGTCGAACACTTAAAAAAGTACTGTGTAGAAGTATAAGGCAACATTTTGTATGAACAATTATGAATGAATGAGAATGTCTGGATGTTTATCTCAAATCTCTTATTGTCTAAAAAACCAAGCTGAGTCCTTACACTCACAAGAAGATAGGTCTCTTGACTCGATAAAAGTCGAGTTCTTATACTCGCAAGAATACGGGTCCGTTGACTCAATAAAAGTTAAGTACACTCGTAAGAAGACCGGTCTCTTGACTCGCAACGGGGTAGGGTCCTGAGTTTCAGGATTTGGTCCTGACCCCCGTCCAACAAAGCTGAGTAGTTACACTCGCAAGAAGATGGATTATTTGACTCGGTAAAAGCCGAGTACACTAGCAAGAAGACGGGTCCCTTGATTTGATAAAAGTCGAGTCCTTACACTCATAAGAAGACGGGTCCCTTGACTCGATAAAAGTCGATTACACTAGTAAGAAGATGGATCTCTTGACTCAATAAGCCGAGTTCTTACACTTGTAAGAAGACGGGTCCCTTGACTCACTTTGGTGTAGGGCCCTGAGTCTCAAGATTTGGTTCCAAACTCCGTCCAACAAAATCGAGTAGTTACACACGCAAGAAGACGGGTCCCTTGACTCGATAAAAGCCGAGTACACTTGTAAGAAAATGGGTCTCTTGACTCGATATGCCGAGCCTTTACGATCGTAAGAAGACGGGTCAATTGACTCAATAAGCCGAGCCCTTACACTCTCAAGAAGGTGGGTCCCTTGACTAGCTGTTGGGTAAGGTCTTGAGCCCCTGGGTTGGGTGTTGACCCCTGTTCCCAAGTCTTAGGACTTGGTCCCGAGATCCCGTTCAGGTAGGCCGAGGCCTCGCAGAAACGCGCAAAGAAAAAGGATAAAAGAGAAAAAGGAAAAAAAAATAACACAACGGTTGTGAGAAACAAGTCTTCATTTAATTCATCAAAGCATACAAGGTACTGCACAAAAAAAGAGGAAGTGCTACACGAGGTACCAAAAAAAATGGGAGAAGGGGGGGGGGGGAGCCCATCATTGGGATGAAGGAGGCGGAGGAGCGCCTGGTGGGAAGGGAGGATACCCTGGCTTCCCGAAGTTTTTGGAAAAAAGCTTGCTTCTCAGAACTTGGAGGGAAGGAAGATAAAGACAAGGTATGCAAATCTAGCTCGGGATGCTGCAACAGGTGTTGGTGCATGTGCTTGAGGCCATCCCGATAGCTATATGACCAGGCCGCATCCCAGAAAGCGTTGGCATTTGCAATCTGAGATTGGATCTCCTTGAAATATTTGGCATAATCACCTAGACGAGACTTCTGGCTGGCAATCTCCATGTTGCGGGATAGGTGGTCAATGTTCTTCTGGATCCCCGACTGCGAAAGCTCACCAATGCGTGTTGTCGCTTGCCGCAGTTGTTCTCTTAAGTGTTGGGCCTCTTGAGAATGCCTGAAATCCCCGAATAATAGCCTTGAACACTGTCCAACGACAAAGGCCTGATCTAGTCGGGATTCCTCCAGCTCCCTTCAAGAGGACTCCTCCTCCTCCTTAGACTCATAAAATTCCTTTCGACCTGACTCCAACTGCTCTCGAACGGTCTGCAGCTTCACCTCCTGAGTGAACAAGCTCCGTTTGGAAGCAATGCAAGCCTTTTCGAGCCGCCTCTTCGCCAACGTCAAACAAAGGACGTCCCGGTAGGCATTGTGCAAAAGACCTTTGAGAGCCTTCTTCTTCTCTTCTAGCCTTGCGGCAACCATCTCCAGATGCTGGTATTGCTCCTTCATGTACTTCACCTCCTTGATTAGCTCATTCTACTTGGTTTTGAGGTTCCTTATCCTTTGAGCCGCTTGCTTTACTTGCCTAAAGCTCCCCAAGGTCCTGAGCTCTCGGTTGGTCTCCTCCAACTCTCCCAGTTCCTTCCCGATCATTGTGGCCAATTGGTCTGTGGCCTATAAAAAGAATGTGAATAATAGTGTGAGTAAAAGACGAGGATGGGGCCTACCTTTGCTCCACCTCGGAGGAAGATGAGCATACCTGGGTGAAAAGGGGTCGCAACATCTGGCCTACATGCTTAGTGGCATCGGCACGAGCCTTGTCCAGAGCCGAGACTGGGGCCTGCGTCCGCTCCACCCTGGAGGAAGAGGAGGGGCCATCAATCGCTAGCTGCCAAGAAAAATTGGAAAGGGATCCCTAGGTCTCACTGCATGGCCTGGGTGCCATGGGAGATGAAGCTCCAGAGTTGTCGTCATTGCTCAAATCGATGGTGTTGGGAGGGTCTTAGGGAGCTGGGCCACTATTGGTCCCGCTCGGCCAGGTAGGTGAAGGAGGAGGAGCAGCCACCACAATTGGAGAGGTAGGCCTAGAGGCCTTCGCCAAGCTCTAAGCTGCAGCAGGAGGAGCTTCGGGTCTCAGCCCCTCGCCTTCCCCACCTTCTCCATCTTTTTTATCTTCATCTTCTCCTCCCTCATCTTGGAAGACAAATTCTGCCTTCATCCCTTCTGGGCTTGTGGCTCGACAAGGGTTTGGCTCTGCCTACCGTCTTTCGGGCTCTAGGGTCATCTCGCCTCCATCGCCCTTAGTATCTCCATGACTTCAGTCTCGAGAAGGGGTCTGTTCTGTGTCCTGGGCCTGGCCGACGAACTTGCCTGTAGGACCCCACCGGCCATCTCCTCCTAAAGAATTTCCTCGAAAGAAGTGAAGGGCTCGAATGAGCTAGGCTAGTAAGGCAAGGGTGCGCCAGAGAAACAAAAAATGCCATTTGGAGATCACAAGAATCTAATTCTTCTGCGGAAGGGAGCAATGGGTCTGGAAAAGGTTTAGTGGGAGCTTGTCGAGAGCTAGTCCGGGTAGAGGGACTAGCAGCAGGGCTTGAACCCCTAGGAAATGATGTCGTGCTCCCCCATGTCAAAGGAACCTGGATCTTCGATTGCACAGTCTCCCGGTCATGAGGCATTTGGGGTTGGCTTCCCAATTCCTCGACACCCTCGTCATCGTGTCATTAGGTTGCACTACGTGCTCGCCCCGAGGAATCTCTAGAACCATGGGAGGAGGAATCTTGTACCTAGAATAGAAGGCCCTGAGGTTGTCGTCGAAGACAGAAGAAACCCAGCATTTCCTCCCGAAGTACGGAGGAACGGGATCAACTTTGAGTGCCAACACAATGGTGGGGAGCAACAGGAAAACGGTGAGGAAAAAAGAAGGGAGGAGAACACGGTGGCTGGAGAAAGACAAGGTGGCTGGAGAAATGGAGAAAGAAGAAAGAGGAGAACTGTCGAAGGAGGAATTGTTGAAGGAGAAATGAAGAAAGAAGGAGGGAGCACCTAAAATAGGAGAGGGAAGCTGGAGGGAGGCATGGGAAACAAAGTGGTAGTGAAGGAAGTGATGTCAGCAAACACCATGCGGCACCAGCAGCGGAAACGACTACATATGCATGGCAACCGTCGAGTCAGAAGAATGGGCAGCATTGACCAATGAGGTCCCAGAGCGTGGAGAGGGACAGCCGGCATGTCCAATCAACCTTCGAGAGACGGGACAATCGCAGGAAACGAGGAGATGCATTTATTGAGTGTGCATGTGGCGTCGGGAAGCCGAATTGATAGAAACTAAATCGACAGAAACCGAATGGGTAGCCTCGAGAAACTTGAAGCAACGAAAGCTGAACGGGCAGAACCGTGATTAAAAGTGTTTTGAATTCCCACCACGTGCCCGTGATAGGAATTCGCGGGGTACTGTGAGGGAAGGCCCATCCCAGAAGGGTCTGGGCCCAAGAAATCCGAACTATGGAACCCCAAGCCCAAAGAGGGAAGCCAGAGACCCCGGGCCAGAGGATCAGGTACGGAGCATAAACCAACTCGGGAGCGCCTTTCGACAACAAGCTCAGAGGTGCCAAGGAGAATGTTTGAACAGGACGCCCAACTGCATGTGGATGACTGAACATGTGCGGTCATGGATTCGATAGACTCAAGGCACCCCGGATTCAATGCCTATGTCAAGAGACCTAACACGCAACAGTGCACCCCACGTACAAAGGGCGGTTTGCCCACAATTTGACACACGACCCTTGCAGGAAGGTGGCTACAGGATAGACCTAGCACAGCTGACACATCACGATCTCCGTCAGCTACCTAGGCTGCAAACTGACACTGTGGCAACAAGAAATGCATGGTAGCAGTTCTGACACCTGACAGCCACAATCTCCCTCAGCAGCGGCACCCAGATCAGGAAATGAGTGGTAGCAGGTTTGACACCTGACACACCATGATCTCCCTCGGTAGCGAAACTCGGATCAGGTATAAATAAGAGCCATCCCTTCTATGGGAGGGCTTTCTCTCTCTGTTTTTGTGGTAGCAATGACTATCGATTCTGTAATTCTGAGCTCTCTTCATAGAGTTATTTACTAACTTTGGCATCGGAGTTATCCCAGACGTCATCGGAGACTCTTCTCCTTCTCAGTTGTAGGTGATGGGGAGCTTGGTTATCGTGTTACTGCTCGGGTTGCAAAATACGACATCAACAAAATTCTTTTCTAATTTTAAAGTAGATGGATGCAACGACCGAGAGAAAACGAAAAGTGTACTAAGAAAAGTGATTGAAAAACTTAGGATAAATCAGGTAGGATAAAAACATTCAGAATTTTCTGATAGTTAGGATTCAAATTAATCAAAATAATGATGAATTAGTCCTCTTAGTTAGAATACATATAACTACTTTGAGAAATAATAATAATAAAAAAATATGACTTGGAGCTGGGGCGCTGGCCCGTCATAATAGATATCGACGGTGGCGTATCATGATGAGTGAGAAGTAATATGCAACAGAATGCTTGTGGTATAGACACTGTAAAGAATATTTCCATAAAAGGAACAATGATCTATGCAGCGAAATCAAAATATGCCATGTTTTCTTGTGGTTAATTATTTATTATAGATACATACGCTAACGCGCGTACGAGGTAAAAAGGGTTCCACTGTTACTACTAATTAATTTCTACTCCTTATTGCCTTTATTCCATTGGAATGGCTAACTTAAGTGTAGGAGCTTTCTAAGCCAAAGCATCCCCGCCTGGCATTGTATTAATCTTGCTTAATTTTAGGAGTAGGAGAAACCATTAAGATGATCATCTTGTCTAACGACTGGGAAATGTACGTATAAAAACATTATATTTGTTATATTTTTCCCGTTTTCATGCATGTATATATCTGGGTCTCAAGATTCTTAAACATATGGCCGGGACGATGACTCAGAAGCATCTAGAAAACAAAAGAGAAATGCTACTCCCACTCCTCCCGCTTGATGTGGAATGCCCACGTGCCATGAATTTTAAATATTAAAAAAGTAAAATTTGAATATTACAGTCTTCTTTTCTCCTTTCATCGATTTTTGTTCTTCTCTTTTAAATCCAGTAGTTGCAGACTGGATTTTTTTTTTTGAAAAACCAAGTATAAGCATTTTTTACTCAGGTTGGTCTCCTTAAAGACAAACGTGAATGCTATTAGCATGAACAATTATTAGGTTTGAAAGAATGATTCAGTTTCATAAGCATGAAAGCTTCATACTTGTGATCAGTGATAACCTTTTAAAAGAGCACACTCCACCTACAAATCGACAAAGATACTATGGAAGAAGAAAGTAGGTAAAATGTTCAAAGAATTAAACAATAGTTGAACTGCGTCAATGCTAATTTTGCAAGTTAACAGGATTTCTGGGGCTTGAACTTCCTCAAGTATGGGGGTATATTCTTACTTCAGTTTCCTTAAGAGGAAATCTTGGAATGAAAAATGGGGAAGACGCACAGAATGAGAAATGAGACTCATGCAAGGAAAGAGTCCCCATTTACGTTTTGTTTGTTTCTTGTTATTTTTTTCTTCTTATAATTACACGTGGCGTGACACGTCAAGCAGGACGGGCGAGTGATGGCTGAAGAAGAACTCAGAAAACAAAAACTGAAAAATGGCTCTGGCTTGCATATACTTAATTTCATCTATCGCTTGTCCGATAGGGACTGATTCGAATGCTGCCCTGCCCCCATCTCCTTTCCCATCAAAACATCTTGAGATTCTGGACCTGCCTTCCCATCATGATAACGAGATCATAAACGTCGAAAAGAAAGCCCACGTACCATGGTGAGCGATAGATAGGATATCCTAAAGGTCACGATCAGCATGCAAAGCATGAACTTGTATAGCTGATCAGGTAATTCATACTAACCCAGAGCTAAGCAATCATATACCCAATAATTATGAACCTGGACACATTAATTTAGATTAGATATATACCCGGCCCCCACTATATATGTTTTTATTTCTTTCCCAAGCAAACTAGTTGTTGAAATGGCAAAATCTCTGGTTCTATCCATTAATCATCGCTCAATATTCACATAAAGATGAGCTGCTAACGTCTAATCAAGGTTTTGTAACTAAGATTTTACCCTTTCACCTAAAATCCAGCCACAATAAAAGCCCACTCCTCCCCTTCTACACATATCAAACACTTCTGCATGTCTGCAACTACTACTTACCAGTCTAGCTAGCTTTTCACTCGCAAATTTCCTAAGCAAAACACAAACCACCATGCATACAAAGATGACCACACAGGCAGCTTTCTTCTCCCTCTCACTTCTACTTGTTTTTCTTTGTCATGGCACCACAACTTCAGCGCAGCCAGCTCAGGCCCCATCCCTGCCGGCCTCAGCCCCGACAAAGCCGCCTACTGCCCCGTCAAAACCGGGCACCATTGACGTCACCAAAATCCTCCAAGGGGCTGGGGAGTTCTCCATCCTAATCCGCCTCCTAAAGAGGACCGCAGTAGCTGATCAAATAAAGGGACAGCTGAAAAAATCAAAAATGGCTTTACCCTTTTTGCTCCAACCGATACGGCATTTTCCAACCTCAAATCTGGCACTCTAAATTCTCTCAGCGACGAAGAAAAGATCCGACTAATTCAGTTTCATACCCTACCCAATTTTTATTCTCTATCAAACTTCGACACTGTTAGCAACCCAGTCCGAACACAAGCAGGAGATAGCACTCCGGGTGATTACCCTCTAAATGTGACCTCTATGGGAAACCAGGTAAATATTTCAACCGGCGTTGTCAATGCCTCAGTAAGCGGAACAGTATATTCGGATAATCAACTAGCTGTTTATCGAGTGGACAAAGTGCTTCTTCCTATGGATCTTTTCGTCGCAAAGACTCCCATAGCAGCCCCAGCACCAGCCCCAATCAAGCCTAAGGCTAAGAAGAAGAAAGCAGCAGCCAGTCCAAAGGCTGTAGACGACATTCCAAAGGAAGCAGAGAGTCCAAAGCCGGCAGCAAGCACAAGCACAAGCACCAGTAGTAGTAGTAGTAATAGTCTTCCTGCAGTGGTTGATTCTGGTGCAGTGAGTCTAACAAAGAATGGAATAATGGTGTCCGTTGGAGTTACAGCTTTGATTGCTGCATTTTCTATGTCATAATAATGAAGAAACCTTCCTGATAGCACCAGATGGATATATTTGGTGGGTGGAACGGTTTTCTACTTCGGTATTTGATTCTGCTGCGTTGGATTGAAGGGTCATCAGTACTGTTTTCGAGTGCTTTTAAATAAGTAAATTGCATCTTTCTCCCATTGAACTAAATATTAATGTTTTTCGCACGTTCACGTACGTGTCGATCTTGCTCTATCCTTTTCATTTTTCGAAGAGTTTCGAGCCTCTTCGCATGTTCAAGGAATTATTTTGTATCATTTTCCCAGAGAATTAATGATATATATATATATATATATATATATATATATATATGGCTTTTGCTATAATGTTCAGTTCTCTTTTGGACTTAATGTACTTCACATTAACTATAAGTTCTGTAATTAAAATATATGCTCATGCATGCAGAAGAAGAATGCATCGTGGAATATTATGTGGCACGAGACATAATTTAGATTTTGGCATGCAGCTAGTTTCAACATATAATCGAAATAGAAAAGAACAGAGATTCACCGAAAACATAGAGAAAACAACTCTATTTTCAATTGAAAATTATCAAAATTTCAGAATGTCAAACCAAACCCACAAGTCGGGCTGAAATATTAACTATAAATTCGAAAATATCAAGATTTTACCAAAAAATAGAAAAATCCTAATAAATACACCAAAAATAAATATGTAAATGAAGAAATAATATGCAAAAAAATTGGCCAAAATTGGAATAAAAATTACTTCCTAATTGAAAAACGAAATATTGCCATAAAAGGAACAAAAATCTAAAATTGGAGATTTGAAAGGGAAAACAGCGCGCTGAGTTTGGGCTAGGAAATAATGACCACCGAGCATAGCATGTTGACCACGGCACGCACACTGAAAAGAGATTTTCGAATTGGGTCATAGCGAATTTGATACCCGTAGCTAAAGGTATGACCAAAATACAGATATGTGCTCAAAACTACCCCAAATAAAGGAAAAGTCATTGTTTCCTGTTATACTTGCGCTGACCTACTGTTTTGAGGTAGTTCAGTCCATCAATATGCAATCTGATAGCCCAGCATCATTTGACTCAAATTCTCTTGCATCAGTCGCCTCGGGTTGGAAAGAACTCGCCCTCAAGTTCACAGTAGCATCTTCGAGATCCACAAAACGAGGACTTAACTGAATACATCAGAGATCTGCAAATTGCTGGAGAGGTGCAACTTTATGCATTACCATTGATCTTTTGAAGAACCTCACAAGATCCAATCTTCCTCTCCTTAAGCTTATTATACTCTCCAACAGGAAATCAATCATGAGTTAATACTGCCCAAACAAAATTACCAACATCAAAAACTACCTGACAATGATGACTATCGGCTTGAATCTTGTACTTGGCATTACTTTCGTGGATGGTTAGCTTCACTAGCTCATTGATGCCCAGAAGATGCTGTAACATCTCATCCGCCTTGTGATTCAAACGAGCAATACGTGGAATAGGAGCTAAGTCAAGCACACCTGACGGATTTTGACCGTAGACAATCTCAAATGGGCTCAGTCGCGTGGTTATGTTATTGGACCTTTTATAGGGGAATCCTGCTTGTGATAGAGCAAGATCCCATTACTTTGGTTTATTTCCTGCCAAACTCCTCAAAAAATTACACAAACTCTGATTCATTACCTTGGTCTGACCATCTGTCTGGGTGTGGTAGGCATTGCTGAAACTCAATTTCGTCCCAAGTTTCTTTCATAAACTCCTCCAGAAATGGCTCATAAACTTGGTGTCAGGACGTGAAGTGATTGACTGTGAAATGCCATGTAAATGAACAATCTCTTTGAAATATAGATGAGTGGTCTGTGTAGCATCTATTGTTTTCTTGCAAGCGGCAAAATAGGCCATCTTGGAGAACCTATCAGCCACTACCAAGATAGAATCCACGGTTCGTTGGGTTTAGGGTAAGCCTAATACAAAGTTTGTTCTGATATCAAACCAAGGGGCTTTAGGAACAGACAAGGGAGTGTATAAGCCCACATTCGTGAGAACTCCCTTGGACTGCTATCAAACAAAGCATCGCTCCACGTAACGAGTCAAATCACTCGTTAACTTGGGCCACTAGTAATCATATGAGATCAAGGCCAAAGTCTTGTCTCACTCAAAATGGCCCTCTCTAGGAAGTTCTAATAATTTGTTTCCTCAGTGAACAATCTGGTATGCACAATTGTACTCAACAAAAATAAATAGCCATTAAGGAAAACAAAATCAATTCGTTGGCCATCAATTACCTCCCGAAATATCTTCCCAAATGAAGGATCTGTTGCATATAAATCATTGAAAGTGTCAAATCCTACAACCTTGGTGTTCATGGTCGTGAGGAGTAACATAGGATGGCTCAAGGCATTTGCAACGCGGTTCAGGCTTCCTGATTGGTGCTTCGAGGAAAATGTGAACTTCTGTAAGTACGCTACCCACTTGGCATGTCGTCTACTCAACTTGTGTTTACCATTGATGTATTTCAATGCCCAGTGGTCATTGATAAGGATGTACTCCTTTACTAGGTAGTGTCGCCAATGCTTCAGGGACTTAAAGATTGCATAGAATTCCAGATCATAAGTGGAATAAATTGTTTTTTGAACCTAGATAGCTTTTCAATGAAAAAGGTTATCGGGTGCCCCTTTGGCTTAAAACACCACCTATGCCAACCCCAGAAGCATCACAATTAACCTCAAGCACCTTCTCAAACTCTGGAAGAGCCAAAATCAGTGCTTTTATCATCTTTTGCTTTACTAGTTGAAAATTAGTCTCTACCTCCTCAGACCACTGGAATTCAAGTCCCTTAAGGCACTTTGTGATAGGATAATCATAGTACTAGAATTTCTGATGAACCGGCAGTAGAAGGATGCCAATCCATGGAAACTCTTGACATTGTGGTAGGTCTTAGGTGTGGGCCACACTAAAATTGCTTCTACCTTTGACTGATTTGCCTAAACACCATCATTAGATATAACAAAATAAAGGAAAGTGACAGAAGTAGTTAAGGACTAAAACTTCTTCTGATTGACAAACAAACACTCATTCCTCAGCATCTTAAAAATAGCTTGAAGGTAATCTAAGTGTGACGCCCATGTCGGACTATAAATGAGGATATCGTTGAAACAAACAGCAACAGATTTTCCCATAAGAAGGCCGTAAAACCTGATGCATGAATCTCATGAATATGCTGGGCGCATTGGACTATCCAGAAGGCATGAACATCTACTCATAAAAACCATGTTACATTTTGAGAGTTGTTTTCCGCTCATCTCCAAGCCTTATTTTGATCTAGTGGTATTCGCTTTTAAAGTCAATTTTTAGAATACCTTAGAACCAGAAAGTTAATCCAATATGTCATGAAGACAGGGAATCAAAAATCTGTACTTTGTGATCCTGTTGATTGCTTTGCTATCTATGCACATACGCCAAGAACCATCTTTCTTCGGTACTAGAAGCGCAAGAACTTCACATGGGCCTTGCTCTCACGGATGTAGCCTCTCTCTAAGAACTCCACAACCTGATGCTGCAGCCCCTTAGATTCTTTGGGACTGAGGCAATACGTAGGTCTATTTGGGAAGCTCAATCCCCGAACAAAGTCAATCTGGTGCTGAATATCCCTCATAGGTGGTAGTCTAGAAGGAAGATCTTCTAGCATTAGATTGGAGAACTCTACAAGCAGCTGCAGCACCCTTGGTTGCAAATTTAGGTCTATGTCTACTGCATATATATTCCGACAAGGCAATACGTATTCTTCCACCCATCGTCAATAATACTGCGATCATATGACCAAGGCCTGTCTAATAACACATGATAAGCATCCATAGAGATGACATCAAACCAAACATTATCAAAATATTTTCTGTCAATCTAAAAGGATACTAGGCATTGCCTGTCTACTGTTACCTCGCTGCCTTTATTTAGCCATGAAAATTTATGTGGCTTTGTGTAACAACCCGATCCTATATTATTAGGGTTAATTACGGATATTTTATTGAGCTCGATAATTAGATTATTTTTTTCGGTTAATATTTTTATAGATGAAGTAGGATTAAAAAAAAATAAAAAAATTAATGTAAGATATATTTTAAGATAGGTTTCTAAATAGTGTCTATCTATTTATTATTTTTCCGTATGTGTAGTCCTATATTGTTAGTCTTCTAGTTCGAGTAAAATTCTTAGATAAAAACCTTTATTCCGATCAGTATTAGTAAACTCGTTGAGTAGATCCTATCACCTTTCACGCCTCAATCCTTCCAGTCTACGCTTTCTCGGTGTCATCCATTTAGATTCCTAAACCATACCAAATACTATGTCTCTATCCATGGCTCCACTCACATGCACGTACACGTTCCTTGCCCGTCTACGTCTTCATGCTTGGCTTTATCGTGCCGTCTCCTCCACATGCACGTCTAGCCTTCTTACTCGATGCACATCTCCTACCCAAGTGTTTATTTTTGGTTCTCTATCATCTATATATATAAATATATACACATACGGTTGATGTCACGCAAAACCTCAAGCCGCAAACCAGCCTCTTCCTCAAGCCGAAAGCAAGCCCTCGTTGAGTTGTTTTCTCCACACACAGCAAACTGCACACTCAGCCCTTTAGCACAGCAGAAGAACCACAAACAAAAGCCAACCAACGTGCCGAGAACCTCGATAACGTTGCCCTTCTAGCCACTGCATCCGATCCCACGCCAAAACTTCTCCCACATCCACCGAGAACAACCATCAAACAGCCACCAAGAAACTCCAACTCCACACACGGCAACCACCTGCACAAGGAAGCAAATGAAAAATCAGAAACAACCAACAGCCATCGTACCTTTGTTTTTCACACCCAAAAATAGAGCACCTCCTGATCTCCACGGTGAGCTACTGCCCAGCCACCCCACGGAACCAACTCCCTCCACGATGTCACCACACTGCACAGGAAGTGTCATCGGGCACCTCATGCCAGCCCAAGCCGCCACTCCTTTCGGTAAGCTCACGACATGCCCACTGTTTCTTTCTGTCGCATCCCTCACGCAGTGCTCATGTTCCTCCCGTAAACTCTCTCACTCTTCGTCTCTCTCTCTCTTTCATCACCCTCTCTCTCCCAGTTGCACAGTCGCCCATTCGCCTGAGTCAGCACCTCGCTTGCCACCGTAGAGTGCAACTCAGCCGCTTTCGGTAAGCCCTGCACTTTTACCTAACTTGCATGATTTCAAATAGAAGACAGCATATACGCATCAATATGACAATTTTGCCCTTAAGTTAGTTTGTATTATAATTGAGCCTAAGCAGGCATATTAGGATCTTGCATAGAGTGGGTTATATTTTTAACAAAATTAACATGAAGATAAACATGTATGTTATTAGACTATATTCGGACTCTAAATTATTTTGGACTTAATAATATTTTTATTAGAGCGAAGATTATATTTCTTAAGGGGAATAGGCTTGTTTCTTAAATAGATTTGTGTTAAAATTAGAATAAGTGAATATCAATTAATTATCGATGAATTTAGGGAGATAATAGTGTTTTAGGGATTAGGAGAACTTTAAGTATTGAAGAATTAAAATAGGATAATTCTAGCATTTTACAGTTAAATATTTAAATACGGGTTCGATTGGAATATTTACGGATATTACACGCTCATGGTATAGGTGATCGATTACGTGCAAAAAATAGTGGATTAGCGCTGCAAGGTAAGTAGCATGATCATATCCTTACACGTATGTACGGTAAACGACATGTCTTTTATAAAAATATTATGCATGTATACCCTTCATTGGAAGCCCATTTTTACGTATCCAAGACATGATAAAATTATGAAAATTCATGATTTTATGAAAAGAGTTATGCATCAAAATATTTATGAAAAGTTATGATTTTATGTGAGAGTTATGCATTTAAAGTAATTTATGAAAAGCCATGCATGATTTTATGTGAAAATTTATGCATTAAAGTATTTATGAAAAATCATGATTTTATATGAAGACTTATGCCTTAAAGTATTTATGAAAAATTATGATTTTATGTGAGAAGTCATGCATCACGACATGTTATGAAAGAATGCGATTTCATTTGAAATCTATGATATGATATGACAAAATATGACAAGTATGTATGTGATTTCTTTTGAAATCTATGATATGACAAGTATGCAAGTATGATTATGATGAAATATGAATGATAAGATACGTAACAGCCTATGTTATGATATGAAGACGGTACCTATGATATGGGCATATTGCATTGCCAAGTCGTATATGCTGGTAGTGCACCCAATATGTCTTCCTTATGTATGGATTTCACAACCCGCGGCCACGGGCGAAATCAGAGTCTATTTAGATTTGCTAACCCTAACTCACGGGGGTCAACAGTGGGTAACGGCCTATGACAAGTGAAAGATAAACTCATGTTCATGTTCATGTTATTTACGTATGTATTTATAAGTAAGCACATTTTTCAAGAAACCTTATGTTTATTATGTTTACTGTATGATGTGTGCTTATTGAGTATTCGACTCATTTTAGTTTGTTTTCATGTTTTTAAACCACCCCAGGTGATGAAATTTATGAAGATGAGACTGCAGGACAGGACTTGACCCCGGGAGGCGAGACATAGGCCTAGACAGATTATGATATGATTAGCTTTTACGGTTTAAGATTTAAGTAAATTATTTTGATAAGCACATGAGACTTCCATATTTTTTTAAATAAGTGCTTCCGCAGACTTTATGTTGGATTTTAAGTATTAATTAAATTATATTTTATTTATATAATCTTTTGCATCTGGCTCGTTATTTAAAAGAAAAAATTTTAGTCAAGTTCAGTAGTAGCACACTGGCTCCCCGAAAAATTATAAAATGTCTTTATTGGGGAGCGGGGTGTTACACTTTGGATAATGGTCTGTCTTCAATTGTAACTTCTGAATAGCTTCTTCAGACACTACGTTCTGACAACTGCCGTTATCAATGATTATCTTGCAAAGTTTATCAGCAACTGTACAGGCCGTAGTGTGAAAAATATTGGCTCTCAACAAATTGTCTCCTGAATCACCCTTGGGAGCCAAGACTCATGGGCATCACCATATAACACGTCTCCATCCTCCTCGTCATTATAGACAAATTCCTGTTTCTTCAACTTCTTCTCCCACTTATTCTTTAATGAAGAGATTTTTATCTTTCTAATTAACGGGTTTTCTACAATCAGTTGCTCGATGTCTTGGTTTGCCACATCTAAAACATTTGATATTGCAATTAGAACTATGACCCTGCAATGGCTGAGCTGTAGGACTAGATTCCTGAGGACAATCTACTTGACTGTTTTGATTACTTCTAATTATTGGTCTCCTGTCTGGTGATCGCTTCAACTGCTCCCACCAAGCAGTGTTCTACCATTTAATCTGATGGCGACTAGTTTCACCTTCACACGATCTGGGACTTCCTTATAATAAAAATTCACTCAACTTCATGCAGCCAATCAATGAGACCTTCAGCCTGTAACGTACCAGAAAACTCAGGCAGATTCACTATGAAACCAAGGTCCCCATGATGCTCCTCCCTACCACGGTGCTCTCGAAATGAAGCACGATTGTGATACGGGTTCTCAAAAATGGAATCAGAATCGTGATCTTCCATCTCACGATCACTGATATTTTGTGCTGCTATCCGCTAGGTTAACTCTGCAATCTATCTTTGCAAATTCTCAATCATCACATCTTGAACACTACGATCACATCCTCAATCGTGATCTTTCTCATTTGGAACCTGCCCATGAAGACCACGATCACGACCACCAGCCATGGAAATTGATGAGATATCACCCTATGAAAGATGTTAAAGCTCTAATGCCAACTGATGCCAGACATAATTTAGATTAATTCTGGTAGCTAGTTTCAACATATAATCAAAACAGAGAATACAAGAGATTCACCAAAAACAGAAAAAAAATAACTCAATTTTCAATTGAAAAATATCAAAGCTCCAAAATGTACAACGAAACCCATAAGTCGGGCTGAAAAAACTATAAATCCAAAAATATTAGGATTTTACCAAAAATAATAATAATAAATCCTAACAAATAGACCAAAAATAAGAATAAAAATCACTTCCAAATCTGGCCAAATCAGAATAAAAATCACTTCCTAATCGAGAAATGAAATATTTCCATAAAAGGAAAAAAATCTAAAATCGGAGATTTTAAGGGAAAAATAGCTAAGTTTGGGATCGAATTGTGGTCTTAGCTTAGTGACCTCAACATGCGCTGTAACGTCCCATCCCCGTGGGTCAGGAGAGTTAACTCATGTCACCTAAAATCATCTCCAATAACACTTTTAAAATAAACCAGAGTCTTTATAACATATTAACCTATTTGTTTAACACAAATATCCATGTTCCTACATAATGGCATATCAGAAGTGCCTCAAAGACTATACATAAACATTTCCACAAAGACTAGGAATATCCATTACTCAAAATACCAAAGTAACATAAAATGTCAACACTACAAAAAATACTCTCCAAAAAGTCCTTGTACCCTAAGGCATATTTTTCTGAATAGAAACTAGTTGTCACATATTTTCTAAGTACAAAAAACTGTAAATAAGGCTACATGTTGCTTGAGTTCGACTCGATTTGTTTATTAAATGATTCATTCGTAAATGTAACTTATAATAAACTAGTAAACAATATAACTCATAACAAACTCAATTTGACTCCACTAAGCTTATATAAAACTGATTAACTTTATTTTTATTATTTTGTATTTTAACTTTATATACACTCCTTAGGGTCGGAAGGTGAGTGGTCCAGGCATTTAAATTGCAAGTGCCATGCGCGGGCCCTTATGGGAGAGCCCCAGTATTGCCATAGTGTCGCTAATAATAAAAATAAGAGCAAAGTGGCTGGGTGTACTTATTTGGAGGAGCTATGCTTGCTTATTTGGAGATTATTTAGTGCACCGAAAAATCGTCATTCTCCCACCTCTGGCTTAGAAAGTGATCAGATCTCATAGACAGCACCATTGTTAATGCTATAAAAATTGCTCAATAGGCCGGAAGGGAAGAAAGAGTCATTCCTGGCCCACTGGGGTGACTTGGGCCTCGTTCGGTGTTGTTAGGAGCTTCCGATTGTGTTCCGGTGCGGCCGTACTGCAGTGGTGCGTACGTCCATGGTGGTGAACAGAAAATAAGTGCAGAGAAAGTAAGAGAGACAACGCCAAGATTTACATGATTCGGCACCAGGCCTACGTTCACTGGGATTTGGGAAGGAGAAATCTACTATAATATTCTTGTTTACAGTCTCTCGTGGTATCTCATATTTCACTGTACAATGGTTATGCTGAATATAAATTTAGTGGAGAAAAGGCCTTCGTTGGTGCTCCCCTATTTGAAGGATCCATCGAAAAGAAAGAAGAAGCACTGAAGAAGAAGAAGATCGTCCTCCGGAAGTCATCCCGACCCCTTCTATTTATCTGAATCCCTTTTCCCACATGCCCCCTATAGTGGTGAGGCAGGGTCTGCTGTGCTTGCTCGACAGGTTCTTTTTTTCCATTTCCCCTTGCAGCCTTTCCCTCCTAGCTGTCCCTTTCCCTTGACATCCCACTACTTCTTGATACCATGCCCCCTGACACCATGGGCCATACCCTGGACACCCCATGCATCCTCACCCCTTTCACCTCTTCTTGTTCCCTGCTGGGCCTGGTGGCTCGGCCTGGGCCAAATATTTTTACCCCCTCACATGACTAATTTTTATGTTGATTTAGGGTCATGATATTGCACTACTAATTATGAAACGGATGGCTAATTATTTCGACTGAAATGAGGGAAAATGTGAGAACTCAGTACATCTTGAGTTGACGTGCTTGTTGACAGTATACATACATAAAAAGCGCAGATTCACCCTTGATCTTAACCCCTTTTCTTTCATGATTAAACAAAAGTTGGTATATTTGTGTTCATCTTCGTTGGAAAGCTGAGAGTTTTCAACACTTCATCAGGTCGATTTTGCTATTTCAACTTGTTTGCCCGGCCGCGGTGAAGGTGAAGACATCATCTTCTCCTTTGATTTCTCTGTGCCTTTCCCGTCCATTTCCTCAAGTATATATGAGTAGTACTGATATTGTTTCTTTCCATTTCAGTTGTTTTTCCCTTCTTTATTTAATATGATTTTGGTTAATTTTGAGCTTGAAGTTACAATACGAAATGCTTTGTTGGTGGTGTTTCTATAATCTTGATTTAGGATCCTAATTTTGAGCCTGATCTTAATTTTGACCTCAGGACTTGATGAGACCTTAGATACAATATTGTGTTTTTTAGTAATATTGTGAATTTTTTTTAAAAAATATTTAAAACTTTTAAAAAAATACATTAAAAAAAAGTAAAAAAGAAAAAAAAACCCAAATTAACAAGCGGCGCCGATCGATCACTACAAGAAAATTACTTAATTACGATTAGTTATTTATAGCGAAATAACTATTTTTAGCGAAAATAAGTCTATTTTCGTCCCAAGAAAATGTCTTTTTTGTCGAAAAAAAATGTTTTTTTCGTTGCAAATTGTCTTTCTTTTAGTGAATGTTAAAAGGGTAATGATATACTTACACCTCCTTTACTATTGTTTTACTACCTAATTATTTTTTTTCTCTTTTTTTTTTTTAATTTAAATCTGGATTAAAAATCCAAGAACATGACTTTAAGTCAAATTTTATAAAATTGAATTTATTTTTAATTAAATTACATTGTTAAGTTGGTTGCTTGAATTTGTTTTCTTCTAGATTATGCAAGAAGGTCATTTTATGAGATTTTGAATCCAAATTCAAATAGTAAAAGAAAAAAAACTAAGTAGTAAAGCAGTGGTAAAGAAAATGTAAGGCTATCATTATCCATGTTAAAAAAGGTATGGGCCATTAATGAACAAAACAAAAAGAGGGTTGAAGTAATACAGAATCTCGGCAATGAATTAAGTCATGAGTTTTTCTATAATTTTTAGTTTAAATATTTTCTGCCGCTACAAGAAAATTTCTTATTTGTGATAAGCTATTTTTTGCAAAAATAACTATTTTCTATCAAAATGAGTATGTTTTCGTCGCAAATAGCCATTGATCTGATCGTAAATAATCAATCACAAATGCTATTTTTCTTGTATCACGTAATAAATAAATAGATACAATATGTGAATTCAACTGCACGTAGCTAGACTCCATGTTAATACAACAGAATCAGATATTTTATTTGTCATTTTCTAAATATTAGAAAGAGTGGATGATCCACTATGACAAAATAGGCTTTTTGCCACAAAATATTTTTCCAAGACAAACCATGGTGGGAAATACTTTCTTGATGTCACAAAGTGAGCTCTTGGGAAAAATAATCTGCCCTGTTGTAGCAACATGTTGATGGATCACGCGAAAATGTTGTAAAAAGGGGTCTTTTGCCACAATAGATGTCGCCGCAAAAAAAACGACCCCACATCTTACGCATCTTGTAACATGTGCAAACCCATTTCAATGAAAAATATGGTGGGAAGCTGATTCTCTCCCTTTCCTTCGATTTTCGCAGGGAAATTTCTTTTCTCCTCATGCCAAATTTACCAAATTTCCCCTCTGCCTCTCTTATTTTCTCCCATTTCATGAAATCCTCCCGTGATCGACCATTTGCATGTTAGGTCAATTAGGGCTTGTGGGAGATAATTTCGTAGAGAGGAGAGGGTTGGTGTACACGAGTTGGAGGGACTCCCACGGTTTCCATCCACCACGTTCAACCCCAGAAGACTTGGTGGAGCTTCCAACCTAGCCAACCTCATGGATTTTTTGGTAGCTGGTTGGACCCTGAGCTCCACCGAAGACAGCACATGGTGTTGCATCACTGCTTGAGAGCACCTTGTGGGTATGAGCACAGGGGTTCATGTGGTTTTCAGTCAGAGTTGTCCATGGACTGGTAGATGATGTAACCATTCTCGTAGGTTCTCTCTCAGCTCGAACCTATCACTCTCGAAACCCCAGTCTTTATATTCATATCCTGGTTTTCAAGATTCACTTTGGAAAGCAAAATCTATCCTCTAATTGTTCCTTTTGTCTACTGCTTTTCCATATTATTCAATTCAATTGTTTATCGTATCTTCATCTCATGAGATAATTGTAAAAAATCCTTATCAAACATTGTATACATAGAAATCATAGGCAGCATATAATATTACATGAATGATTGATCATGAGAAACATTTGGCACCCTCTTGCGCTACAAACATTATTATGATTAAACATGCCTTTCCCTCATTTGATCAAAAGCCAAGTTAAGCATCAAATAAATTCTAAGTCGGAGCATCCCGGCCTAGCATTGTTCTTTTGTTTTTTTGGAAGAATCATATTATGATCATAAAGGTTAAAACTTTAATCAAATTAGTCGTATTCAATAGTTCTAAAATATTTGCATCACTCATGATTTCGTTTTTAACAAATAACGATCAAGACCTATAAGGATAATTGGCCGAAATATTGGATTAATCTTCTAATTGTTATGTCTTTTCCATTTGCATGTACGTACGTATTTGTCATGTCTCGCCATTCTAATTAGACATGCACGTATGTACATATTTGGACAATGACCTAGAAACATATAGAAAAATAAAAACTGAAAAAAGGGCTCCATCTATCACTTGTCCGAAAGGAAGAGATTGGACATATGATCTGTCTGATGTCCTTTCCTATCAAAAGATCTGGATGTGCCCTCAATAATGAGATCATAAAAATGATAAGAAAGCCGACATACCATGATGAGCGATGGGATATCCATAAGGTCGTAATCAGAATCATGCAATGAGTTTTTAGATTCTCCTATTTATGTTTTCTATCCTTTGATCCCAAGCAAACTAGTTGCTGAGAAGCCTAAATCTCTGATCGATCCCATATATCCATTCATCCCTCCACATGATACAACATCCATAAAGACGAGCACCTAATTGCATCTACTCAATGTTTTGTAACTAAGATTTCACCCTTTCACCTAAATCGAGCCACAATAAAAAGCCCTTTCCTCCCAGCTTCTACACATATCAAACACTCCTGCAACTACTAATTACCAGTACTCCTGCGTTTCAGTCCCAAATTTCCCAAGCAAAAGAGAGCCAATCGTGCATACAAAGATGACCAAACAGGCTTTCTTCTCCTTCTCACTTCTACTCTTTTTTCTTTGCCATGGCACCACAACTTTAGCACAGCCAGCTCAGGCCCCAGCCCTGCCCGCCTCAGCCCCAAAAACTCAGCCTCCTACGTCACCAGCAGCGAGCAACGTTGACATCACCAAAATCCTGCAAGGGGCCGGAGAATTCTCGATCTTAATCCGCCTCCTAAAGAGGACTGCAGTGGCTGATCAAATCAAAGGACAACTCAAAAAATCAAATAATGGCTTTACCCTTTTTGCTCCAACCGATACTGCATTTTCCAACCTCAAATCTGGCACTCTAAATTCTCTCAATGACGAAGACAAGATCCGACTTATACAGTTTCATACCTTACCCAGTTTTTATTCTCTATCAAACTTCGAAACTGTGAGCAACCCAGTCCGAACACAAGCAGGAGACAGCACCCCAGGGGAATACCCTCTAAATGTGACCTCTTTGGGAAACCAAGTTAATATTTCGACCGGTGTAGTCAATGCCTCAGTGAGCGGAACTGTATATTCTGATAATCGTCTTGCTGTTTATCGAGTTGACAAAGTGCTTCTTCCTATGGATCTTTTCGTTGCGAAGACTCCCATAGCAGCCCCAGCACCAGCCCCAACCAAGCCTAAGGCTAAGAAGAAGAAAGCAGCAGCCAGTCCAAAGGCTGTAGACGACGACACTCCAAAGGCAGCAGAGAGTCCAAAGGCCGCAAGCACAAGCACAAGCACAGGCACAGGAACTAGTACCAGTAATAGTGTTCCTACCGTGGTTGATTCTGGTGCAGTGAGTCCGAAAAAGCAGGGAATAATGGTACTGTCCGTTGGAGTTACTGTTTTGATTGCTGCATTTTCTATGTGACAAAACAGATGAAAACTTCATGATCATAAGCACCAGCAGGATCTATTTTTGTGGGGTCTAGTTGTCTATTACGGTATGATTTTGCTGCGTTGGTTTGAAGAGTCGATCGTCGCAATCACCGAGTGATTGCTAATAATCAAATAATTGCTATCCTTCACCTGTTGATGTTGTACTTAATAGTTATGTTTTCCTCGATATGTACATGTTGTGTCCTTTTCATTTTCGAGCTTCTTTTTGCACATTCGAGTAATTATTTTGTATCAATTTCCAAGAAAAATTATATATCTATATCCATTGGCTTGAGCATTAATATTATTTATTTTTTCTTTCGAATACCAAATATATTCAAATTTCAATCTGCATTGTGTCAATAAAATGGAAGGTAAGCTTTGCACACCGATTTTTAGTAAAAGAACTTATTTCACAATATGATTCTTTAATTTAATGCTTTATGTAGAAAAAAAGGGCATTCATTTTAAGATTGAGTCCGGCACATGAGTACCACGCGAACAGCAAAATGACCACTAATATATATGAGTAAGACAGTACTTTTGACAAATCAAACGACCAGATAAAAACACTACTATGAAAAATGCGGAGTAGTTTTGTGTATCTTTAGGTAGCACAAGCAAGGGAGTAGGCGATTTTTTTTCTTGCTGCTAGGGTTTTCGTGTCTAGGGTTTTTCGTGTTGGTGTGGGGGCGTTGCAGCGCCTGCATGGCCCACCCGTGTGGCCCTTTGGGGGCTACCGGAGGGGTTTGTCCTGCGAAGGATAAGGAAGAGGGGTCAGGAGAGGGTTCTGGTGACGGTGGGGGTGGAAAAGGAGTGACTGCATGGGGGAGTTGACGTACTTTTGCTCAGGTCCTTCAAAGGCCATTACCGAATGCGAAATTCAGGTTGTCTCTGAGAAAACCTGAAATGATTAATAGGGTGTTGGGTTTTGTTTTCTCAGATGTTGAGATGGATAAGGCAGCAGAGGAATTAAAATTCGCTTTGGTGTTGAAGTTTGTTTCGAAGAGGCCATCCATTGATGTACTGCGGCTGCAGATCATCAAGACTTGGGGCTTTACGGAGGTGCCAATGATCAGTTTCATGGATGAGGTTCATGTGCTACTGCATTTGGCAAATGAGAAAGACTACTTGCATGCTTGGGTGAGGGAAGGCAGATTGGTTGCAGGTTGTCAATTCTGGCTATTTAACTGGTCGGTGGAGTTTGATATAAATAAAGAATCATCCATTGCACCGCAATGGATTTTCTTGCTGGGCTTGTCGTTGCACCTATATCTTATCGATTGCCTGCAGAGTTTGGCTTCTCGGTTTGGCAAGTTTCTTAGATCTGATGATGTGACTTTATATCGAACTCGGGCGACTGGGGCGAGAATTTGTGTGGAAGTTGACCTTAAAGATGAACGAGTTGATGGCTTTCCAATCTTAGTTGGGCAGAAGCAGTTTTGGCAGAAAGTTAAATATGAGAAGAGGGGCTTTTACTGTCAGAGATGTTTTCGGCAAGGGCATACGGCAGTTGTATGTCGATCGAGGGAGAAAGCATGGGTTCATATTGGTAAAAAGGATGGGATGCGAGGACTGGGAAAGGAGCAGGTGGATAATGTTTGGAAGGAAGTGGGACGGAAGGCTGGTATTTCTTCTGATGATAAAGAACAGAGTAAGAATGAAGCAGACGCTGTTGTGGAGGAGGGACATATAGAGGAATTGGAGAGAGTGGGAATTGAGGGGAGTGAGAGGGAAGAGGAACCTGTGCAGGTAGAGGAAAGGGAGGTAGTTCCCTCTGAGGCTGTGGTCATTAGCATAGAGAATAGCACGAAGATGGTGGAAATGAATCAGTTGCAGGTCGGTGATGTTCCAATTCTTCTAGATAAGGGACTTTCAGAAATGGCAGTTACTGAAGAGCAGAATAAGGGTGTGGTTCCTTTGGTCAGTGGCATAGAATCAGATAGTGATGAGGAGGATGTTGAGGAAGTGTGGTGTGATGAAGAGATCCGTGCTTCACGTGATGAGTCCTTGGTGATCGTAAGAGAGAAGGGCGTGGTCTGTCTGGATCAGTCTTTTGAGGGGCAGAGGGTTTCTTGTCAGGGGAAGGTTTCTTTGGATTATTCATCAGAGTAGGAAATGGGTGAAGCCTCAGTGCTTAGGGGCAAAGAAAAAATGTATGAATCGGATACAGAGCATTGTATGGTATCCAAAAAAAAATATGTAGGAAAAAGTGCGGAGGAAGTCTCAAAGGGTGCATACCCGTTCTCATAAGTTGGATTTATGATTGATACAGTATTTTTCTGGAACATTAGGGGGTTGGGCAGGTCTAGAGGAAGGTTGAAAATTTTAATTAGGAAATTTCAAGTGGAGTTGTTTGCTATAGCAGAACTGTTTGTGGATGAGGGTCGTATGGCAACACTAGGTTCTTTCCTGAGTTTCCACCAGTTTCTTTCCAATGAGAATTAGGGTGGGAAATTGTGGATTTTTTGGAAGGAGATTAATGCTTTTGAGGTGGTTTCAATTACGGCGCAAATGGTGTCGGGTTGGTTTACTAAGGATGGGAAAAGGATCTTTGTGTCTTTTGTCTATGCGAAGTGTTCTTATGTAGACCGAAGAGAGCTATGGAGGAGTATGGGAGAATCCAAAGTTTCGGATGCCCTTTGGTTAGTTTTAGGTGATTTTAACAGTATTAGAGTTGATGCGGAAAGAGTTGGTGGCAATCCAAGGCCTTTCGTATCAATGGCAGATTTTAATGATTGCATACATCATTGCGGGCTTTTTGATTTATCAAGCACATGCCAACTTATGTCGTGGTGCAACGGGCATACAGGGGTGTCGCCCAGCTGGGCGAAGCTGGATAGAGCCCTTATTAATTCAGCTTTCTCAAACTTGTTTGGTTCGGCTCATCTCAGATACCAGGGTCGAAAGTTGTCAGATCACTGTTCAATGGTGGTCTATGTGAATAGGCCGTTTTCTCTTTATGGACTGCCTCCTTTCCGGTTCCAAAACATGTGGTCCTCACATGACATGTTTTTGGGGTGTGTGAAGGACGCCTGGTGTAGGAGGGACATGGGATCGGGACTAACTTTACTGGCTACCCGTTTGAAACGCACGAAGATAGATTTACGTGCGTGGAATCAGAGTGTTTTTGGGAGAGTAGGTGTGAATATTCAAGCCTTGGAGGAATGCCTGGATGTTCTGGAGAATCAGTTACTAACGGAGTATTCGATGGAGGATGAAGATGATTATTTGGCCACAAAGTTGGAACTGCAGGTCTGGGAAAAACGAGAAGCTACTCGACTGGGTCAAATTGCAAAAAAGAAATGGCTAACTGAGGTTGATCAGAATTCCAAATTCTTCCACACTGTTATAAGTCAGAGGGGCAAGAAGGGTCGGTTGGACAGAATGGTGTTGGCTGATGGAAGGGTCCTAGAAGGTGCGGAAGTGGTCCACGAAGAGGCTGCTAAATATTTTCAGACTCTACTGGAGGAGACGTCTCCCATTGTGGCCAGCGATCTTTCACCTCTAATAAACCGGCATATTTCAGAGGGTAAGAATAGCTTATTGTGTGTTATATTGATAGAGGAAGAAGTCAAAAGAGTTGTGTTCTCAATCCTAAAGGATAGTAGTCCGGGGCCCGACGGTTTTGGGTCAAAATTTTATATGGCTTGCTGGGAGATTATTAAAGAGGATCTCGTCGAAGCAGCACGCATTTATCCAGGTTTTACTCCTCCTCTTTTATTGATCTAATTCCAAAGGTGGATAATCCTTCAAGTTTTGATAAATTTCGTCCCATCAGTTTGTGTTCGGTGGCCTATAAATTTTTTTCAAAGATTACTGTTTTTAGACTTATAGCTTGTGTTGAGAAGTTGGTTTCATATGAACAAGGTGCTTTCATTCCGAGGGGGAGCATTTTTGAGAAAATTTCGCTTGCACAGGAAATGGTTCTTTCTTTACATAAGAAAAGGGCAGGTGGTAATGTGATGGTTAAGCTAGATATGGCTGAGGCTTATGACAAAGTTAATTGGGGATTTCTTTTGAAGGTTTTGAGAGCTTACGGGTTCTCAGATCATTTCTGTAAAATCATAAAAAATTGTGTGGAGGCCCCGTGGTTTTCGATCATGATGAATGGTACTATAAAAGGTTTTTTTCAGTCAGCAAGAGGACTGCGACAAGGGGACCCCCTCTCCCATTTTCTTTTTATTCTTATGGAGGAGGTCTTGACGAGGTTATTCCGGAGGAATTTTGAGGATGGTCGTATTGGAAAGTTTTACCTACCGATTGGTGCACCTTTGGTTTCTCATTTATTGTATGCAGATGACATCCTTATATCTGCGAATGGTGGGAAGAGGTCGATAAAAAATTTGATAAAGGTTCTTGAGCTATATGAAAATTGGTCGGGTCAGAAAATCAGTAAAATGAAATCTGCAGTCTTTTTCTCTAAACACATTCATTTGCGCGTAAGAGATGTTTGCTACGAACTACAGGTTTCGTGGAAGGTAGCTTCGCCGTTACATACTTGGGTGCTCCATTGGTTTCAGGGAGGCTAACATCCCGTGCTTTGGAACCACTGGTGGATAAGATCCGTAAAAAAATTGCCGGCTGGAAGTTTAATTTGCTTTCACAAGGTGGACGCTTGGTGTTGTTAAGACACGTCCTATCTAGCTTGCCCATCCATTTGATGTCTCTTCTAAATATTCCGTTGAGCATTTTCTCTCGCATTAAGTCTCTTTTGGCAAATTTTTGGTAGGGAGAGATGGATGGGAAAAATAAATTTCATTGGCGATCTTGGGAGAAGGTGTGTAAACCAACCTCGGAAGGTGGTTTGGGTGTAAGAGACCTAAAGGAAGTCCAGAAATCGCTTCATATGAAACTTGCTTTCAAGTTAATCACCTCTAATAATTTATGGGCGTCGTTTTTTAGGGCCAAATATTGCAGGAATAGCCATGTGCTGGCTCGGATGGAGAGGACTGCTGGTTCGAGATTTTGGAGAGCTATGGTGGCTATCATTCCAGAAGTGATGGATAATATGAATGGTGCGTGGTGGGAATTCCTCTTTCTGGTTTGACAGGTGGCTAGCTTTGGGTCCTTTGTCGGTTAGCACAGAGGTTATTTCCAATATGAAGCTCTGTATTCAGGATTGTTGGCAGGAGAATGCATGGAATTCAGATCTCTTGCTGGAGTTGGTTGGTGCTGATAAAACAATGGAAATAATGAAGAATGTACTGGTGGGTAAAACTGGTGTGGATATTGACATCTGGAAACCTTTTCCTGATGGGAAGTTTTCCACAAAAACAACATGGGAGGTAGTGAGGAGGAGGGACGAGAATCTGGTTTGGCATAATTGGTTGTGGCATCCTTTATTGCCTAGAATAATTTCTATTTGTAACTGGAAAGTATGGTTCTGATGTTTGGCTGTGGACGATAGAGTGCAGATGAAAGGAATTCAGCTAGTTTCGGCTTGTGATTGCTGTGTGCAGAGGTCTCAGGAGGATATGGATCATATTTTCTCTACAGGGGAGATCGCTACGGAAATGTGGCGTCGAGTGAGCGTGCTACTGGGGATCCAATTTAACCCATCTGCTACGTGGAAAACCAGAATGTCCAGCTGGTTTGTGTATGCCAGGAAATCATCTATTAAGGGCATGATAATTGGCATAATACCATGTGTGATCAAATGGTGTTTATGGAAGAGAAGGTGTAAAGTAAGAATGGAGGGTGCTAAATGGAATGCGGATCAGGTTTGGAGGCAAGTAAGATATTGGGTGAGTGCTATGGTAGAACAGTCAAATGCCATGCGCACTTAAGCAACCAGACTTGGAGATTGTGAGGGAATTACAACTGCTGATTCTTCCGTCTTGTGCAAGACCAGGCAGAATGATTTTATGGGTTAAGCCTCCTTCCGGTTGGGTGAAATTGAACTGTGATGGCAGCTATAGGGGTAATCCCGATAATTCAGGTGGTGGTGGGGTCATTCGTGATTGCCGCGGCGAGGTGAAAGCAGCTTTTTCTAGTCACTTTGGGCAAGGAACGAATAATAGTGCGGAATTAAAAGCTATCTTGGAAGGAATTCGGTTGTGTAAACGGATTGGGTATTTGGATGTGATAATTGAGAGTGACTCGCGAATTATTGTGGATTGGTTGCGGAAAGGCACATGTACTCTATGGTATCTTTGGGATTTTTGGGAGGGTCTATGGGAGGAGTTACAAGGTGTGAATTTCAGGGTGACACATCAATATCGAGAAGACAATAGTGCGGCAGATTTTCTTGCTAGAGAGGGGGAAATGGGGAAGAGAGTGATCTACGAAGGGAGTCATATGCTACCTTTTTTACTTAAGGGGATTCTTCGGGTGGAGAGATGGGGTCTTCCATCCTTCCGTAAAGTTTACTGTGTTTATTTATTTGTTTGTTGGATTGTTTTTTTGGGTGTTATGGGTTGGGTTGGTGTTATTATGTCGGTTTGTTACCATGGTATTCCTCTGCCAGAAGTGAGGTTTTTCTAATAAACTTGGGTCGGGGCCACATCGTGAGTGGCAACCTGCTATTTTGAAAAAAAAAAAAAAAACGACTAGATCAATATTGATGCATGGTTTAAAATTTTCATATTTGTCAAATTTTGTAAAATATATAAGTAGTTATTCGCATGATTATATTGATCCCAAGATTGGTGTTGGGTTTGTTCGGGTTAATCAGTGGTTGCAAAATTGGCTGCTCCAAATTAATAGGCGTATTAGATTTGGTTGGTGCTAAGTCGAGTTTAAATTGTGTATGAGTCAATCTTTAATGTATGAACTTCATACGAAATTAATGTACTATTAGGATTGATGCAGGGTCGTCTAATCCAATTAATTGAATATATATATTTTTCCTAATCAAGCTTCATATAAATATATATATATACACAAATAGAAAGGGTGGAGGACATATCCAAAAAAAAAAAAAAAAGGAGGTGGGAGGCCCTAACAATCATCTCTAAACTAGCTAATACAACATAAGAAAAGAAAAAAAGTGGGATCTCAAGCCAATGGCTCCTACCCATTTCCCATAAAGGGAAGCCGCTTAAAGCGGTTTTTTTGCTGTCTGATAAACAAATTGCGACACCACTACGACTAAAAGTTGCAATAGTTGTGTCGTGTTGTACTTTGTTGGTCCAATTTGATTGAAAGAAATGTCCACTGGAATGCTAATTCGAATGGGTATAACAAAGTATTTGATCCTAATCACTCATATTCGAACAACAATAGCATTACTCGATTATGTTTGAATGAAAAGGCAATACGTTTGAACCATTTACAGTCACATTGTTTGAACGATTATAACCTTTGAACGTCGTTCGAATTAGGAATTTTCTTATTCGAACAATTCGAGTTACTGTTAAACAGTAACTGCACACCTTCAAACCATATACGGTCTTCACATTTGAATGGACTTCAATCTTATTTGAACGGGCATGCCTTCAATATTCGAATGACCTTGCATCCACTTCGAACATTTCTCAACCCAATCGAATGTGAATAAAGTTTTGAATATTAGGCTGATATCATAACACTTCGAACAATATTCTATGTTTGAATATAAGTTGGCCATTCCAATGATTTTAGGGACAAAATGCCTTAGTCTCGAAATTTTTTTCCGACGGGAAATTTCGGCCTAAAAGATATTTTTGTGATAAAAAATTTTTCTCGTCCTAGAATGTCTTGCGCGATAGACTTTTTGGGATGAATTAGGGACAAAATTCTTTCATCCTTAATTGTCTTCTGGGACAAAATCCCACTCTTTTGTGATGAAATGTTTTTTTCCCAAAAGAGGATTTTTGTTTTAGTGTTACATCTTCTTTTGAAATAAAAAATTAAAAAAATCACCCTCCAAAATAACGTGATTAACATTGAGAGGAATTCTAACCACAACTATCATTTTTCAATACAAAAATGAAATATGCACAACTATTTTAGAACTTTTATGCCGCTCTTCAACAAACTACAAGAAATAGTACTTTAGCCACAAATATATTATACAAAAGTAAACTTATAAGGTGACGTGGCTTAATGTAGTAAGTCATATTACACAGTTGCTTTTGTGATAAAATAAATCTAATAGATCATATGAAACTATGTCAGTTTATGAGTTTATTTTTGTGTAATCCTTGTATTTGCAGGGCGTTGTTGTGAAATGTTGTGTAAAACACACACACCAACGATGAAAAATAAAGTAAAAACAAGCACAATCAAGCACACGATGCATAATATACGTGATTTGACAAATTGCCTACGTTCATAAAACTGCAGAAATCTTATTAATATAGGAGATTACAATCAATCGATCTCAAGTCACACTTTCAAAGACTTTTTGCTCTCTCACACAATATGCACTCACTTGACAATTTTTCTCTCTCAAAATATGCTGAAAGTCGTACAAAACAAGTCAAATACGACATATATATATATATATATATATATATATATATATATATCAAACAACGCTGGAAACCCTAATCAGGCAAAATCTGCATTCTTCACTCGAGCAGTGTGTCGGGTGCGCATTGAGCAAACAACCAAAACAACATTGACTCGAGTGGGGTGTCGAGCGAGGCTCGAGAGAACAGGTTGAGCTTTGCATGAGCCTACTATCGAGCGCACGTCAAGTGAAATCACGGGTTAAGCTTCGCTCGAGTGCACATCAAACAACATCTTTTTCAGCTCCAAAACTAGTCTCCACATACACTCCAACAATCTCCCACTTGGAGACTGGGTCTCCACATGCCAGCCACTATTTTCAGCCAAGCACTATCCTCTCTGCAGCTCACAGATCCCGTCTTCAGGCCAGAAGACGCACTTAAATCAAGCCTGACATTAGTCTCCCACGTACATCGCCCTTAGTCAGTACATCCACTGAGTGATACACAACTCGCACTGCACCGAGAGCATCCGATCTTGAATTGATCTTGACAATCTTACCCAACTTTCCTAGGCTTTCATGAGGAACTAAAAAGTTGACTCCCTTTGGCTTCTTCACATGTTCGTGCGATCAAGCTTGTTTTTTTGCACTCTTGTATTTTCCTGCACATCAATGAACTCTGGTGTTAAATACAAAGAGTTAGATCTTTTACCATGCGCTAGGATCAACATACCTGTAGTGATCTTCCAAGCTCCTCTAAAGGACGCTATTATAAAACTGCTATCATCAAATTATTCCATAGAGATCAGGTTTTTCTTCAGATCTGGAACGTGTTTGACTTGTTGTAAAGTCCACACGCCCTTGTTTGGAAGTGTCATGTGCACATCACCCATTCCCACTACATTCAGTGCCTCTCCATCAGCCGCATATATCTTTTTAAAATCACCAGCAACATAATTCTGCATGATTTCTCGATATGAGGTGCTATGAAACAAAACCCCTGAATCTAACACCCAATCATCAATCGGACTGTGCACTGCAAGAGGTAAGGTATCATGAATTTCTTCTGCCACTATATTCATAGCATCATCCTCAGAACTTTCTTGATTCCAACAGTTTCTCTTGATGTGGCCTGGCTTCCCACAATTCCAGCATGTGATTTGTTGTCGAGATCTTGTCTTGCTATTTCTCCTGCTCTTCGAGATTGACCTGTTATGTCCTTTGCCCCGATTGTCAACATTTAGGGCAGATCCTGAACCCGAGAACTCACCTGAGTCTCTTCTACGTATCTCTTCAGTAAGGACCATGTCACGTATGTAATCGAAGTTCAGCTTCGTCTTACTAGCTGAACTACTCATAGCTATTCTTATGGCCACCCAACTATTTGGCAATGATGCCAACATAATCAATACTTTGATCTCATCATCAAACTCAATCTTTGCAGAAGATAATTGATTTGTAATTGTATTGAATTCATTCAAGTGTTGGGCTACAAACATACATTTCAACATCTTTAGATTGAACAATTTCTTCATCAAGTGCACTTTATTATTCACCGACAGCTTTTCATATATATCTGACAAAGTCGCCATGAGATCCACCGCAGTTCTCTCCTTACTGACGATCCCTAGAACCTGTTGATCTAACAGGGTCCACTCAACATCATCCATGCTCTCCGGCTCTTTTCGCAACAGTGGAAGATGGAGCTTCTTCCCATAGAGATAATCCTCGATCTGCATCTTCCAGTAACCAAAATCAATGCTGTCAAACTTCTATATCTTGGGTGCATTCGCTTTATCTCTAGCCATCATTCTACTTCAGATCCGACATTGGCTCTTGATACCAGTTGTTGTGAAATGTTGCATAAAACACACACACCAATGATGAAAAATAAAGTAAAAGCAAGCACGATCAAGCACACGATGCACAATATACGTGATTCGACAAATTGTCTACGTCCATAGAGCTGTTGAAATCTTATTAACAGAAGAGATTACAATCACTCGATCTCAACTCACACTTGCAAGGGTTTTTTGCTCTCTCACACAATATGCACTCACTTGACAATTGTTCTCTCTCAAAATATGCTGAAAGTTGTATGAAACAAGTCAAATATGACATATATATATATATATATATATGAAATGACACTGAAAACCCGAATCTGGCAAAATCTGCGTTCTTCTCTCAAGCGGCATGTTGAGCACGCATCGATCGAATGACCAAAACAACATTGGCTCGGGTGGGGTGTTGAGCGGGGCTTGAGCGAACACTAGGGTTTATGTCTTGCTCATGCTCACTGTCGCGTGGGACTCGAGCGAACTCATGAGTTGAGTTTCGCTCAAGCCCACTATCAAGTTTACATTGAGCGAATTCACGAGTTGAGATTCTCTCGAGCGCACATCATGCGCAAATCAAGCAACACATTTTTTAGTTCCAAAACCAGTCTTCACATGATACACCCCAATAGGCTTTTCATAAACGATTATTATATTTTAAATTGATTTGATTTTGTTTAATCTTGATAGGTTTGAATTTAAAAAATAACGATATTTAATTATATATAAATGTACCTAAAGTTATGATCTATTAAACACAATATGCACGTTGATCCTATTCTTTCCACTAAATCAAGAGGACAGCTTGCTTGGTCGGAATGAAGTTTCTTAGTCGGGATCGATGGACTTGCATGTCCCCATTTGAAAGATCTTAATTCCTCAATCAGAATGATCGTGTTTAATTGGCTGGCTAGCTTGATCTCCCTCGGTCGGATGGAACTTTATTACTTGATGAAACCTTGTACTTTCTCGATTAGCTAGATGGAGTACTTACCTTGATCGATCGGAATGCTTATTAATCGAGATTGTGCTCCTTATTGGTTTGGCATGCGGTACGCTGGTACTTGGCCCTCCTTCAGATATATAACTGATCAGCAACTATTTAGTGCTTTGCCAACAACTCCAAAAAAGCAAGAAAAAAAAAAAAGAAAAAAAAAAGCTTGACATGGGTACTACAAGAAAAATGCTTATATGTGTTCAGCTTTTTGTGATTTAGGTTGTGGATGTGTTGAGTATTACTCTAGTCTATATTACGTAGTACACTTCGCCCCTAAGCGGAGACGTTTGAGGCAGGGGCAGAACTACTAAGGAGCTTGGCCCCCCAAAATTTTCAAAATTTTAAGAAAATTAAATTTTGAAAGGTGATTTTATAAGGTAGATTATATGAAAATTAGTATTTGACCCCCCCCAAACCACATTTCCTGGTTTCGCCCCTGGTTTGAGGTTTGCTAAACTGGATAAACTTATGGAGTAAATTAGTAAGCTGTGTTTGAGGTATTTTTTTACTGTGCTTTCTAACACAATTAATTAAATTGCAAAAAGCTGAGACGTGGTAAATTATAATATTCTCATATGAGGAACAAAAATAGAATAGGAAATTAGATTCAAAGGTTTATTTTCTTTTCCGCTTTTTCCTTGAGATTTTTTGCTGGCAAACAGTAGTTCTATCTAAGAACGATTCTAAATGAAAGGCGCTGGAGCAATGATATGCATCTTTTATTTCCCCCAAACACATTTGAGATACCCTCTCTTTTTGCTGCTTTTCGAAGCAAAGTAGTTGCTAAAACAACAAAATCTTTCACTTATCCATCCATACATGCATTCCCCCACCTTTCCAAGACAGATAAGCTGCACACAACTATGGATTTGCAACTAGCTAAAGATGTACCTTTTCACCTAACTTCACTCTCTCCCGCGGGCCTTAATAAGAGCCATATTCTCCCTCCCACACATATCAAGCCCTTCAGCAAGCACTACTCTTGCATTTGAATATCTCCCAAGCTAAACACAGCCGTCAATAGAACAACAAACCACAAACATGGCCAAGCAGGTTCTCTTTGCCCTCTCAATTCTACTTGTTTTTCTCTTTGATAGCATCACAACTTTAGCTCAGCCAGCTACCGCTCCAGCATTGCCTGCCACGCCACCAATCCCAGTTGCCACACCCCCAACCACCCCGGTTGCCAAGCCCCCAACCCCGGTTGCCACTCCTCCAACCCCAGTTGCCACTCCTCCAACCCCATCTACCACACCCCCGTCCGGCCTACCAGCAAAGGCCCCAGCTCAGTCTGCCCAAATCCCTGTACAAAAGGGCCCTACTGATGTTGTCAAAATCTTGGAAAAGGCTAAGGGCTACTCAGTATTTATCCGCCTCTTAAAGAGCACTGGATTGGCTGGACAACTATTTGGTCAGCTAAATAATTCAAATGTTGGCTTTACAATATTTGCTCCTACAGATGGTGCATTTTCAAGCCTCAAAGCAGGCACTATAAACTCTCTATCTGATCTTCAAAAGACTCAACTCATACAATTTCACATCTTAAACACCGTGGTTACCCTATCAAATTTCCAGACTCTAAGCAATCCAGTGCCAACAGAAGCTGGAGATACCAGCGCTGGAGAATTCCCACTGAACGTGACAACTGCCGGCAATCAAGTGAACATATCAACTGGCCTCGTGAATGCCACATTGGGAGGTACAATATACTCGGACAACCAGCTTATCATGTATCGAGTAGACAAAGTGCTTCTTCCACTCGATATATTCGTGCCTAAGACTAAAAAAGCAGCAGCTCCCGCAGCAACACTTGCAAAGCCAAATGGAACTGCAGATGCAGACAGTCCATCTGGTGGTGATGCTGCTGGCGTTGGTACTGATGACGATGCTGCTAAAGTGAACCACTCTGGTGCTGTGAGGCTCAGCTCATGGCGCGGAACATTGTTGTCCATTGGAGTTTCCCTGGTCGCATTCATTGTGACGAAAGTAACTTGATATTAGCGGATACGTATCATCTGGATTTTGCTTTGGTGGGGTCCAATTCTTTAATATTTCTGCATGATTTCGATGAGTTGGGTTGAAAGATCGTGATCATCAGTACTGTGTGTTCTCTAAATAATTGCCTTCTTTCGTCGTCCCATGTGTACCTTCTTTTATTTTTCTTGTTAAAATTGTCCATGTTAAGGTCTAATTTTGATTTTTATTTTTTTTATAAATTCTTATACGTACTTATTATATTTTTTTAATTTTAACTGTTTTCTTGCCCTGTTCCCTTTCCAGACTCTATATTCTTCATGTGAATTTTGTGTACCAATTCCAGAAAAGTTATGACAGTGGGTCTGATCCTTTATTAATTTTTCACTTTGTAACTGCAATATATATTAATAGAGTTTGGCTAGAGAGAAAATTTCAAAAAAACAAAAAAAATGAAATAAAGAAAGAACTCCAATGCAGCTTGGAACAGACAAGAAATTAAAAGACGAAAAATCTTAGGCAAGCACATGTGCTGCGAGAGGCTGATCACGATGATGTTAGACTATATATATAAATATATATATATATATATATATATTAATTTTCTTAATTAATTAGTCCTTTTAATTAATTAATTTTGTAATTTTATTTTTATTAGACTAATGTTATTCTTTAAATATATTCATTAGTTACACCCCGAAAAAATGGAAGCTGGAATATTACTATTAATTGATTTTCCGTTGAGAATTATATATAGCACATGACCAATTAATTTTTGTTTTAGGATAGAAATTTTAAAAAGTAGAAACTAAAGAGCTCATAAAACCAAAAATGCTAATTTGAAAATAGAAATTTAAAAAGATCAAAATTAAAGAATTTTAAAAAAGGGTACTGCATGTAACGCTTCGTTCCCGAGGATCCGGAGAGTTAACTCATGCTACCTGATAATCAACTCCAACACTGCTAGCTAGTATACTTCCAAAAGTTTCAAAACAAACATAAACACTTCAAATTTAATTAACCACACAAACTCATGTATCAAATCCTTAGTACAGTAACCCAAAAATATCAACTTCTCTACATGTCACTCAAACTCACATAATAGATTGAAGTAGAATTTACATAAGTCTCTATAAACCATCTAAACATACTGAAATCAAACTACTAAATAAGTAAATCCATCAACGGCACCAGTACCTTGAGGTACCCAACTACTATCCATAGCTAATCTTGCTCACATCCTCTATTATTGATCCTCAGCTGAACCATCAAGATCATCTGAAAATATTAGAGATAAGGGGGGATGAGTTATCAACAACTCAGTAAACAGAAAACATATATTAGTATGTAAACATGAGCATTTATCAAAATTCAGAATGCTGAATAAAATATTTTCTTTCAAAATGCAGAGTCATAATACTTGATTTCAGAATGCATAATCGAAACATGTTACCAAAAATATAAGAACGAAACTCTCAGAAAACATTCTTATTCAAAATTCCCTTTGGCAGAGCATAATTAAACATATTCATCTTATCTTATCATATCAGAATGGAGATCATATTTAACTCTCGTGGTAAGGTTGTGCATTTTGCGGAAAGCCAAGCAGAACATAAATCACCATAAATATCAAAGCGATTGCACTCAGAACAAAAAACTACTATTATATCCCGTGGGGGTCAAATGTCACTATTATATCCAGTGACAAGGTCAGAGGTCATTATTGTATCTTTTGACAAGGCTAGAGGTCACTATTATCTCCCGTGACAAGGCTAGAGATCACTATTATATCTCGTAACAGGACCAGAGGTCACTATTGTATCTCGTGACAGGGCCACATATCAGAGCAAAACAGAATCAGAAACACATCAGAATCAGAGCGTCATGCCAAAGGTTTTTCAGATGTCACATCATACTAAAACAGAGTACTGAACAAATTCAGATCATTTCACATTTTCCAAAACAGATTCAGAAATCTTCACATCACATGAAAAAATTATCAATTTTCATATTCGCTCTCTTTTGTATAGTTTAGAAACAAAATGTCAAAATAAGCTCATGCCTACACTGTCATGACAGAAAGCACTTTATTCTTATACAGAATCTCATGAGCAATGCAGAAAAATAACTGAAGTCGTTTCACATTTCTTTTCATAACGCAACATGCACATTTTCAAAATTGGCCTCAGTTCATTTTATTTTATATGCAAAATCTAGTATAGGAACCCCGCTTACTTGGGCTTCTTAGTTTATTCAGAAATTCTGCACAACAGAACTGAATAATTGTCAATCGTCACCTATAAAAATTTATGCAACTTAAATAAATCTCTAGTAGACAGATAAATCTCATATTACACCTAAAGTACCTATTTTAATTTCCCAAAAACCTAAAATTTCTTATAATTCTAAAATATCATCACTTCCTAAATTCCTCAATATCCACATAACTATTAAACACAGAATACTTCTAAAATTACATAATAATATTAGTAATAGATACAATTATACCATAAAATACATATAAATCTTAAAAATTATTTGAAAAAAAATATTTACAATGCGTAAATGCAAATCTCAAAAATATCAAGCTCGCGAACACCAAATTTAATGCCAAAATCAGCTTGAAATAAAATCACCAAAAATCACAAATTTTTAGATGAAGAAAAGTTTCGAAAATAAGGAAATTTTGAAGTGAAATTTTCGGAATAAAAAGGGCTGATTAACTGAAATAACACTAGAAGAATTTGACTGAAAAAAATGTAACCCTCAACGAACATTAACAGTACTCAAAAGTCGAGTGAAACACATGGTTTAATGGGTAAAAATAGAGCACGGCAATGGTCAGAAAAAACAGAGCATGGTTAAGGCAAAAATAGAGCACAGCTACGGATGAAAACAGAGCACGACAAAGGGCTAAAACAGGGCACTCGAAAACCATCCAAAAGGGAAATGAACCGAAGAAAAAATATAGAGCTAGAAGGGAAATGAAGCTCACGACCGACCTGCAAAATCACTGGTTTGTGGAGAAAAACCGAAACCGAAACCGAAAATAAAATGGAGGAAGAGGACGTAGCAGATGGCAAACCAGTTGAAGAACCGAAGGAAGAAACCAAAAAAATGAAATGAAGGAGAAGAGAAGAAGAAGCTGTCGCACGGGTGAGGCAGAACGAAACAGAGCAGGAAAGGAAGAGGGACGTATGCGCATGAAGGAGAAGAAAAGAAAAGAAGAGAAGGAGCCCTAAGGCATTGGGTCAAAACGACGCCGCATGGGAGAAAATAACGGGCTGGGTTGGGACCTCAAAGCTTGGATTGGAATCCGAATGGGCTGGGCTCAAAAGAAAAAATAAAACTAAACCAATAAAAGCCCAGTTCGAAAATTAGTAGCTCAAATAAAGAAAAAGACACAATAAAAATAAATAAAAATTAAATAAAAACACTACAACTCAATATTAATCAATAAAATAATTAAAGTCTAACAATAAAATAAATTAAAACAAGAGCAAATTTAAATTTAAATAATAATTAATATCAAACGAGCACATCAAAATAAATTTTACAACTTAAAAATTCGAAAATTAAGTCAACGTTAAACACGATAACTCAAAACAAGAGAATTAATATTTAAATAAAATAAAATAATTATTCAATTAAAAAATATACGGGTCTCACACTGCATGCATCTTCTTCTCCCCCACAACACGGCCTTAGTTCGACACAACCACCACCAAAAATATAATGTCAAAATCCACCCAGCCTACGGGTTCGAGGGGGAAAGGAGTCAAAGGACTTCCACATCCTTCAAGTGAGGCTGACTGGATTAATAGACTTTCCATTGAGCAAATTTATTTTTTAAAATTAGATTTAGTTTAATTTTTAATTAAATTTCTATCTCTTTTAATTTGTAAATCTTGTAACTTAGTTTTTTTTTAAGTTTCTCATGAGCAGAATAATTGTAAATGATGTCACATGAGGTTGCTCAAAGATTGCTAACACTCTCCAAAATGATAGCTTATCCCAAAATCCCGCTATTCATAAGTCCCTTGTGATCTGAACTCTCTTTCATTTCTTCAATAATATCGTTGGCCGTTTGCTCAGAGAGGTCATTTTCAACTCATTATTCTACACACAACACATTATATTTATATTTATTTTATTTATTTTTTAATTTTATTCCTACTAAACTAATTGAGTTATTCTACTTATCTGTATCCATATATCACATATTTACTAAGAGAGAAAAAATAAAATAAAAAAGAAAAAATCATATGTGGTGTATGGTGTAGGGATAGTGAGTAGAGTTTTTTTGCTCAAAACTATATATATATTAAAAAAAAAACCCAGCTATCCAAAAACATTAATATTATTTCAACTCTATGTTCGCATCCACACAAGTCAATCCTTTTCCTTCAATAATTTGTTTGATTAGTAGAATCCACGAATGTGTGTTGAAAGAGAAGTGTTAGGTTTATAAATAAATCCTATAAAAGTAAAGCTCACAACCAGATGTATTATATATAGTAAAAAGTGTTTTACAACCTAATATATTACATCAAACCATCATGTTTTACAATCTAATATAGTCGCGTGCCAACCATGCATAGAGGGTAGAAATATCAGCGATCGATATAGAGAAGTTGTAACAAAGGTTTAAGACTTTATGCTTAGTAGGTGAGATGAGATGGGAATTTTTTAAAATTTTGTGAATAGTGTTAAGATAAAAGTTTAAAATATTAATTTAAAATATAATTATTATTTTAGAATTTGAAAAAATTGAATTGAGATTTGAAAAAATTGAACTATTTATTATATTTTGTATAAAAATTTAAAAAAATTATAATGATAAGATGAGATAGATATGAAAATTTTGTGTGAAATAAAACTTTCAAGCATAACAGTTGAAAAGAGGACAATGGAGCACAAAACTAAAAAGATCTAGTCCTTCATCTTTGGGCTTTAGAGAGGGCCGTGCCCACAGTCTATGATTGCAAGCCTATCATTATGTTCAAATTCATTTTCTAGAAAATGCTAATTTTTGTCATCGAAAAATGTTTTAATTATAAAAGTATTTTATAAAATTAATCTTATAAACTTACATAACTTAATGTAATACGTCAAAGTATATAGTTATTTTTACTGTAAAAATATCTAATATATAACATAAAATTACGTTAATTTATAAATTTACTTTTACAATTTTTTTTTCTTTTCATGCACACAGCAATTCTCTCTTTTTATTATTCTCTTATATGATATTAAACTATTTTTGGATAAGCTAGAAACGTCATAAACTTTCAATCATTTAATAGCAATTCAAGGGATGATAAAAGGGATGGAGTTCCTCCAAATCTAGGTCCTAGAATGGAAAAGAGATCTATAAATAAAGGAAAATGCTTGTATGACTCCCATATGTGTCTCCAAAAGTGCCCTCTCTTGTATTTTATTTTATTTCTTAAGATTTTTTTTATGGGTTAAGGAAGTGACTATTAGTATATTAGTATATTTAAAAAAAATGTTTAAAGATGTTTAAATCTAAGATATTTACTTGGGTAGTTATAAATATTGTGGGATCCACTTCATGTATCTATTTTCTCCCGCTCTAAAACCGATAGTTTGAACAAAACCTCCAAATGAATCAAATCCTAATAAAAAGATTACATAATCGTATTGATATATGAAAGCTTAGGGAAGCAATATTGATGCTGATCATTATTTGCCCTGGCACATCAAATTGAGATCTCCCCTCTTTTTTTCCTGCCTTGCGAAGCAAACTAGTTGCTAAAACAGCAAAATCCCTTTCCATCCAATCATCTCCCCACCTCTCCACGACAGATAATTATCAGCTGCAAAAAAAGGATTTGTAACTAGAATTATTGAGCCATTTCAACTAACTTCACTCTCTCCCAGCCTCCATTTAATCCCTCTTCTCCTCCCTCTCAAACATGTCAAACGCTCCTAGCTAGCTGCAATCCAAGACTACTCGGCCTGCATTCCCAATTTTCCCAAGAAAAACATATCCCTCCACACAAAACAAATCTACAAAGATGACCAAACAGGCCATCTTCTTCCTCTCACTTCTACATGTTTTTCTCTTCCACTGCACCATTACTTGTGCGCAGCCTCCTGACATCACTCAAATTCTGGATAAGTCTGGCGACTTCAAGGTCCTAATCCGCCTCCTAAAGAACACCGGAGTAGCCGACCAACTCAATGGGGAGCTCGCGAAATCAAACACCGGTTATACCTTTTTTGCTGCACCCGACAAGGCATTCTCGGAGCTCAGATCCGGCACCATCAATAAACTTAGTGACCTACAAAAGGTCCAATTTTTGCAGTACCATATCTTAGCCACCTATGTTACTCTGACAAACTTCCAAACTCTGAGCAACCCTGTGCCGACCCAGGCTGGAGACACCAGCGCCGGACAGTTCCCACTAAACGTTACCTCCTCGGATAGGGAAGTGCATCTGTCCACCGGTGTTGTCAATGCCACAGTAGGGGCAACTTTGTATTCTGATAATAATCTGGCTGTTTATCAAGTGGACAAAGTGCTTCTTCCTCTTGATATTTTCAGTGATTATAAACCTCCGGAACCCGTTGAGGAGAGTACTCCTCCTGTTGCTGCTACCGTAGATAAGTCTGGTGCGGTGACTCTCGCCATGCATGCAATGTTTGTACTCCTTGGAATTGCTGTGAATGTTGCAGCAATATTGGGTTTGTGACCCAAAGAAACTTGAAGATATGTGCTCCAGTTTCCCGAATGGGATTCTTTCTGGGGGTACTTCAATTGTCTTGTACTTTTCTATGTTTTTTGTTGATTTGGGTTGAACAATCGTGATCATCGACTCTTGAGTGCTTCATTTTATAATTGCCATCTTTCTCTGTTCCACTTCCATCCTGTATCATGCCCATTTCTAAAGGTCAGAACCAATGCTATTAATCTTGAAATTCATCATCAAGTTCTTTTTCAATCTGTTTTCCCGTCGTTTCTCGCTTCCTGGTCCGGCTTCTCTCTATTTTTCCGTAATTGTTTCAGGCTGATCTCAAAATTGAGCACAGAAATCTTGTGCTGATTAATACATCACCTTTGTGTACTTACATGACTTATTTTACATTTCCAGCTACTATATATTTGTTTTGTGAAGTTCTATATATTTTAAAAATTTAACTTGAATGCTCCATACTTTTCTTCCGATAGAAATCATGAGTGTGATAATCAAGGGCGGCCAGCGTAAATGGTCGACGGTGAGACCAAGGATTTCTCACATTATTCAGTAAATGCTGTGCTATATATAAAATGAAAATAATTCCATGAATTTCTCATCTTATCTCATCTCATCATTTTTTTTTAAATCTAAAAACAAAATTAATACTAAGAAATTATATTATAATAATATTTTATTCAATTTTCATCTCATCTCATATGTATAACCAAATGAAACCTTAAGAGAGATATACAAGTAAAATAGATTATGTAATATTTATTACCGATTTAATTATTATGTCCAAAATAATTATACGGTTTAGATAAAAACATGAAAATTAAATCCTACTTCCCCAACCAAAGAAATGAGGGAAATAAAAATAAAGAAACATACAAATTAATCCCCTCATTGGCCAATCACTACAAGAAAAAGTACTTATTGCGGCGATTTTTATTCTGTTGCAAATAAAATCGCTGCAATAAGTCACTTTTTGCAGCGAATCAAAACTCGTCGGGGCATTTTAACCGCGATTTGCAATTTAAATGGAGTTGGACTTATTTACAGCGATTTTTAATTCTATTACGGCTTTTTGTTTCGCCGTAAAAATAAAAAACATCTTGCAACGGACTAAAATCGTTGCTACTGGGTCTGGGGCGTCATAACGTACGAAATGTTTTATTTTTCCCCCCGTGCCAGACTCATCTTCAGATCTTCTCTTCCTCTCTCGCACGGTGCTCATCTTCGTCTCTCTCTCTCTCGCTCTCTCTCTCTCTCTTACTCGTTCTACCCTCTGACTTCGAACCCCAGGGCCCTCACAGTAGACCCTCTCTCTCTCTCCACCGCAGATTTCTTGTGGGTTTGGTGCTGCGCGCGTTTGTGGGAGTTCTTGGAGTTCTGAGTTGCCGATCGGTGGTAAGGCCCTTCTTCTTCTCTGCTTCTCACGAACACACCCACATTCACTTCAAGTTAATTTCCACTCGCATGAAATTTTTGTGAAATGAACTTCATTTGTGCAGTCCGTGGGTTTGGGGATTTTTCCTAGGGTTTGTGCGATTTTGGGTTGCTTGTGAGAATCTCTCACAGCAGCAAGCTCCCTCCCATTTCTCCTTTGCTCACGCAACACTCACTTCAGTTTTTCACTCACAAATTCACTCATCATAGATGGTAACTGCTCTCCGTTTTTAGTGCATTTCTCTGTTTTTTTAACAACAACGTTCATGCCTTCAGATGCCCTACATGTGTATAACATCTATTTTATATTTCAAATTAGTAAAACTTATAAAGAAAATATAAAAGAAAGGGAAGTGGTCTTCAGCTTGTGTTTTGTGCATTTGTGACTGCACGCACTACAAACTTCATCAGTTATGTGGTTCTGTTTTAATGCAGTGGCATTTTAGTGCAGAAGACAGTTGTGGTTCTTTTTTTGTGCATATGAGTTGTGAGTCTTTTTAGTGCATCTGTGTTGTGGGTCTGTTTTGTGCATATGAGTTGTGGTTCTGGATTGGTGAAATTGGGTTTCTTTAGGGTTCCAAAGTTGGTGGAGTGGTTGGTTTAAAATTTGGGTCCTGTTGTTACATCTTTTTTCACATATCTTTACCAGCTTTAATTTCCATTTTGTGATCCACCAACATGCAATTTACTTTTTTAAAAAAAATCATGAACTTTTCTCTAAGTATTGATAGATTAAACTACTTATATATATATAAAGCATTTAGAGACTATCTGCTATGAGATCTCGACACAATAAGTTGTTCTGCTTTGTATTTTTTTAAAATACATTTTGCAGATTATAAGTTGTATCTAGTCAATCTTTTAGAATAGATCACTTATGTGTTAGTTTTTTGAAATCAGCATTGCCTTCAAATAGAGGTGAGGACCTGCAGACAAAGTGCTTGCTCGAGCTCTATGGTCTAAAGGTAAACTAGATACACTAATCTATGGCAACTGCATAACGAGCGATCCCTGTAGTTGTAAAATGAAGGTAAGGCAGCATTTGGTTGTGTTTCCTTAAATGTTGCATCAAATTCTTGTGTGCTTACATGGATTTTTTAGTTTGTGAATGCCTTTGGGGATTTTTCAAATTTTCAGATTGTGATATACAACCTCGCAATAAGTTTTGTAGGTGTACATTGTTCTAGTGCATTTGGTTGAGCCTTATGCTAATACAGAGGCTCTTGATTAAAAAGGCGTGCTTGTTGTGAACTTCATCATCTCCATGGCCTGTTAGAGTTGTAAGTTGACAATGACTATTAGATAGAAACAGGAATAAAGAAAAGTGAATATACCTTGTTATGTGTGATCAATTCTAGAAAATCCCCATAAATCCCCATAATATGTCGTATGCTAATTTCTCATTGGTGGTGGGAAATTTTTTTTTGAATTTCCCACACAGAATATTATAGTTTTCAAGTTTAAATTTCCCAAAAAAAAAATGCCCACACAGAATATAGTGCTGTTTCATTGACATAAGTAACTTATTTACCTTTCATTACTCACACAGCCATGCTAGATTGAAACCTTTTAGTAACTTTGACTCTTCACCCATAAATATAGACAGAAAATCGGTAGTTACCTGAAAGCTGAACATGAATTGTCTTGCGTTCTTGCTTACTTGCACATTTGGGTGAGACTCAAGCTTCTCATACATCAATCAAGCCTCATTTGGCCTGTCAACCATTACCACCGTTTAATAATTCTCCTTACATGGGCTATGCCTACTTTCTACTTTCTACTTTCTACTATCAATTATTAATCAATCAAAGAAAAAAGTATTTACAAACTTATTTTATAGATTATGTTTGTTCAATTATAAGTTGTACTGAAATAACTATATACAAACTTATCAACATGCTAGTGTTACTATGGTAGTATCTCAGTTACATTTTAAGTGCTGAATACTGCAATTTGCAAGGTAAAAGTCTCCCCCATTGTAAAGTGTGAATTGTATACTGGTTTATCAGAGAAAATATGTATGTATTTTCAAATCAGATACCTTAAAAGGTTTTTGTGTCACTTATGCATGCATATTCCTGATTATGTCTCATACATTTGGTTTGTGCTTTTTGGTCTAACCTTCTCCATTATCTGTCTGTGCTATTGCTGTTCTGCCATGCAGAAGACTGGCTCTTATTATTGTTGTGGCTGTCATGCTCTTTTTGGCATTCTTGGATTTTGTGAGTCTTTTGTTCTCTTGGACTAGTAGAAGAATATTCTCATCATATGGCTTATTATAGTCGTGGCTTATTTATTTGTTCTTATATCATTGTTATGGCTACTTGTTGCAGTATTTTCCGAATGATTGGGATGCAACCTCTGGTATACTTGTAAGTGATTTAAACATTAAGCCCTTTTCATGCTCAATTATTAATAGCGGTCATTGACAATTTCGGAATCAGTTCTCTTTTACTTGATTAGCTTCGTGTCCTTATTTGGGGGCCTAAAAGCTGTGTATACTGTGTTCGATGAAGACATTTTGCAAATGGATCTGTTACTAGTTGACTTGTTAATTTGATGATTGCCTGCTCTTATTTTTGCTAGTCTTGATTTGTTAATTTTTATGAAAATGTATACTTCCTATAGAGGTTTTTGATTAATGGCTTCAGGAACTCCTGATATATTATATAATATATAATGGTAAAGAATGTTAACAAACTCCTGATTCAGTTTGTTAATATTCATAAATTGAATCTTGTACTGCGCATTTGTGACTCATTTGATACTCAAGTAAGATTGCCAGGTTAAAAGCATGTACCCTTGTGGTACCCCTCAAAACGTGGTGTCTTTTTAAATAGTGGATGGCAAAGCATAACCAATGGAAGCAGATAAGTCATTTCTTCATTACTCAATTAGCATTTCTTCTGTTACTTAGTCATGCAGAAATTGTTAGCAATCATTTCTGGATGTTTTATAAATATAATTCATTAAGAAATCAAGGGAAAAATGTTGCTAACTTGAAGAACCTAAGAGAGAAAAGAACTTGCTGCTGTCTGTTACACTTTTTGTTGTTGTTTGTTTCAATTTTCTGTGCAGTCTGTTTTGGTTTTCTCTTGAGATTAACTTACCAACTGCTTCACATTACAAGAAAAAGGGCCAATTGCAGCGATTTTTAATGAATGGTTATATAATTGGTCTTTAAGCATGTTCATGTCTTTACCTTATACAGTTATTCTTGGTGCTCTTTTAATTAACTAATGCCAAATAGAACATCTAAAACATCTATTTCTTTTTAATTATGACTAGCATTTCATTATCTATTTTTTATAGCTACGACACTGGACATGAATTGAAAGAATCTTGGATGATGACTTAACTGGCTCCTCCCAATACAATCTCTATTGGTTGCAGATTTGCCCCTTAATAATGTGTTGGGTTGACATCTTGTTTTTCTTTCATCTGATCAACGACTATAATTCAATTGGGACATGAAAAGTATCAGTTTGTTATAGTTTGAAGTTGCAATGAGTTTTGATGGTTGAGTATAAAGTATAAAATTAATTAATTGAATAGCTAGCCTAGCATAGCAACCATTCAGAACAATTCATTATAATGCTATCAAATAATTGACAGGAATCAGGAAGTAGAAAGCAGAGAGCTTGATTTGTTTATTTAAGTGCTTATGAAAGTAGAGCTTTTGCCTAGCGTGGTAAACATTCTAGGTTGCCTACCTTAAAAGCAATCTAGTAGATTGGGCAAAGTTTGTGGGTTTGTTCAAGCCTAGCTAGCTAGGGAGCTGCAGTACTAACTAGATCATTGCTTGCCCTAACATCCAAATAAAAAAACACAATAGGTCATATGACTCAGAACCTATCATCACAAACCATTGGTAGAGAGATGACCTAGAATCAGTTGTTTTTTGTACATATGCTTTCTTCAAGCACACAAAGGTGTAAAGTCATGTACTTTTCCCTTTCAATTATGACAATATGTCCTTCATGCAGTGGTGTTAAATGGAACTTTAATAATGCATGCCATCCCCCTTTTAGTCAAATAATAAAGCAAAAATGGATGGTTTTTAAGAATTGACATTTGCATGCTATATGCGGCCAATCTTATACTTTGTAGAAGTTTCAAGTTCTCTTATTTCATCCAAAACATCCCAGCCTGTTCCTCATACTCTATACCATGTTTGATAAATTTACCCTTGGTCACCCATGATTAAATTAATGCCACTAGGGTATGGAAGCCTTCCAGCTATACATAGTTGGAAAGAGTTTCTTTTAAGAATGACTATATGAATTTAAAGGCCTCAAATAAAAGAGAGATTAGGCACATGACATGATTGTGCATGCAGAAAATCTCAGGAAGAAATTTGTGAAGTTCTGTGCATAATGCTATAGTAGACAACTAGTACTGCATGCAAATATATGGTACTATGGAGCAAGACTTCCAAATCATTAATTTCTTATACCTTTTTCAATTCATCCATGTGACCCATTATTTCTTGTCAATTATTCACATAAAATCCTGACATACAGATAAATAATTAATTAAATGTGAAACTGCATGCTGCACAATCATTAGTTTGCATATATACATGAATACGGCCCTTTTCACTCTTTGATCAACTAATTCATTTATTTAACTGCTTTATTCTATAATTAGTAATTCCAAGATCACTAGGTCATCATTAGACATGAAAAAAAATATATATATACTTTTTTTTAAGTTCATAGTGATTTCTGAATTCGTAATTAGCCCTCCTAGATAGATAGCTAGCACCCTCAATCTTTAATTATGTAAACGTTCTATACTGCTGCATGCAAGTCTCCCTGCTATTATTTATGCATGTAGTACTGTAAAAGGGTGCATGTAGTACTGTAAAAGGGTGGGGTATAGTAGAATCATAGCCTCCTTGAGACTAGTCAAAATTTCCTGCTTGTGAAAAGAACATTGTTATTTTCACCATATCATCGCCTTCCCCCTGTGATTTCAACATTGTTATTTCCTGCTATTATTTGTGGTACTCTTGATGCATCCAATTTTACCCTGCATGGTGTCCATAATCACTTAGCATACACGGGTAGAGACTTGTTGTGAAACTATTGTTATGTAATGAGGAAGGGATGGGTTTCTATCGATGGGTTGCTGTAGTTTTTTTCCCCCCCAGCAGATCAACTGATCTTACTTCTAAAAACCATCGTTTCTTAATTAGGAATAAGAGTAGAAGAACACTAAGTATTTAGAAGAATACTGATAACTAAATGTATTTTTTGGTAGCTATCTTTTGAAGATTTAGTGGCTTTTGAGATATTAATCATGTACTAGAAAGATAGCAGAAATCAGTTGCCTATAATAGGAATTTGTGGAGTTTTTGCAAGTATATAGGGGGGAGGGGCAACACCATGTGGTATATTGGTAACGAGGTAAATGCTGGAAATTGATCCACAACTTTTTCTGCACATATTTATTGTGACAGGAGGGATGCACCCTCACATGATGATGTTGTTATACAGGTACTACGCTAGGTCAGAATTGATATTTTTTAGAGATAACGACAGTAACAATCTTGACGTGGGAGGCAAGGCTTAAGGAAAACTGGTATTCTGCGATGGTCGACAGTTAAAGGTAATAATTATTCCCTTAGTTCCAGGTCACTCTTATGGGCTGGTGATAGCTAGTCTGGAATATATAGAGTAGGGGATAAAATTATAAGATATAATTGATTGCCTGATGTAGAGTTGTTATATATATATGAGTTTCTGTTTTGATTTGATTTCAAATCTCTTCCTTACTACATCAAATGGTTGGTTAAACTTTAAAACTGTTCATGTGCTATGGTTGGTGGCATATTAGCTGCAAATATACATCCCTCAAAAGCTAATACATTCAATTGGAATGCATAAGCTGTATCATTAGAGATTTTGATGTCTGATCATAATGGTTTGTCTGGGATGGTTGTCTAGTTGACACTGGTTGTACAGTTTGTATGGGTATTTTTAAACGTTCTAGTACTGTGTTGTATAATGGAAAATCCTGCATGTGATATTTAGATTTGTGACAGTAACTACTCTGCCAGAGGACTTTTATATATGTAGCTATGGTCATGAGATGGGCTGCTTCGATACAAACTTGTCCAGAAAAACAGTAGATGATGCATATATCATCTATAGCAAATACATGCAGCCTATTGTAGAGAAGTGTATAAATACATATAATGTTCTTGACTTTGGCAGAAAAGCATACTCTTGGGGTCATATTCATACACTAAAGTTAGCAATGGTGCTGGGATTTGTCTCAAAATGATACCGTTATGCATGACTGACCAGTTCATAAAGTTACACTGATATATAGTCATGCACTATATATATATATATATATATATAGAACCATATGGTATTAGGGGAATATACTCTAAGTTGTGTAGCCAATTTAAAACAATTCTTGTTATGAAAAGTTTAAACAGAATTAGAAAGAAGGATGACTCTAGCTCGATCAGTTAAATTGCAGCAGCTGTGATTTAGAGTTGGCAAAATAATGGGACTGAGTAGGATATAATCTATAAATAGGCATAAACACTAGTTAAAAAGAAAAGAGTCAAGAACCATATTAAAAAGCCACTTGTTAGAAAGCTATCTTCGTATATAGTTATATGAAATTTGATGTACTAATGCATGCCTCAGTTCTTATCTTGATGATCCACACTGTGACAAGTGGATTGATGCTTCACAGAGGAACAGACAAAACTTTATGTAATTTCAGATTTTTTTGCTCTGTTTGCAGGGTTTTTACAAGAAGCATGCCAGTCCCATGTTGGGTAAATGTTGGGCGAAGTACTTAGCTGGATTTTGCTGGACAGTGGGTTTTGCTAGGGAGTAGCAGGTGTTGCTGTGAAGGGTCTCTTTTAACTGAAAGAGATAGCTGCAGTTCATTGAGTCCTGTGTAAGACTGAAATAGGGTAACATATATATCTAATTGCTCAATGTAAACATCTTTGTACATGTTTAATTATCCACTGGTTGCATAGGTGTATATAGTGTCTTAGGAAGTAAAAAATACATGATGTAAGTGACTTGGGGGGCACCCAAACAGTGGTTTATTTACATGATGAATGAATTTCCACTTATCTGTTATAGCATGCAGATGATGGTACTTAATTTTTTGTAGACTACACGTTGGTGTTGAGATGAGATATATATATATATATATATATATATATATATATATATATATAGATAGATAGATACTTGATGAAATGTATTCTATTTATACATTATGTATGAAGATTGGGTTGTAATGGGAGGTACTTGTGATTTTATAGAATTTGAATACAGAATTTGTTTAACTACCAATTAAATCCATATGTTTCCCAACTGTAATTTGGGGTATTGGTTCCTATTTTGTTCTCCAACAATTAGAAGTACTTCTAATTGTTGGAGAACAATGACTAGTAATTGTTTCCAAATCCACATATTTTATACATCTCATCATGCTTATTTAAATAAGCATGAGTGGGATATAATTTTGCAATCTATAGTTGTGCACAGAAAATGCAGCCAAGAGTAGCAGTAACTAGTTTATGTGCAGTGGATTTAACAATTACTAGTAATCCATATATATATGCATGTGCTTGGCAGATGGAACAATTCAAAATGACCAATTTTATTAAATGGACATAGATGATCAATTGCAGCGAATAGTTTTAGACGCAAATATCATTTCATCAACAGCCATTTTACCGTCAAAAGAGGCAAATATCGTTGAAAATATTCTCCATTCGTCGAACTGCTGCTAGACGAAAATGCTGGGCAAACCAGATGCGTCGAATCATGCATGTCGCTGGGAAAATACTTATTGTGGCGAAAATACTAATGCCGCAACAAGTGTCCATGCGTGTGAAATCCTGTTGCGTCGAGTAAAAAATCGTCACTAAATACATATTGCGGCGATAACCAAACGCCCAAAAAGCCAAATTAAAATAGGAACAGCATTTGCGGCGACCAAGAGAGTGATGGAAAACCTTATTTGCGGCGAAATATTGGAATTTTCAGCGATCTAAATTCGCTGGGAAACTATATTTGCGGCGATTTTGGACTTGGACGCAAAAAAGCTACGTCTATTATCGGCGAAGTTTGAACGTAATGCAAAGGAAATATCCGTCGCAAATAACTTTTCCCAACCATCTTAACATGCGATCGGCAGAGGCAATTGCGGCGATAATGGTTGCATTTGCGGCGCCAAAAAATCGCCGGAAAAGGGTACCTATTTTCAGTGAACACTGCAGTTCGCTGATTTTATCTAAAAAAAAGCAAACTATTCCGACGAACATGCGTCGATCGAAATTGCGACGGTAATACGTATTCGCAGCGATTTTATAGGGTATTAGCAACCAAAAAAAATGCTGGAAAAAGCCTTTTCTGTTGTAGTGAATTTACAGTAAGCACCTAAAACTATTAATTTGTGGATTAATTTTGTTACATACAGTCATTTTTATATATTATTTGCGCACTACACTGATAGTATTGGTCAAAACAGTTATTTTATATTATTAAAAATGATGTAGCTAATCATATTAATAGAATGTACAAGAAGTACGTAAAAGTAACTGTACATAGAATTTTTATTTGCTCAATCACAACCCAACTTGACAAACAATTTCAATAAATGTACCTTTTGTAAATATTTAAAGAATAGACTGGCTTGAATGCCACAGCCATGTGTATTGCTCTATTTATATAGATTTACAAAGAGTGAGTTTGTAGTTTGAATTACACTAGTAGATATACAAAACAAACGTTCCTATATATCAGGAGGCATAGCGGATGGAGTTGTTGCAGATGATAAGCATTGAGTTGCTATTGGAATATGAGATAACTTCTGATCTTGTAGTGAGTTTTATCTTCGGAAGTGTTTGATCTTTGGCTTATCTGTCTAACACCTTTTCCATTAAAATATGTGTCCTCTCCATTAAACATTTGATATAAATACACTTAATAAAGAATTAAAAAGTGAAAGAAACAAAGAAAATTACGAAAGTATAAAAGGCAATAAAAATAATTTTTTTATAGTCTCAAAGAGGACACCTTACCTTATCGAAAAATAAAAATAAAAAGAGGACACCTTATCCCCGGCATTCTAGCGTTATGTTTTGACTCTTGAGTTAATATAAAGAATAAAATGACAAAATTTAAAAATTGGTGGTTTTTTTCAAACCTATGAGGCTATGAGTATTTTAACGTGGAAATGCTTGATCTATTTGAAAATTTTAAACAAGAAAATTTATAAGTTAATATAGTTTAAGCCGGTCTATTAAGTTTGTTCATTTTTATTATAAACATGATCTACTTAATCAATATCGTTGTCAGGAAAATAAAATTCCCCATCTTAGGTTGACACTCATATATGATTGCTTAAATTTCCTTTTAGGTTGTAGTAGTTGTGGTTATTATTATTATTATTATTATTATTATTATTATTATTATTCCTTTGAGGTAAAAAACTGTCAAGTTAATTCTAAGCTTCTAACATTTTTTTGTATTGTGAGGGGGCAAAATACACAGGCCCAAATTAAAAGTTTTCAAGACCTAGCCCATCAAGTGGGCCATCACTAGAAGATAAAAGAAGAGAGATAGAAAATGGATAAGAAGGGACTAGGGGGTGAAAGTGTTAAGAGGCATTGAGGTGTAAGGAGAAAGTGAGAAATTGAGAGACAGTCAGACACGTAAAACATACATCCCTCACCACTATAAAGGTGCACGCATGAAGAGAGTTAAGCAAAAGAGGCAAGGAGCCTACGGTTTTAGGGACTTTTGGAGACTTTTTTTCTTTTGGCTTCAACTTCTTCTTCAACCTGAGGACAGAGAGCTCTAGAGAGAACATCTTGTCCAGTATTTAGATCCGACTTCTATTGTACAGTGAGAAATGAGAAGCTACGAAAGACTGTAAACAAGCATATTATAATGGAATCTCCCTTCCCCAAGCCCCTATGCACGTAGGCCTAGTGTCGAATCCCATAAATATGTGTGTTCACTTCTTCCTATTTTCTTTGTATTTAAATACTATTCATCGTCATGGATGTACGCACCGACACTGTATAGCTGCATCGAATCACTGCTAGGGGTTCCAAACAATACCGATCGAAACCCAGCCCACCTCACCTCCTTCCGGGAATGGATCTTTCTTCTCTTTCAGACTGTAGATTTTTTGGAGTTAACAGTGGTGTCGTGTGTGGCATTGAGATTATTTTTTGCACCAGAAGCGGAAGAAGGAAGATTTCTCGGTGCGCTAAATAATCTCTGAAGGAGCAGATGAAACTCTTCCAAATAAGTATCTTCAGTCTTTCCATTTTTATTTTTATAAAAAACACTACTACAGGAAAGGGGCGATTAAAAATGCACTGCACTTTTTACACATCTAGCATGTAGGGTCGGAAACCAAACTTCTCAGCCACTTTGTCTGTAAATGTCATTGATTCATGTACTTTAAGTGCACAGTATATTTGGAAAGCACTGGGCGCATACACAGGTACATAGTAGGCATAGAAGGTGGGCACTGTGCATTTAAGTGCACAATGCCCATGCACGTTCAAACTATGCATGGCACGCACAGTACCATGCATTGTGCACACGAGTGCATGTCGCCGTGCACCCAGGAGCTCCGTGCCACCTCGCTGGGGGCCCATTGACCCATCGACTACAACCACGTGAATGGCCATCAGTTTCTGTTCGAAGCTGGTGGCCCACACCCACGAGCCATATCTTGTGTTTGAGTTGTGCACGACAAGATGCACCTTGTGAGTCACGACCCCGCCGTGGCGCAACCAGGGGGATGCACCAGCAGTACATGACTTGGTTGATAGTATTACATGTGCTTAAATGAAAAAACATAATGGAACATAGATGTACATGATTTGGCTGAAGGTATGTTGGACCTTATGAAGTGGTGGCAAAGAGAAGCCAAGTGGCCTATAAAATTGCATTACTAGCCGGATTTGGAGATGTGCACAACATATTTCACGTCTCCACTTTTAGGAAAAGTTTCAAGAAGCAAGAACCCTGAATAGTTAACCCAGGTGAGATTCAACTTCAACCGAATCATACCTATGAAGAAATGCGGGTACAAATTTTGGGTTGGAAGGACCATAAGTTAAGGTCCAAGACAACCCTTGGTAAAGTAATGTAGGAAAGTCAGGAAGCTTAAGAGATCATCTAGGACCTGAGGGAACGGTTCTCATATTTATTCGAGTTCCAGTAAGTTGTCTATTACACGTAATAATAGGAGTGTTAATGTCATTATGACTGTTTGGTAAACATGGCTATAAGTAACTGTCGAATTAATCTATTTCCCTGGTACACAATTTTAGCAATTTGAGTAGTAACACAATGGTGAGAATCAAGAGGATAGCTCGCAAATCTATTTTGCCACTAGAAGTAATATGATGATTCATACAAGAGAGGTGTGAAGAAAAGAGGCTACGAGAGGAACAAGAACGTGCAGAGGAAGAGCATCAATGGATGATGGCCAAGATTGTGAGACATCGCAACAAGTTCCTGGACTACCGGGAAGGAGTCATGTTCACCTGGCCGATATCGACCCCATTATGTGAGACTTGCAGCAGAAGAATGAGAGTTATTAGAGGAAAGTGGAATGAGGATTGTATGGGAAGCCGTTCGACCAAAGGTAGAGTCTAGCAGAGTGGTCGTATCCATGGTTAGACACCTAAGAAGACGTCAAATGCAAGAACCCCAGACCCACCTATTGAAGGATTAGATTTGGGTGCATTTGAAAACGCCTTGAGTACCATGTCCAATGGATCATATGAACCTTCACCATTTCCCCACGAACCTGCTAATGCAAATTAAGGGACTAATTAAGGTATGAATTCGATTCATCCCTTATTGAGCATTTATGTTGATAATTGTAGTAGTAGCCTCCAGATTTCGAGAATGGAATTTTCTTTTAAGAGGGAGAGGATGTGAGGATCTCGCATATTCGAAGGTAGGAATTCCCTATGAGTGGGTAAATGCAACCTAGAGAAGGTCAAAAGGGAGATAATTAAGTGAGAAACGAGTGGAATGCTAGGCGTGCAAACAAGGAATGAGAACTAAGGGAGTAGGAACACCAAGCAAGCAACTAGAAGGCGAGCAAGACATCGAGGTGAGTAAAGGCTTAGGATGAGGAATGCAAGAGACTAAAGTAAGTGTCACCTTGGGTGAGCAACGAGCAATGTGATCAAAGAGAAGCCATTCTACATCGGGCTAGTAAAGAGGGGTGACCAATACATAAGGCTAGCAGGATCTTAATGCCTAGATTCCAACAACGACGTAAAGCACTCATAGGAAAGGTAGGAGTACGAACTTGAATACCTTACCTCTGGTTGTACCCAAAAGCTTACCGCCACATGGACGATTTTCAAAGGTGGTAGATTGAGCTCCAAGTCCCTAGACAAACTTCAAGGATGTGTAGGACTTGTCCATTCAATTTACTCAATCTCTACATCACTATCCATACAACGTATATTTGGAGGCTCAATATTCATGGATTCCACCAGCCAATTAGAGATTGACAATTGCCAGACCCGTAAAAGACATAACTATCTGTATAATATATATTTTACTGTCAATCTTCATCTCACGTCTTGAGATCACTAAGAATTTAGACCCTTTTTCTAGTTTGTTTTAACTTCAAGGAGAAGCAAAAGCTCTAAATTCGTAGGCTAAGTTCGTATTCTCATGTTCACAGACGCCAGAGTCTTCTATGAGACACTTAGTGACAGCTCACTACGAAGGTACATTTTCTCTTACGACAACGCTAGCAATATTGTATAATTTCTATGAATATGTTGGGTGTTCATCTTCTACATCTCTGCTCCTTTCTTTCATGTTTTCTAGCATGCATATTTTCTCTACTACGTTTTACTAAATGTTTGCCAATGGACTTAATGCTACTCTTTAAAGATACTTAGCTTTCGGTTTTAAGAGGAGTTTTGAGTGTGTAAGTGGTTCACGAGCTCAAGCCAAAATGCAGTATTATCTCAGTAGAGTTCTCTGATAACTTGGGGAGCATCTTAGAATTAAGTGATGTCTCCTGGATTATTGTTAGGAGACAACAAGATCGAGTGAGATGAAAATGGTCTCAGGTCGACATTTTTGTCTCTCTACTGGCAGAGGCTACAATACATTGCGGTTAGAAACGCGCTAGGCCTGGAGTTGGGCATAACTTGTTATGAAGTCATAATAAGCATAGTCGTTACCTGTAGTGTGGCTAAGGGAGCCAAGGTGTGTGTATGAATAGTTATGCAGAGGTAGTAGTGTACATGTTAATAAATGGATATGGTTTGTGAAATAGTTTTCACATGTTGAATGGGCTTGAGGTCTGGGATATGATATGTTATGTGATAATTTGGGCATTGGGTGCTTGGTGGTATTTAAGGTAATTCATGAATACTTTATTTGCTCGGAGGTTGATACCTCGGTATACTTATTCATAGATGTGGTTTCCTTTTTGTTACTTAAAGTTTATTCATTTATATTTATCGCCATTTCTTTCATTATAGCTACTGTCATGAGTTTTAACTAGAAATCTCACCATGATAATCCTATTACGGTTTCGCTGCTCAGAACTATAGATCTTGATGCAGATGTAGGGCAAGAGGAATACTTTGAGGTAGGAGAACCAGTGCCTGTTCCCATTTATGATTTCAATATTTCTATAAATCTTGGAGTTCAATTGTGTTGGGCTCGGAAACATTTTGGGATTGTAATATTTCTTTCATAGTTTGAATTTGATGTGATTTATGGTTATTTAATTGGAACAGGGTGGTTTTGCATCTTTCGTAATAATATTTGATCCATTTACCCTATTAATTTCCATTGCGACTTTTGTACACATGTGCCTAGCATACGAGCACACAAGATTTCTATGTTGCGTAGTGGGTGCAACTTGTGCGGCATGCATCCTGTGTACCATAGTTCCCCGCCAAACCACAATGAAGACCCAAATTGGGCAAAACATCATATTATAAAAATTTCAAATAACCATGTGTAAACTGTGCTACCAATTTCACCAACTCAATATTATCAAAACAACTTTGATTCACAAATAAAATAAAGAATAAATACATAGATTAAAGATAATGATAAGAGAACGATCTTCAAAAACGTCTACAGCTACTAGTAATTTGGTTGTATTCCCTTCCTGTTTTGCTCATGCCTCAACTTGTATTTATGTTTGTCTTGGCATCTTCTCAAGACTAATCTAGTTAAGAATGAACAAATAAATGCAGTAGTTAGTAGCTGCCTATAGCTGACATCTGAATTATTGGCCTTGATCCCCTTGGGTCTCCTCTCTAAAATAATTAACATTAAAAATTCATTGAACAAGTCACAACTAATATAGTAAAATTCACCCATAGCCAAAATAAATGTGATTAAAGATAAAAGAAAATAACATTGACTTAAAGTGAAAACATACTACTTGCAAGACCTATAACATCAATGTGTTGCTTTTGATGGTTTCCTGGCATCAAGACTGATAACTGAGCATGATACGACATAAAACATGACATCAAACTGTAGTTTCAAATATATGTAAAGATCACAAAAGAAAATACAATATATAATTGAGAAGATGGTGCTAGGGTTCACAGGACTGGAAAAAAAATTATAATCACAGCCCACTTTGCAATAAAATCGTACAACCAAATGGTCTCAACCAAACTACAAATGTTTTCAAAGCTGCGAGTGGGAATCCAAAAACCAAGACCAACCCGGCCACGTGAAAGAAGCAACCAATTGGACCCAAGTCCAAGTTGTGCAAAGCATGGTAGAAATTCCAAAGGAAACAACATAACCAAAAAAAACCCAAAAACAGGGCACTTTGCTGTGATAACCATTGTCTATCATCACTTTCAGCGAGACACTTTGTATTTTCTCTCCATATCCTTTGAAGACAATCTTGTTGAGGGGGATGCTAATGTATATTTACCTGCCCTCATTAGATTATAATATTTCCTTATATTCTACGAATATCATGGTAACTCTATGTTCACTAGAATTTAACTCATTGGAGTTCACTGAATTAATGCATTTCCGTATTCATAATAATACAGATAATAATAATAAAAATATTAGAATGACTGCATTATGACATTCATAGTAATATAGAATACATAAAAACATTGATCGGCATTAATTGACAAATTAGTCACCAAAACTTGAGTGAATACTCAGGATACAATTAATAGAGGTGGTCTCATTACAAGAAAAGTACTTAATTATAGTCAGTTATTTTCTGCTAAAATGACTATTAATTCTTGCTAAAACGACTCTATTCTTGTTACAACTAGTCATTCTCGTCATAAATAAATTATAATAATAAATATTCATTTTTCTTGTAATGCCATTTGATGACATTGTCCTTTTGGAGGAAATTTTTGAACCATAAGGCAGAGTGTTTGGCATATCTTTTCAACCCATTTTTGTAATCAACATAAGTCATGCCAAACCGAACAGTATAACCACTTGCCCATTCGAAGCCATCGAGAAATGACCACACAAGGTATCCCCTAACATCAACCCCTGCCCTGCAAAGACATTATCTGTTACTATCTTTCAGTGGAGTAGTACTCAAAATGTTAAGATATATATATATATATATACATATGAAACTAAAAATGCTAGATAATAAATGTCCAAGAGATGATTATACCCTCTAATTAATACATTATACCCTCTAATTGCAAAAACTGACACTGGTTTTATCACTTTTTGTCAAATAGAATAATTAATTGTTCAAACTTCACAATTAAGATAATGGCAGAAGTGTAGAACTCCCACTAGTTGGAAGGAAAAAATAGTGTATTTTGTCATAAGAGGAATAAATAATGAAACAAGAAGTAAAAACCAACTAGCTAGAAAACACATGCAAGTAGGCTAGTAGCTGACAAACAAGGAAATAGGACAATTTGGAAAGATTCTATATTAATATTTAGTAACTACTTAATTCGGGGAAATTAAGGATGTTTGGAAATATGTTTCATCTCATTCCATCTCATCTCATCCTATTTCATTTCCTTCCCAAACAACATTCAAACACAAACATTTTCAAATTAATCATTATAACTTTTTTTAATTAACCATTACAACTTTATTAAATTTATAAATAAAAAAATAAAAAATACTTCAACTTTTTCAAATTTTAAAATAAAAATAATATTAAAATATGTTATTTTAACAATATTTTAACATTATAATAATTTTTATTGGACTTTTTCTTTCTCATTTTTTAAAACCCAATAATACTTAACTCAAATTATCTCACTACTATTCACAAACTATCTGACTACTATTTATAAAATTCTTATCTCATCTCATTTTCCAAACATCTCTTAAGAGTTATTTTATTATCAAGCCAGTATATAGCTAGAGCACCGCTATCCACATGATGACTTAAATGATAAGATTTTATTTATAAGATTCAAATTTTAAATTTTGTCTTCTAACAAAAATTATGTTTGCATGTAAACTCTTTACTAGATGTGTTATCCATACGAGCTTATAAATGGAATCTTTTAGAAATTAAAGGTCTTCTAATTAGTGGAAAGGTTACTATTAACCACACCTCACCACTCCCTCCACCTACATTATGACTAAATCTCAATTAGCATTTGGTTTCAAACTCATCGCAATGAATTGATCATCACTTTAAAACTCAAACTCAATATACTAATTAAACATGACATGCATGTATTAATACGATAAATATTTGACTTTAAAAGCATATGTGCAAGTTTCTCAAAATCTCTACTATGAATTTAATGCCATATTTATGGTATAAGAATACCCATTTGATAAATAACCTTAAAAAATCTAGAAGAAATTATCAAAAGTTGTCAATGTTTTTACGTGGGATTTCTAATTAGGAACGAGTAGTAGATGATATCATAATTAAAAGAGAGTATATTTTCCTAAGAAATCTCAAAGAGAGTTTGAACAATGCAATTAACACATGATGACACAAATGTATACATCGGAGCTCACTTGATAGCCTTTAAAAGGTTTGATAGATGGCTACGGTGGTAAGCTATCCTCAAGCTATCATTGAGAGCATCTTGAATCGGCAACGATCCGTTATCAGCAACTCCTGAAAAGAACCAATGTATAGTTTGAGTAGAATATCAAGAACACAACTAAAAGTATGGAAAGATTAAAAGCTAGCTTGTTTCTTTACCGTTTTCGGCAATGTAAATCAGTGGACGATTATAATTTTTGTTTATGTATAGAAGAAGTTCTCGAATTCCTCTAGGATACACGTAAAGCCAGCTACAAGCAGTCTGCAAAACCATTTGTAACAATAGTTTGCTTTTAATCTTTTTATTTGAACTTGTGCTTCTGGTTCATGCATGTGTTTGCATGTCTATGAGTTTATCATGTGTATCGATCTGTGTGTGTTTGAGAGAGAGATCAGATCAGAGAGGGAGAGAGAAATTACAGGTTGACCGATAGGAATGCCATCTTTCTCCGCTGTGGCAGCAAAATGGAATGTCTATATGTGAGTATTTGCATAAAAGCAATATTTTCTTCACTAATTGAGTTAGAGATTTTGAGCATATACTTGTCAGATTTACGTGGCTATCTGTTGTATAACTTAGGTTGACGCTGCTAGATGATGTAGAGTCATCTGCATAATTTGCAGTGTAATAATTTACAGCAAGAAAATCGAGAGATCCCTTTAGCATATTAGATTGTGAGGCTGTAAATGTGGGCAATCGATTCCCCACCAAATCACGCATGGTCTTAGGGTAGTCACCAAAGGTAATTGGATGAGCACACCTACAATACCATATATCATGACCATTGTAGATAAAAGAGTCCCAAATTAAGCTATTGTTTTAAACAGATAAAAGGGAATGCAGCAAAAACTTCAACTGATCATACACACATAAAACCCTCTAAACTTACCATCCAAACGTAAAATCAAGAGCCCTAAAGGCAGCCTTTTTGCTTGCAACTGTTTGGAATTTAGGCACCATCCAATATGTAACTATTGTAATCCCAATTTGTCCCATTTGCGAAGCCTACAAAAAATCAAGTTTGCTCAATTTTATAGAACCGATGATCAAACATTTATATTTGCAGACTTAATTTATACGTACTTTAGTATCACATGAATACTAAAATCTGACAGCAAATAGTACTAGTCTTCCAAATCTTTACCTAAAATTAATCATTTGTTTAAATTATCACAAACCTGATACTTTTCTCGGTACAATTTTACAGCAGTTGCATGAGCAAGAAGCATGTGATGGGCTACAATATAGGGTTCTGTTGCTGAATTCCCAAACGTGCAGTTGCCAATATAGTCAGAACATCGACCAGGTGCCATAGTACCTAATGCATACGCTCGAAGAGCAAAACTATTTGGCTCATTAATTGTAATCCAAACCTTCACTCTATCACCAAATTCTTTGAAGCAGAAGTCCACGTAGTCTCGATAATCATCCCTATTTGTTTAAGATATAAAGATTAATCAACAAATTATAATTGGCATGGTACAGAGTCCTGCATGCATGTATCTAGTTTTTTTTTCTTAGTTTAATTTGTTCATGAAATATTGTTGGATAAGATATTATTTTAATGTGAACCTATAAAAGTACTACTTACACGATGTTTGGGCTCAAGAATCCAAGGTACTCGTCTTCAAGAGCTTGTGGAAGATCCCAATGGAATAGAGTTACAAAGGGTTGTAAACCTACTTAAATTGTACTCAAATAGTTAGGAAGTCAGGACTAGGCTTTACAAAATTAAGCGAAAATATTTAGGAGATCTCACCTTGGTATAAGAGCTCATTAATGATGTTGTTATAAAATGCGACACCTTCTTGGTTCACTCCCTCTCTAATTTTCCCCCCTAATTAAGGAACAAATAAAAAAAATAGTCAGATCAGATAAATATGCTTGATCTCACGCATTTAGGGGAAAAGTTTCAGTTCGATCGAATATTATGCTTGATCTCACGTAAGATAGCAAATGTATGATCATCCAGCAAAGATCCAACTACTTACTTGGTAGAATTCTGGGCCATGAGATGGAAAACCTAAACGAGTCTATACCAATTTGTTTCATCAGAGCTATGTCCTCCTGGAAAATTTCCCAGGCTTTTAACTAATTAGTTTATTTCTGCTGCAGAATAATGTATGATCATTTCTTTATGAAGATATTACAGTAGTGTTTAATCATACCTGGAAACGATAAAAAAACTCATCGGCTATGTCCCCGTTACTATTATCCACAATTTTTTCTGCCATGGCAATATTATAAAAGAAATATATATAGGGAAATCATCAGGTAGATCAAAGTCAAGTTGTAGTATTAAAATTCTTATAAATCAAACATAATTAGAAACAGGAAGAACCATATATATATATATATATATAATACTTCTAGCATTGATATTTGGTTAATAACTCATTTGATCTACTACTTTATAAATAGATATGTACCTTATATATATTGAAATTCCCAACTCCTTTTAATTAAATTTTGGGAAATAATTTAGCCGTGGGTACGTTCTTGAGATTTATGTTATCTGTTTTTTAAATGAGTGCAAGCAGCTTGTTTTTTTTTTTGTTTTTTGAGTGGGAAGGGGCCGGGTTCCGAACTCCAGACCTCCCTTTCAAAGGCTAGGGGTTATGCCAATCAGGCCACATTCCTTTCATATACGTAAATGATGTTATTAACTTAAATAGAATAGATTTCAGTCGTGAATTCTCATACACGTTAATAAGACAGAAATTGATAGAAAATGTTTTGAGGTCATATCCAGGGTACGTACTCACATTCTTTTCAAAGTGAGAAGTTTGGAAAGGAGCTAGTGAGAGTTTGAAAAGCCATGTGGAGAACAAACCTTCCATACTGCTTAGATGGCAAGTTTTGATTTGTAAGGGAATGAATTTTTAAACTTCTCCTGTAAATCAAATTGTGCAATGCAAGTCAATTGTATAAAGGGTCATGTGTCCTCCACACCGACTTGCAAATCTTGATGGTCCGACGTTGTTGTTGCCCACTTCTAGTGCTCAACAAATAATAAGTATACATGTTCTACTTTAATTTAGTACTACCAGTTTCTTTTTTGATAATTTAAAAGATTGTCGGTTTCGAAAATTTTGATCTGTGCAATTAGAAAAGTTGTTCGTAGTGTAAGTACTAAGCTAGGTGCATTGGTTTGGTCGTTTCATCTCCTCTAAGAACTGGTGTGGTCGTTAGAGCTTTGCCCTTAATTTTTAGAAAGCAAAAGTTATAATTATCTTCGAATGCAAATAATATTACTGTATTCGAAAACCGCTCTCCATTTTTTAGATGTAAAATTACGAGTCAAACTTTTATACTGATCGTTAACTGAAAAAAGGAGTAAAGACTGACGGTTCAGTGATCGAGCAAGTTTTAATTTCTAGTATATTCTTTTCAATTCATAATATAGTTGATCTAGTTAGATAAACAACATGATACATGCAAGGGGAAAGTCTCGAATTTGGCAAAAGAAAATAATGATGCAAGAAGCTGAGAGAGACCTGGATGCATCCTAGTGAAAGTATCCCATATGCTGGACCCTTTGCCAGCTTGATTTGCTGCACCTTCGTGCAACAAAGGGAATTAAACAAATAAAACGACAGACATGATATTATGAATGAATACAAGATACCTCAATACGACTGGCATTATATATACCTGGTATGCACTTGACCCCGCTCCAAAGATGAAACCTGCTGGAAAATCTGTCCGGTTAAGACTTTGAGCGAAGCCCAACATGAGAGAAGCCAGAGCAATGAGGTGCCAGAAAAGAAAATGGTGAATTTCCATGGCTGCACATGCATGAGGCAGTCTCCAATCCGCATGTGCTGGGTGTAAACTGGTTAAGAATTAGCACGTACAGTTATATATAAGTGCAAAACGTGATCTTCACACACTTCTCATAAGTGCAAAACAAGGCGAAATTTATTAAGGTTACTGCATTAATGATCGTGCGTTGCTTGCACGCTGTTATTATTGGGAAGTTTTTAGCCATGTGTTAATTATGATTTTTATACTAAATTAAGGTATCTTCCTGCACCTATACGTCAATCATACTCATGCGTGCATCTGAAGCAACCATGCACGTGCAATAGCTACGTACTTGATCTCCTTAATTTGTTTTAGAATAAGAAAATATGCTGCAACAAAACCAAGACATTTTCTCATCGGGGATGGAATTATAAAACAGGCCGTAGATGGAGGAGATAGAGCTTTCATTAAATCTCCATTCTTGAAGACAATACCTCATGGTTAGTGTTAGTAAATATCTCATCAGGTATCGAGACTTCAGCACCTCATTCAAGACTTCAGCACTTGATCCTATCAATACGGCTCCACAGATCAGGAAAGCTGCCAGCCTAGTCTTGGACAGATTTAGCACGACAATCAAGGGATTTGATTTTATATTCAATTTTTTTGAATGCTAGCTTGTAAGTTTATTCTCGATTGACTGTGAGAGTACAATTTCTTCTTTTATTAAGTTTTCTTTACAGTTAGCAGCAGGCCAAAGGAAGTCCTTGGAGAAATTAATCCTTTCACGTACACGGTGGAAAACATCATAAGGAACATGAAAAAAAGCTTTCTAACTTTGGCGTGCAATGTGGAGTCTAGCTTTCAAGCTTTCTGACGCCGGGTAGAATAAGGATTATTTTGACTGCTAGTTAATCAACAGACACCAAGGATTGAGACTAAGAAAACACGCAACAAAGAGAAAAAACTCTGAGAATACAGTTTATTCACAAAAGTCAAAATTGGTTCTGAAACTCACACTTGGGGAGTGAGATGAGATGAAAATTTTGTGAATGGTAGTAAAATAGTTTGTGAATAGCAGCGAGATAGTTTGAATTAATGTATGATCTGTATAATCATCATCTCGGTATCACAACTTCCACCAAATCACATGTAGAGGTCGAGGACCCCAAAGGTGGTATCAGAGCGGTTAGGCTCTGCGTAAAACCACAAGTCACCTAGGTGCAGTACCAGAAATGTAGGCTTTAATCTTAAAATTTCTTTTGTTGAGTTAAAGAAACGGGGTTAAGGGTTGTGTTTTGGCAGGGAGATGGTGCAACCTAGGATGCCACGCGACAGACCTTTTGGCCAAGCTCCCGAGGATGAGCTGTCACGAGGCCATGGGAACTACACCATGGCTAGGGTGTTGAATCGTACGACGAAATTCCTCCAACAGAATTTCCAGCCCTAGCATCAGGAGGAGCAGAAAGTGATATGAACCCGCGGAAAAGGAATCCCTTGAACCCATAATCAATTTGAAAACGTACCCAAGAAAGCCAAAATCAAGTCAATGGATGGAGAATCTAGACCTGATGAGAACTCGTTTCAAGAACCTAGATTATATTAAAATCTAGACCCAATGAATAACCCGTCTCAAGAACCCAGATTACAAGGAGGAACGCCACAAAGGTTGTGATTTGCCTTTGATAAGTTTAAAAGTTCAATGAAGAACAAGATGAGTAAACTCACTTACAAATAACATGCAATATTGTCTACCCTTTCAAATGAGGCTACAATGAGTGTTTTAACCAAAACCCTATTGAAACCCTAACCCAAAATAAACCCTACTTCCAAAACTACCCTCGGATGAACAGTACCCGCGGCTACTGTACGGCGCTACAGTAATTCGCTACAGTCCCCTTTGTAAACCCTAGTTCCAAAAAATATAACTTTCCAAATAAGCCCTTGGCCAAAGTACAAGGCCTTCTCAAAAACCCTAATTCATAATAAATAAGACATATGTGGGCCAAGTATCATCTAGCCCACTTACTCTAAATGAAATAAATCTTTTAATTAAATTCAAAACTTCTAATAACAATAGGGCCTATCTCTATGTCTTGTCTTTCACTGCTTGAATCAAATGGATCATAACTGGTTTTCCTTCTTCCAAGCCCATATTGAATGTTGGGCTCTTGCTAGTTTCATTCCAAGTGGATTGCACCAATCCTTGCATTGCTTCCTTGATCTTGTAATTGGTCCATCTGGAACTTGCAAATGATCTTGAAAACTAGGCCCACCTTGGGTCCCATCATTCCCCCTCTCCTCAAAAGGATTCGACCTCGAATCATCACCTACATCAAAAGGAGAAAGATCAGAAACATTGAACGTAGCTGAAACATTATACTCACCTGGAAGGTCCACTTTATATGCATTGTCATTAATTTTCTCAAGAATTTGGAAAAGTCCATCTCCTCGAGGATGCAGCTTGGTCCTTCTATGGGCGGGGAATCTTTCTTTAAGCATGTGAACCCAAACCCAATCTCCTGGTTCAAAGATAACACGCCTTCGCCCTTTATTGGCTTGGGAAGCAACTCTTTCATTCTTTTGGGCAATTTGAAGCCGTACCCTCTCATGAAGTGACTTTACCATCTCTGCCTTCTTTTGTCCATCCAAGGTACTCCTGCCATCAACAGGTAAAGGTGTCAAATCTAAAGGAGTAAGTGGATTAAAACCATAAACAATTTTAAAAGGAGAATAGGAAGTAGTAGTATGCATGGCCCTATTATATGCAAACTCTATAAATGGCAAACAATCCTCCCAAGTTTTTAAATTCTTTTGAACAACAGTATGTAAAAGCTGAGTTAAAGTCCTATTAACTACTTCAGTCTGACCATCAGTCTGCGGATGACAAGTTGTGGAAAATAAGAGCTTAGTACCCAATTTCCCCCACAACACCTTCCAAAAGTAGCTAAGAAATTTAACATCTCTATCAGAAACAATACTCCTAGGTACACCATGGAGTCGCACTATCTCCCTGAAAAACAAGTCAGCTATGTTTGTGGCATCATCTGTTTTATGGCATGGAATGAAATGGGTCATCTTACTAAATCTATCCACAACCACAAAAATAGAATCTCTACCCCTTTTTGTCCTAGACAGGCCCAAAACAAAGTCCATAGATATGTCTACCCTTGGCTCACTAGGAACAGGTAAGGGTGTATACAACCCATGTGGCATAACCTTAGATTTGGCATTTCTACATGTAATGCACCTGCCACAAATGCGGTTGACATCTCTCTTCATCTTAGGCCAAAAGAAATGTTCATGCAAAATATCTAAAGTCTTCTTGGCACCAAAGTGTCCCATTAATCCTCCACCATGTGCCTCACGCACCAACAACTCACGCATAGAACAATTTGGCACACAAAATTTGCTTTCCTTAAACAAATAACCATCATGTTTGTAAAACTTACCGAATGCCGCCTTATCACATGCTTTATACACCTCAGAAAAGTCAGTATCATCAATATACATGTCTTTCACATATTCAAACCCAAGCATTTTAGCACTCATAGAAGTAAGAAGTACATACCTTAGGGATAAAGCATCAGCAACAATGTTTTCCTTACCTTGCTTGTAACGGATGACCTATGGAAAGGTCTCAATGAATTCCATCCATTTAGCATGCCTTTTATTCAACTTACCTTGACCCTTGAAATGCTTCAACGATTCATGATCGGTGTGGATCACAAATTCCCTAGGCCATAGATAATGCTGCCAAGTCTCTAATACACGAACTAGAGCATAAAGCTCTTTGTCATAAGTAGGGTACTTCAGGGACGCTCCACTTAGCTTCTCACTGAAAAAGGCTATGGGCCGCCTATCTTGCATCAAAATGGCTCCAATCCCTATTATTGAGGCATCACATTCAATCTCAAAAGCTTTGTTAAAATCAGGTAATGCTAACACAGGTGCAGAGCACAACCTTTCTTTAATAGTGGTAAAAGCATTCTCTTGATCAACCCCCCAATGAAACCCAACATTCTTTTTAATTACTTCAGTGAGTGGTGCAGCAATGGTGCTAAAGTATTTAACAAAACGCCGATAAAAGCTAGCTAAGCCATGGAAGCTTTTTACCTCAGTGATGCTTTTTGGCGTTGGCCACTCCTTGATGGCCTTGACTTTCTCTTCATCCACCTCAATACTTTTTGTGCTAACAACATAACCAAGAAAAACAACTTTTTCCATGCAAAAGGTACATTTCTTGAAATTAGCATACAACTTTTCACATCTTAACACATCAAACACGTATCTCAAATGCTCAATATGTTCATTTAAGTCCTTGCTGTACACTAGGATATCATCAAAGTATACAACCACAAACTTTCCTATGAACGCACGTAAGACATGGTTCATTAATCTCATGAAAGTCCTAGGCGCATTTGTAAGTCCAAATGGCATAACCAACCATTCATAAAGCCCATACTTAGTCTTAAAAGCCGTTTTCCATTCATCACCCTCTTTTATTCTAATTTGATGGTACCCACTTTTAAGATCAATTTTACTGAAAATACATGAACCATGCAATTCATCAAGCATATCATCTAATCTAGGAATGAGATGGTGATACTTTACCGTGATATTGTTGACCGCCCTGCAATCAATGCACATCCTCCACGTCCCATCCTTCTTTGGCACTAGTAGCACTGGTACTGCACATGGGCTCATGCTCTCCCTCACGTACCCCTTGCTCATCAAATCCTCAACTTGCCTCTGAAACTCCTTTGTCTCCTCTGGATTACTCCTATAGGCTGGTCGATTTGGAATAGTAGCTCCGGGCACAAAATCAGTCTGGTGCTCAATGCCTTTAATGGGTGGCAACTCATTAGGCATCTCCTCTGGGAATATATCCTCAAACTCCTGCAACATAGAAACAGCCAAACTAGGAAGAGACTGGTTAGTTTCATCAACATTAAGATAAGATTCTTTATAGACAAGAAAAATCATAGGACGATCTGCGAAGAAAGCCCTCTTAACCTCACTCTCTCTTGCATAGAAACTCACTTTTGTCTTTCCTTTTCTCTCAGCAGACTCTCTTTCTTTTTTCTCTCGTGACTCCACTCTTTTTTCTTTACTCCCAACCACCTCTCGACTTTCTTTTTCACTCTTTCTTTTGTGCTCATTTTCACTCTCACTCTTTCTTTTTTGCTCAATCTCTTTTTCACTCTTTTTTTTTTATTACTCTCATTTTCACTCTTTCTTTTTTGATCACTCTTATTTTCACTCTTTCTTTTTTGAGCAACCTCACTTTTCAGTTTCAATTGGTCCTCATAGACCTGACTTGGAGTTAAAGGAGCAAGCTTGATTGTTTTGCCCTCCATTACAAAGATGTGCATGTTCTTGAACCCATCATGTGTCACCCTCCTATCATACTGCTACGGACTCCCCAACAAAATATGGCCAGCATGCATAGGGACAACATCACAAAGCACCTTATCCTGATATTTCCTGATTGAAAAAGTAACTAACACTTGTCTATCCACCCTAACCTCTCCACAATCATTCAACCACTGCAATTTGTATGGTCTAGAGTGTTTTAAGGTTGGTAGATTCAGTTTCTCAACCAAAGTAGTGCTAGCCACATTAGTACAACTCCCCCCATCAATGATCAAACTACATACCTTATTGTTGACATGGCATCTAGTATGGAAAATGTTCTCTCTCTGTTGTTCTGCATCATCCACCTTAATGTGTGTATTGAGAGCACGCTTGGCAACAAGAGACTCACCTGTGACGGGGTATACCACTCCATCATCATCACTAGCATCAACCAACTCGGGCATCCCATCACTATCATCCTCACTCTCAGTCATCACCTCCCCATTGTCACGTATAATCATCACCCGCCTGTTTGGGCATTGAGAAGCAATGTGCCCTGAACCCAAACACTTAAAGCATTTAATATCTCTATTCCGTGAAGGTTGAGATTCTACCTTGGGTTTGTTGCTAGTTCCCTCATCTTTTCCCTTAGGTGGTTTGGTCTTTCTCTTTGCTACAACTCCATCATTCTTATCCCACTTTGATTTCCAATGAGTGCTAGAGACTGAAGTGTACCTTGCTGCCCCTTTTCTCTTTAACTGCCTCTCCACCTTCATAGCCATGTGAACCATGTCCTCTATCTCCACATAATGTTGCAATTCAATTACATTGGCTATGTCCCTATTCAAACCACTCAAAAATCTAGCCATGGTGGCCTCCCGGTCCTCCTGTACATTAGCCCGTATCATCGCCACCTCCATCTCCTTATGGTAATCCTCCACACTCCTAGACCCCTGTGTAAGATTTTGGAACTTTTGGTAAAAATCCCTATAGTAGTGGCTAGGTACAAATCTTCGTCTCATGAGAGCTTTCAACTCTCCCCACGTCTCTACTGGCCTCTCATAATTCCTCCTCCTATTGGTTACTAATTGATCCCACCAAATAATAGCATAGTCAGTGAACTCAATTACCGCCAACTTTACTTTTTTCTCCTCAGAGTAATTATGACAATCAAACACCAACTCTATTTTTTTCTCCCACTCTAGATAAACCTCCGGATCAGTTCTACCTTGGAAAGATGGTATTTTCATTTTGATGCTCCCAAGGTCTCTATCTATACCATCCTGACCCCTTAGGTTCCCCTCAAGTCGTCTTTCACGCCTAACTCTTCCATGCCTACCCGACCCAACTTCAGATTCTAAATTTTCCTCATCCTCACCATCTCCTTCATGCTCATACTCATTTTCAACCCTAGGCACACGTCGCCTCCTATCTCTCCCACCTTGTAGATTTCTAATCGCTGCTTCTTGATGATCTATCCTGTCCCTAACTTCACCCAACACAAAATTCAACCGCTCAAACTGTTTTTGCATGGCTTGCAACACAAAGGATGAGTTATCTGTCATCCCCTTCGATGATGAGTCACTACGATGAGACATCGTAATGTGCTACACAAAAAGAATGTTAGTGGAAAACCTCACACTCCCTTACGTGTTTACACTCAAACAATGGCACTCCACTCGTGTTTCACTCCTAATTGGCTTTTCCCGATAATAGTCTCACACTCTCTTGCCTTTTACCTCAAGAGTTTTCCCACTTAAGTTCTTTAAGAACTAATTGAACTCAATCAAGACAATGCAACCTCGTTTTATCCCAACTAGTAATTAGGTCTAAGAAACAAGAACAAGAAAAACACGGAAGGAATAAAAATGACACAAGAATCAAGGAAATTGTGGCAACGAAAGAGTAACTAGAAGACAAGATACCAACTATAATATCAAATAACAAGGTAACCCAAACCAAAGAATGAAGAAACCCTAGAAAATAAAGAGAAATTCAGTAGCCCTAGGATGAACGAAATTTCTGCACTTTTTTTTTTTTCGAATTTTGTTTTTTTTTGTTTTTCTAAACCCTAGAACAATGAAGCCCTAGAATTCAATATGTAAGAAATAAAAGATAGAATCAGACCTGATTGAAAACCGAGTTCTGATACCAAATGATATGAACCCGCGGAAAAGGAATCCCTTGAACCCACAATCAATTTGAAAACGTACCCAAGAAAGCTAAAATCAAGTCAATGGATGGAGAATCTAGACCCGATGAGAACTCGTTTCAAGAACCTAGATTATATTAAAATCTAGACCCGATGAATAACCCGTCTCAAGAACCCAGATTACAAGGAGGAACGCCACAAAGGTTGTGATTTACCTTTTATAAGTTCAAAAGTTCAATGAAGAACAAGAGGAGTAAACTCACTCACAAATAACATTCAATATTGTCTACCCTTTCAAATGAAGCTACAATGAGTGTTTTAACCAAAACCCTATTGAAACCCTAACCCAAAATAAACCCTACTTCCAAAACTACCCTCGGATGAACAGTACCCGTGGCTACTGTACGACGCTACAGTAATTCGCTACAGTCCCTTTGTAAACCCTAGTTCCAAAAAATATAACTTTCCAAATAAGCCCTTGGCCAAAATACAAGGCCTTCTCAAAAACCCTAATTCATAATAAATAAGACATATGTGGGCCAAGTATCATCTAGCCCACTTATTCTAAATGAAATAAATCTTTTAACTAAATTAAAAGCTTCTAATAACAATAGGACCTATCTCTATGTCTTGTCTTCCACTACTTGAATCAAATGGATCATAATTGGTTCTCCTTCTTTCAAGCCCATATTGAATGTTGGGCTCTTGCTAGCTTCATTCCAAGTGGATTGCACCAATTTTTGCATTACTTTCTTGATCTTCTTGGCTCTTGATCTTGTAATTGGTCCATCTGGAACTTGCAAATGATCTTGAAAACTAGGCCCACCTTGGGTCCCATCAGAAAGGGTGCTCTTGTGAGCGTTTCTTGGCCCATAGGAGCCCTGGCTTTATGGGTGAGGAGAAGCAGCTAAGAGCTAAGAGGTGGAATAAGGATCTTGAGAGGATGCACCAAGCCCCAAAAGGTGGTGTATGCAAGCTACATGTTGCAAAGAGAAGTTGCCTCCTAGTGGGAGCCAAGCGAGAGATCCTTGAGATGGAATTGGGATCTTTCGCAGTAGTAACCTAGCAATGCTTTAAGAAGGATTTTGATGATCTCTTCTTCCCTAGCACAGTGAGGCGTCAGAAGGCAAGGGAGTTCAACAATTTAGTATAAGGAGACATAACAGTGGAGTAGTATGCCCGGAAGTTTATGGAGCTTAAGAGGTTTGCAACGCATCTAATTGCCATTAAAGAGATGCGAACAGAGCATTTTCAATAGGGTTTGCGTCGGGAGATCCGCATGTAAGTCGCTTGTCTGCAAATTCTAACTTTTCAGAGTTTGGTTAAGGTGGCCTTTATAGTAGAGCGAGAGTTTGGTGGTCCTGTAGGCTCTTCGACAAGCCAGAAGAGGAGGAGCTTTGGAGAGGGAGTGGGTCCAGGTCGCCTGAAAAATTTGTATCAAGGATTGGGGCCAGGCCACAGGCATCAACTAGTGTGAGCATGAGGGGTTGAGCCCCAGTTTGTGGAAGGTACAGCCGATCCCATGAAGGTGACTATCGTCAGGGTGGGGCCCTATGCTTCAAGTGCGATCAAGTGGGGCACTTTGCTTGTGAGTGCCCTAATGCTGCTCAAGGAAATTGATCAGGACAACGCGATGGAAGGGCGAATCAGAGGCGGTCAATGAAGGCAAGAGCGTACGCTCTAACTCCTGGTGAGGTCGATGATGAGGCCCCGGAGACTCAGAGCACAGGGGTCATCCCACATCTGAACTTGATCCAATCTTTGAAGTTGATGCATTGTGTGTGGTTTAATTTTTGAATTTCATTGGAAGCGTTTGATCTCATTAGGTAGAGTTCGGTTGTATGAATATTTTGCTTGTACTTTATTTGATTCGGGAGTGTCCCAGTCCTTTGTGTCTGCCACTTTTGCACGAATGTGTAACTTAGTCACGGAGCCCTTACCAAAGTCCGTGGTCATGCCATTACCAAATGCAGAGACAATATGGTGTTCAAAGGTCACCTTAGGCTGTCCTTTGGATTTTGGAAAAAGGACTCTTGATGCCGACTAGATAGTTTTTAAGTTGCTTGGGTTTGACATCATTCTAAGTATGGATTGGCTGTTTCGGCACTTCGTTAGTATCAATTGTTGGAGTCGTGTGGACAGCTTTCACCTCCTTAGAGGAGATTACATGGAATTCGTAAATAGCAAGCTGAAGTCGAGACCCATGGTTATATCTATAATCCAAGCGAAGAAAGACCTGGCTAGTGGGGCAGATGCTTATTTGGTTCAAGTGGTATCTAAATCATCATAGAGGAAGTCTGTTGCAGGAGTCCTAATCATTAAAGAGTTCTCTGATATTTTTGCAGATGACCTCCCTGGATTACCTTTGGTTTGCGATGTCGAGTTTACTATTGGCATGGAACCTGGAGTGGCTCCAGTGCACAAGGCTCCGTACAGAATGGCTCTAGCTGAACTAAAGGAGTTGAAGGCCTAGTTGCAGGAATTGGTGGACAAGGGATTTATTCAGCCTAAATCCTCACCTTGGGGAGCGCTCGTGCTGTTTGTTAAGAAGAAATATGGCTCCCTTAGAGTGTGCATGAGCTTAACAAGCTGACCATAAAGAATAAATATCCATGACCTTAAATCGATGATTTGTTTGATCAGCTTCAAGGCGCAGCTACTTTTTCGAAGACTGACTTGATGTCGGGTTACTATCAGCTAAGAATAAGAGACAGGGATATACCAAAGACTACTTTCAGATCGAGGTACTAGCATTTTGAGTTTAAGATGATACCTTTTGGACTAGCTAATGCCCCTACAACTTTATGGACATGATGAATCAGGTGTTTCAGCCCTATTTGGATTCTTTTATGGTGGTCTTTATTGATGACATTTTGGTTTATTCTTGGGATTTGGAGAAGCATGCTAGTCACCTATAGATGGTTCTGTGTAAGCTAAGGGAGAATTAGTTGTATGTAAAGCTCAGCAAATGTGAGTTCTAGCTGGGTGAAATCAAGTTTCTCAGGCATGTCATTTCTCAAGAGGGTGTGGCTGTAGATCCCAGTAAGGTTGAAGCTATTTTGGCCTGGCCGCATCCCACATTAGTGCCTGAGATTCGAAACTTCTTGGGACTCGCAAGGTACTATTGAAGATTTGTGGAGGGATTTTCTAGATTGTCCAAATCACTTACAACCTTAACTAAAAAGAATGTTGATTTTGTCTGGACTGATAAGTGTGAGAAAAGCTTCCAAGAATTGAAGAAGAGATTGACTTCGACACCTATTTTGGCACTTCCAGAGCCATGCAAGCTGTTTGTGGTTTTTAGTGACGCTTCCAAATTTGGGTTGGGGAGTGTTCTAATGTAAGAGGGGTGAGTTGTAGCTTATATGTCCCTCCAACTGAATGATCATGAAAAGAAATATCTCACTCATGACTTGGAGCTTGCAACAATAGTTTTTGCTCTTAAAATCTGGTGGCACTATTTTATAGTGAGGCATGTGAGGTCTACACTGATCATAAGAGTCTGAAGCATCTTTTCACACAGAAAAATCTCAACATGAGGTAGAGAAGGTGGTTAGAGTTAATCAACAACTACCAGAGCGAAATTAAGTACCATCCTAGGAAGGTGAACCAAGTTGCTGATGCGTTAAGTTGGAAGTCCCATTTGGTAGATGAGGCTCAGTTGTTAGGGTTAGACTCTCTCCTTTACGGTATGGGAATACTTCTTGTAGAGAGTTGATAAGTGTGATTTTTATATGATTTTTATTACTCTTTTATTCAAGAAAAGTGTCATTTTTTCTTTAATATTATTTATTTTATTTCTATATATTTTTCTTTATTTTCTTGGATTTGAAAAATTGAGAAGATTTAGTACAAAATGAGAGTATTTTGGTGCAAAAGAGGAGACTCGCAACCAGAAGGCGCAACCAGACTTGGCACCAATATATTTTTACCTTCTGGGCGCAAAGATTGGCAACAAGGCTCCGGACGGTTAGATTGGGTGACTAGTCTAACCGATCAACTTAAAAGACCAATCTAAACAACATCGTGGGCAAGGACTTGAAAAGGCCAGAGGAGTCTTTCATCCCCGATCAGGAGTCTTTCCACTCGGAAGGCGAGGAGAGAACTGTGTGGTCTTTGTGACCTCCGCGCCCTTTCATTTGTGACCTTCATGCCAGTTATATTTAGCGCACACGACATTTAGCTGGTGGGGCCTTTCCAAGTTCCGCAATCAATCTATTAACCACCAAATCCTCCTGAACTCTGCAATTTATCACTGAATCTTCCATTTTAGACAATTCTGATATTCTTAGGATAATTTTCTTTTATGGTAACATCTATCTGTAGAACTATTTTTTGGATTTTTAGGCTAGATTGTAGCTGCATTTATTTTATTTTCGAATTTGAGTTTTGATATCTATTTAATCCTGTCTTGCGGGATGAATATGGGGTCTTAGTCTTAGTCTGAGTCTGATAGTCTAAATTTAGAATAAAAAAAATATTCCAGAGTTTATTTTTTGAGTTTCTTTCGAGGAGACGGATCTAGAGAGCAGAGGAGAGAGCCGCATGCTTCATCAACCGACTTCGACTAAGAACACCAGTTTTATTCTTTTTATTTTCAATTTCATTATGAACTAATTCTATTTTCTAGAATTTTGATGTAATCTTGCATTGAACACATAATTTATATTCCAAATTATTTTATTTTCAATATTTCCATTGATTGAATGTTTATTCATTGTTCTTAATGCTTGCAATTCTCTTGCTAATTATTGTTTGATCTATTGAATCATAATGAGACTAAGAGGTGATTTGTGATTAAAGCTCTAGAATTAAGCACTATTAGTTGAGCAAAAGTAGAGATACTTTACCGCAATTAGTGTGGTTTTCAAGAAAAATTTAAAAAACTTAATGAGTCTCCAATTAATTAAATTCACATAAAGATATGGAGTTATTATTTGAAGATATTTTTGGTATTGTTCGAGAGAAAATATTGAATAGTTAAGGGATTTTTATCATCTACTTGAGATAATTGAAATTCTATAACAAGGAAGAATAAATTGTGTGGGATTTGTTAGTTGAATCAAATGCTTTAGATCTATTCTTATTATTTTTTTAAATCTTAATTTTAATGCTTTTGTCTTCAATTAATTTAGATAATTCATTCTTCAAATTTCAGTTCTTCAAATAGTAATTAATTGAGTCAATTTCAATACTCAATAGTATAATTATTTCCTATAGGTTTGATACCCATTTTCTTTAAAACACTTTACTACTTATTATGATTCTGTGTAGTTGCACATATTTTATATGAATAAGAGTTTGTAGCAAGAGGAAGTGTTAGCCCCTGTGCATGAAGTCAAGATTGTTGATTTTGAAGAATTGAAAACTCTTCAAAGAAGGAACCCGAAGCTACTGGATATCCAGAAGAGAGTTAGAAAGTCAAGAGGACTTGCACACTTCAGTTTGAATAAGGATGGTATTCTATTGTTCCCAAATTGTAAGGTGATTCTCATTAATTTAGAGTTTAAGGAGATAATTTTAGAAAAGGTACATATGGCTCCTTATTCAACTCGCCTCGAAAATACAAATATGTACAGGGACTTAAAGAGGAATTTTTGGTGGGAAAGGATAGAAAGGGACATTGACGTGTTCGTTGAGAGATGTGCCACTTGCTGACAAGTGAAAGTTGAGCACTAAAGACCTACCGGTAACTTCCAACCCCTCTTGATTCCATAATGGAAATGAAACGACATTGCTATGGATTTTGTAGTGGGTTTGCCAAGAACTCCCAGTGGAAAGAATTCAATTTGGGTGATTATCGACCGGTTGACCAAGAGTGCTCATTTCCTACCTGTTACGAATACAAACACCTTGGGGAAGCTGACGCGGTTATATATGAAAGAGATAGTCTAGTTGCATGGGATACCCAAGGCCATTATATCAGATTGGGACCCGAGATTTACATCCCATTTTTGGAAGAGCTTACAAGTGGCCATGGGCATTAAATTGAAGTTTAGCAGTGCTTATCATCCTCAGACAGATGGCTAATTAGAGCACACTATTTAGACTCTTGAACACATGCTACGAGCTTGTGCCTTAAAATTTAAGGGTAGTTGAGAAAATCACTTACTGCTTGTAGAGTTTGTTCAGCTTCCAAGTATCCATTCAGATGGAACCTTATGAGGCTCTCTATGGGAGGAAATGTAGATCGCCATTATTTTGGGATGAGATTGGTGAAAGAAAGCTTATTGGGCCAGAAATTGTTCAAGAGATGAAGGACTAGGTTAAAAACATAAGAGACAGGATGGTAGCAGCACAAACTTGCCCAAAGAGTTATGAAGAGACGTCATTCAAAGAAAGTGACTGGATGTAACTCAAGGTCTCACCCATAAAGGGCATCAAGAGGTTTGGAAAAAAAGGAGTGACTAGGTGTACCTCATCATTGTGGACCAGAATATTCTAGGGAGCTGCACGATGTGTTTCATGTATCTTCACTGAATAAGAGTTTCAGGTAGCAGGAGCCACGACTAGTCGACTCGGGTAGCCTCTAGCTGTAGCCTAACCTTACCTATGAGGTAGCACCAATACAAATTGTGGATTAGAAGTAACAAAGGCTAAGATCCAAGATAATACCATTGGTAAAGGTGTCATGGGGAGATTCAATGGCTTAGGACTTCACTTCGGAGAAAGAGGCAGACATGAGGGAGCATTACCCGTATTTGTTTGGGAATTATTGTTTGTATGTCTTATTTCAAGCATGTTTTGAGTTGTATCATGTAATTTGTCTTGGAATTAATGGATTAAGCCTGTCAATTTCGAGGATGAAATTTCTTTTAAAAGGGGGGGATGTGAGGCCCCTAAGCATTTTTGTGGGTTTCCTTTCTTTTCTTTTCTTTTCTTTTTTCCTTCAGGGAACTGGATCCCAATTAGTTATTGTTGGTTTTTAGTTTGTTGTAAGTGTAAGGGGTCAATTTAAGGCTTGAAGGGGGGTAGAATTTGGGCCCAACTCGTGGTCTAGCTGGAAGCCTATCTCTCTTCTTCAAAATGATGTTGTTTAGGGGCTGGGCAGTGAAAATCTTCCTTCTCCCCTGGAAATGACGTTGTTTTGGGTGTGTGGAGTAAAAGCCCTAGTGTTTTTTTTTCCTCTTTTCCTCTTGTGCCGCCCATTCCCTATTCTTTCTTTCTTTTCTTTTTTCTTCTTCTTCTTCCTCCCACCTTCAGCCTATGAACCCTATGCTTTCCCCATGACCTGTATCGCCACTCCCCACCACCACCACCTTGGCTCCATATGTTAGTCGATCAAAGAACCTCTTCTTCGTCTGTCTCCACCATGCATCTTGCCCAACCCATGCCTTTGGAAGGCTGCAACCCGTGAGGCCATGACAGCAAGGCGTATATTACACATTCTTTCTCCATCTCCTCATATAATCTAGCCATAGACAAAAGATTGGTTCCCTCTTTAGCCCCTGGAATAGAAGCATCTCCCTCTTTGCGAGGAGTTAAAATGAGCTTTTTCCCTTTGATGCTAAGGAAATAGGTGTTTTTGTGCCCATCATGAACGAAACTCCGATCATATTGCCAAGGCATGCGTAGCAGCCATGCATTAGCAAATAAATTTCGGCCAACCATAAAAGAGAACAAACAGCACCAATCAACTGTGACCTCACTACCCTTCTTCAACCATGACACCTTGTATGGCTTCGAGTGACAATTTGTTTTGAGTTGGAGCTTCTAAACTGCTTCCTCAGAGGCCATATTCTCACAACTACCACTATCGATGATTAGTTTGCACACATTCTTGGAAATAGTATATGTAGTGTGAAATATATTAGTCCTCTACCAGTCTTCTCCTGAATCACCTTTGGGAGTTAGTAGACTTTTTCTGATGATGAGAGTCTCATTATGATCTCTGTAAAAAATATCCCCATCATCATCTTCCTCGTCATAGAAGCGTTATCCATTTTCCACAACATCCTCCTTGTCATCCTCATTAATTAGAAGGATTTTGCACTTATGATTGACAGACTTTCTACAATCAATTGCCCAATTATTGGGCTCCCCTTATCTATAATACCGAATATTAGTGGTGTTTGAACTCGTACCTTGAGCTGGATTTGGAGTAGGTCGAGTATCCTAAGGATGGACTCCCTATGTGTTCTGAACACTTCTAGGCACAGGTTGCTTAGTCTACTGCTTCTCTACAATTAGAACATGCTCATAGGCCTCACAAATAGTCCATAGAGAGTGGAGGTTGATGATGTCTTTCAAAGGCTGTAGCAAGATCTCCAAATACCATGCTACCATCTGCTCTTCAGTCTCAGAAAGATCATTCTTGGCCACCAACTCATAGAACGCCTTGTGTAATCATCAATGGATGTCGCTCTCTGCCTTAGCATGTGAATTTGTTGAAAAAATGTTTGAGAAAATTTGATGTAGCGGCCCAAAATAATATAGATAGAGGAATTTCTTTTGAGGTTTGAAATGTCATGAAATCCTAAAAGGATTTTACGAATCAAGCAATCGATTAGCTTTTAGTCTATTAGCTTATTCGAATCACAATCCACTATGGATGAAGTTACCTTTTTATTTAATTAAGCCATTAGCATTATAATTTTATGAAACCAATTGTAATCCACTATTAGACTCGTATGAATATTTAAGATTTTATAGTGCAATAAAAAGTTTTGAGTTTCTTGGGTTAATAGTAACCCTTCGAGAGAGTGCCACGTGATTTCTATTCCAAATAGCTGTCAACTACCATGTAGGATGTCCAAATCTACTTAGGATCATTAGAAAACCTTTTCCCTGACATATGGCATAATCTTGGCCAACAACTTGGATACTTGTCAAGTGGAGTACAAGTGTGTAAGTGATGGGCTTTGAATCAAGCTTATCATCATGCTCTCTTACATCATTCACTATTTCATCCAACTAAACACTATTTGGCCAACCAAAAGAGGGTTTCAACCCTAATTAACCCTAAACCAAGTGATACAAAATGAAACCCCAAATGGTTAGGGTGTAACTAAACTCTAAATCCTCCAAACCCTAAACCAAGCACTCGATTTTGCTTAAGTGTTTTCCCACTTGGTTAAGCCACTTCCACAAGCAATAAATCACTCAAGTACACACTCTTACACCCTCACCTTCTTACACCTTCTTAATTTCATTTGACCAATACAAATTAGTTTTGAACCAAACCCTAACTGAAACCCCAATGAAACTCCAATTGGAGTCCATTCGGTTAGCCTCCCTTAGTCCCAACAAAACTAACTTGTTTCACTAAGCTTCTGGCACAAGTTTTCCACCTCTTACAAGTCCATACCTTGGTTGATATGCACCTTATTTTCAGCCCCAAATAGTCTCCCTTTGTCAAGTCAAACAAGCAAGCAAAAGACCCATCCTTTCCATCCACACGGTAGCCCATCAAGCCTCACTTCCATCAATATTTCCTTCTCCTTTTCACAATTTGACTTCACCTCAAAAGTCATTCACCAACCACTAAGGAAGCCCCTATACACCCCCACACCCTCTTCATTTCCTCCACACTTGGTTCATTTCTTCCTTCCATTTCCAAGAGAGAAACAAAAAGAGCTAGAGAGAACAAAATTTGGACAACTTTATTTCCAATGTTCCAGCCCCTATGTAAGTAATTTTTTTTGCTCAAATCTCCACTATTTTATTTAGTTAAAATTCTAGGTTACTTGGGTGTGTGTTGGTTAATTTTTCTTATAGATTTTTTGGATGAGAATTGGTGTTGATGGTGGAAGGGTTAGGCATGAATTATTGTTGATGAACCTTGGGAGTTTTGTGTTATTTTGTTGAAAAGTTGTGTATATATTGGTTTGACGAAGTGTTTACATGATTTTTATAAAATTTATGGTTTGATTTAAAGCATATTAGGATTTTATACAATGGTTGATCTTTGAAGTGGTAGAAACTGATTGGTTGAAAATGAGTTTTGTTTGGGTTAGGTTGTGATTTTAGCCATAGGATCTTGATTCTATGGTTTGGATTTTATGAATCTTGTTTTTAAAGCTTAGATCTATAGATTAAGAATGCATTTTAAAATTTTATAACTTAGGTCTTTGGCAGATTTTTTAAGAACATGCAAGAGTTCGAGTTTAAGCATAAACTAGAGGCTTTTAGGTTCAATGTTGATTTTAATGAAAATAATTGCCATGACAAGCTAGATTTGATGCTTAGATTTAGTTAGAATTTGAATATGAGGTATATGATTGTATTCTTTCAAGAGTTATTGCATGAAAATGAACGATCTAGTCATTTTATTTCAAGTCCAAAAGCATGCATGTCAATTTCCAAATTTCTATGTTGTGTTTTGTAATTTTTGGTTGATTAGTCAAGCATACTATCACTTAGGTTTGAATGATGAACATTTAAGAAGTATTATCTGTGGACTTTTGGAGTCCTCAGAGTTGATATGAAAGTGTTAGATCAAGAATATCAAGAGTTGGTTTTATTTGACCTAATCTTGATGTTTTGGCATTTTCTTTGATGAGCTCAAGGTTTTGTTAAATGTATGGTTTAGCGTCTTAGCATGATTTTAGAACTAAGAATATAATTTTGAGAGTCTTCATTTTTGGTTTGAGCATGTTAGTGTGTTAAATGGCCAGGTAGCACTAAAAACATGATTTTTAGCCTTAAAGTGAATCGGCCAAGAGAGAGATGTCATAGTTTGAAATTTACATGAGCAATGTAAATTTTGATAAGTTTTGCAGTCTGTTAGCAAATTCCTTATTTTTAGGGACAAATTTATAACTTTTCATATGTTTAGGGGTAAATTTGCAAATTTGGGGAGTTTTATTATTATGAGGATTAAGTGAGATATTCTAACCCTATAATGTCCCTCATTTTAGTTTAGGCTCTTTTACATTATGATTATGTTTGCACGGTAATTTGTAAGTTAACTTCTAACTTACCTATAGTATGCTTATGTATGTAGGGTAGTAAGATCCATGCAAGTTTGTTCATGTTTCTTTTAAATTAAACTGAAATAAGTTATGCCATGCCATGTTTTTATGTATATCAAGCATGAATATCTCTCACATGGCACAATCCTCATGTCATGAAGCATATGTTTATTTGTAAGTTAGCTTCTAACTTACTTCCGGTATTTTATGTATGTAAGGTGGTAAGATTATATTTTATTTATATCCATGTTCATTTATGCCTATTATGATTGTTTATAACATGGTATGGCATGTTATCATATCGATTATTTGTTTATGCCATGCCATGTTGTCCTATATAAGCAGCATCAATATCTATCACATAGCATGAATACATGTGATGAAGCATATGAGTCCATCATGAAATATTTTTCAAAGCCAAGCATGTATGTAGTACACGTGGCGAAAGCATTCTGCTTGTCAATGTATCTCTAATAAAAACTTGAATAAGGTGTTGATGGCGGAGACATTCTACTTTGTCTGAGTACCTCTAATAAAATATTCATGATGAAGGCATTCTACTTGTTTGAGTATCTCTCATGGATTACTTTGGGCAAAAGCAGTCTACTTTGTTTAAATATTCCTGACAAAACAAAAGGGCATAAGCATTATGCTGTGTCTAACTAAATCTATGAAAACATGTATATGTAACAAGGTATCATGTTCATGCAAGCATGTCATGTTCAAATAAAGCCATATTATGTTCAAGTCAAGTCATGTTATTTCCATGTCAAGTCATGTTATTCTCAAGTCATGTCACGCATGTGCAAGTCTATGTTACAAAGCATACATGTCATATGACTGTCATGCATGCATATTCGTTCTATTGGTAGTTCAAAAGCTTTACTTGCTGAGATTTTGTAAATCTCACTTGGTAGTCACTATTATCATTCCCCATGGAATGGTAGACAATGTGTCAAAGGACAGGGGATTAGGATGCAACCTGTTGGACGAGGTTGAGTAGGTCACATAGTCATGTTCATCTGGATTCCATTTTTGCGCTTATAGCAGAGCCGCATGAGCAACTTGGTGTTTAGTCCAGTCGTTTGTATTTGATGTTTGTACTTATGGAGTGTTGTCTCCAGTACATGTTTTGATTTTAGACTTATTGGATAACTTTTGGATATGTGAATATTTATGGAAATATATTATGTTTTGGGATTTCACATTCTATTACATTAATTATTGCTAAAAAAAATTATCCCCTGTGAATACTGCACATTGTTATATGCATGTTAGGTACACTGCATCCTTAACTATCATGAATGGGGTTATATGACCTTGTGTTGTATGTCCTCACACTTCAAGCTTCATCAAATCTTATTTGGAGTTTTGGGTATGTCACATTTGGAAGGCAAAATGTGACCCTTCATGTTCTCCTAGCCACCAATCTTGGCCTTACGTTGTCGCTCCCAAGAACGCTTCAACTACTCCCACTAGGCAGACTCTCGGTCCTTCAACTTGATGACAACAAGTTCCACCTTCATACAATTTGGGACATCCTTGTAATAACAAAAATGCTCCACCTCGTGAAACCAATTGATGAAGCCCTCAGCTTACAAAGTACCAGAAAATTTTGGAAGATCAACTCTGAAGCCTTGGTCTCTACCTTGCTCCCCCTACCATGGTACTCTAGAAACAGAACATGATTTTGATACTGGTTCAAAACTAGAGTCAAAATCCTACTCATATATCTAATCCTCTAGGTTTTGCGCTTATAGACGATGGGTTAATTTTGTTGTCTGCTTATGCAAATATGCATTATCATGTCCTGTATGTTACGATCACAGTGACGGGCTTCCTCAGTCAAAACCAGCTCAAGCTGACCACAACCTATACCACCAACCATAAAACCGATGATAAATAATCCTAGTAAAATGCTAAAGCTTTAATGCTAACTAACGTCGTGCAGAACAATGATTATTCTGGCGGCTTGTTAATAATAGAAATTAAGGATTGAGACTGAGAAAAGAAAAAAATACAAAGAAAACTTTGAAAATAAGGCTTATTCATAAAAGTTGAAAATTGGTTTTGAATCCCATAAGTCAGGCTCAAATAGGTAAGGAAAATCCAGATTTTGAGAATTTTGCTCGATAAGGAAAAATCTCAATTATTGCCTAAATATAAACTGCATAATAAAATAAGATTCTTACCAGAAATCTAGCAAAAAATAGAATAAGGATCATCTCTCAGTGACAACAAAATACTACCATAAGAGGAAAAAATAACTTAAATTGACAATTTGGAGGGAGAGATGGCTAAGTCTAGGGTTGAAATGGGGACCACAAAGCATATTATGGTGACCACGGCGTGCGTGGTGAAAATAAACTTTCTGAATTGGGGTTATATGTATGATTTCAATTCCCGTAGCCAAAGTTATGGATAAAATACTGACGCATGTGCAATATTGCCCTAATTCCTAGAACCTTCACCTTTTCTTGCCATATTTGCACTAATCTGTCTTCTTGAAGTAGTTCACCGTTATCAATGTGAATTTGGCCATCCCAACATGATTAGACCTAGATCCCCTAGCATAACTTTTTCTCTCCAAATGCAATAAATAGTCGTGCCAAACATAAGCTAGGAGTGTATTCAACAACAAGGAGCGGCCCTTGAAGGTGAGGTTAAGCTATATCAAACAAGCCTCACAGCTTCTCCTATCACACAACATTTCACACTCATCAGAAAAAGATCAACCCAACCAAACATATCAAAAAGATTCAAGCAAACACCTTCCTTCTCAAAAACATTTCCCAATGTATATATCTTAAGTTTTCCATTTGAAGTTGATCAATAAATCCATATATACTTTGATCATACTATAAGTAGATTGGACGATTTTATCATCCGATGGGGGGTGCCGTTGATTTCCCATTTACTTTATGCGGATGATTTGTTGGTGTTTGCTAATGGCGAAAAAAGGTCTATGAAAATGCTTTTGAAAACTTTGCAAGTGTATCAAAAATGGTCTGGCCATATTATTAACTCGGAGAAGTCGACAATCTTTCTATCCAAACAGATTAATTTGGCAAGGAAGCATGGGCTCTTGTGGGCATCAGGTTTTGTGGAAGGAAATTTTCTGGTGATTTATTTGGGGGAGGCATCTACTAAATAGTCATCTCACGGCTAGAATCCTAGAGCTTGTTGCTAAAATTTGAAATAAGGTGGAAGGATGGAAAGGAGGTAGGCTCATTCTTCTGACACACGTACTTACTTGTACGTCTACTCATATGTTAGCAGTGCTTAAGCTGCCGAAGGTGATTTGTAAGAAAATAAATTCTCTACTCTCTATTTTTTTTTAGGAGACATCAATGGCATGAGTAAGATGAAATGGTGTGCTTGGTTTAAGATTTGTAAGCCTGTATGGGAGGGAGCGTTGGGGTTACATTACATTGCTGAGGTAGACATGAAATTTGCATGGAGAATTATGTCAGTTGATCATCTTTGGACAAGGTTTTTTAAAGCTAAGTACATGAAGAAGGGACATCTCATGCTTGCTTCAACCGGTTGTGTGCTCTAGTTTTTGGAAGTTGATTCTCAAGGTTTTTCATGATGTTGGAAAATATGCAGATGAGAGTGCATGAGGATACAACTTCCTTTTGGTATGATCGATGGTTAGCAGAAAGACCTCTTTGTAATCAAGCTCAAATTATTCCTAATCCTTCACTCTAGATTAAGGATTGTTGGATTGATAGTTCATGGAATTATGATTTACTAGAGGAATTGGTGGTTGCAGAAATTACAAACGGTATCATACAGAGAATTATAGCTAGGAGAGAGGGGCTTGATGTTTTTATATGGAAGGTTGCCACAAACGAAGTATTCTCGACTACTAGTGCATGGGTTATCATTAGGGTGAAGGGTGATTTGTTTCAAGGGTTGGACTGGATTTGGAACCCTATTTTGCCAAAAAAGATTGCAGTCTGTATGTGGAAAGCCAGGTTTCACTGCCTACCTGTGGATACAAGAGTGCAAAGTCGTGGGATTTATCTAGCATTATAATGTAAATGCTGTGTTCAGCATCAAATAGAGATGATGGACCATGTACTTAGTATGGGGGAGTTTGCTAAGGAAATTTGGCGGAAAGCGACGAGGGCTCTGGCTGTTCGTGCATGCAGACGGGGACGTGGTGGGCATGGGTTTTACATTGGCAAGCTTGTGCCAAAAAATCATCGCAACGGGGCATTATCATAGGCCTCATTCCGAGCTTGATAACATGGAGACTGTGGAATCGTAGATGTAAGGTTCTTATGGAAGGACAGAGGGAGATGGTAGAAGCTATGTGGATCTCCATTAAATTATGGATTCAGCGGCTGAGGAGCTCATAAAAATAGAGGATTTGTCCTCTGTAGTATTAAGGCTCACCTACAATCTGCCTCAGCAAGTTTCACCTCACAGCACCAGCACTCTAACGAACTTGACAAAGGAGCTGCAGCAGGAGTAACAACCCACGCACAAGGGAATATTGTAGCAGCAACAGTAACAACCCATGCACAAAGGAATATTGTAGAATCTTCAAGATGCTCTGCGCAGTGCTGAGGTGTCACTATTTTGGTTATGAGTTGGTTATAAATAGCAAAGATCAGTGAGCCATTGTATACAGAGAGAGGAAATCGAGTCTGTAAAAACATTCTCAAATACAAACATTTCTATGAAGCATTTTATCAAATATCTTCTCTGCATATATGTTTACTAGCTCCTCTGCTATTTTATACCCAGTTCCATGGCTCCTCACATTTCACAAACAAATTCCACTCCCATTCTCATACCCATTCCCTTTGTTGAAGCCCACATCGATCCACTTCAACACCAGTTCACAAGTCTCGTATTAACCCAGCCTAGCCCTCAGCCCATCACCCAGCCCTTGTTCCTGAAACCCTACCCAGCTCTACTTTCTCTCCCTCATCTTCTGCGCCGCATCAACCAGCTTCATCATCTCTCAATCCACTCAACCAAACCTCCGTATCTTCAACCTCCCCTACTGCACCACCTGCTAATTTGCACTCCATGAGAACTTGGTCCAAAAACAATATCACTCGTCCCACTACACGGTTTGATGGCACCATCTCGTGGCCTTGTCCCAAACCATCGGTCTCCCTCACCCTCTCCGAACCTTCTATAGTTCCTGAGGAACCCCAGAACTACACCGAAGCCTCTAAATTTCCTGAGTGGCGTGTAGCCATGTCCAGTGAATTCCGAGCACTTATCCATAACCATACCTGGGATTTAGTCCTGTGCACCCCAAACCTTAATGTTCTCGGCTGTAAGTGGATCCTCAAAACCAAATGGCGTGCGGATGGAACCCTTGAACGTTCCAAGGCTCGTCTTGTGGCCAAAGGTTTTCATCAACAAGCTGTCTTGGATTACACGGAGACCTTCAGTCCCATTGTAAAGCCAGTAACGGTCCGTCTCCTCATTTCCATTGCTGTTACGCGTAGTTGGCCTCTTCATCAACTGGATATTCAAAATGCTTTCCTATACGGAGATTTGGACGAGGACGTCTACATGAGTCAACCAACTGGGTTTGTAAATTCTGATTTTCCTAAGCATGTTTGTAAATTACGTAAGTCTATCTATGGTTTGAAACAAGCTCGTAGGGCTTGGTTCTCTAAATTGAGCTCAAAATTAATTTCCTTAGGATTTCACAATTCTGTTTCAGATTCCTCATTGTTCATATTAAACATTATGTCCACATCCATCTATGTTTTAATTTACGTAGATGACATTATTGTTACTGCCTCTAAATCAGAACTGATTACTAGTTTTATATTTGCACTGAGTGCTGACTTCCTTGTTAAAGATTTAGGTACTCTTCATTATTTTTTAGGTGTTGAGGTTACACGAAATGTCACTGGTGTATACATGTCTCAAACTTGTTACATAACTGATTTGTTAGTCAAAACAAACATGAACAATTCCAAACCTGAGTCAACCCCGATGTCTACCTCGTCCAAGCTTTCGGCTCTTGATGGAATCTCTTTTAAGGATCCTCAACTATATTGTAGTGTTGTCAGTAGCCTCCAATATCTCTCATTTACCCGTCCCAACATTTTATTTGCTATAAATAAAGTTTGTCAATTTATGCACTACCCTTGTCTTCCTCATTGGCAAGCTGTCAAGAGGATTTTACGGTATCTTCATTCTACTTCTACCTGTGGCCTTTATTTTTCTCCTGGTTCCTCTTTCTCTCTTATTGCCTTTTCGGATGCTGATTGGGCTGGTTGTCCTGATGACCAGAAATCAACCGGTGGTTTTTGTGTTTATTTTGGTTTACATCTTATTTCATGGGGCTCCAAGAAGCAGCCCACAATTGCTCACTCATCTACTGAGGCTGAATACAAGGCTGTGGCTAACACCACTTGTGAAATTTTATGGATTCAGTCACTTTTAAAAGAATTGGACATTTTTCTTCCTACTCCTCCAAATTTGTGGTGTGATAATATAGGAGCTATTTAACTTTTGGTAAATCCAGTGTTACATTCCAGGATTAAACATGTTGATCTTGATTATCATTTTGTGAGGGATCGTGTTGCTGCCAAGAGCCTCAAAGTCTCCTTTGTTTCAAGTAAAGATCAAGTTGTTGATGCTCTCACCAAACCACTCTCCACAGCACGGTTTAATTTTCTTCGCTTAAGCCTCACACTCTTCGTTGTGCTGCTTGAATCGAGGGGGGATATTAAGGCTCACCTATAATTTGCCTCGGCAAGTTCCACCTCACAGCAGCAACACTCTAACGAACTTGATAGAGGCGCTGCAGTAGGAGTAACAACCCATGCACAAAGGAATATTGTAGAATCTTCAAGATGCTCTGCACAGTGCTGAGGTGTCACTATTTTAGTTATGAGTTGGTTATAAATAGCAAAGATCAGTAGGCCATTGTATACAGAGAGAGGAAATCGAGTCTGTAAAAACATTCTCAAATACAAACATTTCTATGAAGCATTTTATCAAGTATCTTCTCTGCATATATGTTTACTAGCTTCTCCTCAGTTTATACTTCTTTAAGGAGGGATGGATGAGGCTTAATGTGGATGGTCGCTGCCAAGGAAACCCGGGAAACTGTGGAGGCAGAGGAGTAGTTCGGGATCACACTAGGACTGTATAGGGTGAATTGAGGCTGAATTGAAGGCTCTAAAGGAGGGTGTATTTTTTGCAAGGAGATGGGTTTTACACAGGTGATTATTGAGTGTGATTTGAAAGTAGCTGTAGACTGGTTAATTAACCATAACTGCATGGTTTCGTACCTATGGGATTTTTGGGAAGAATTGCTGCGGGAGCTTCAGGGTATTAATTTTCGGATAGTACATCAATTCCGAGAAGGGAATCAAGCGGTCGAGTTTTTGGTGCGCAAGGGTGGAGGGGAAAATGCGAGATATGTGGGTGGAGTTGCCCTTCCTCATCTTTTGAGGGGTATTCTTAGATTGGATTAGTTGGGTTTGCCATGTTTAAGGCGTTAACTTGGTTAGTTTTGGGTTATTATTTTTTATTATTTGGGGCTGGACTGATATCTTCTTATTGTTTTTTCCATGGATTAAGGTTTTTTTGTAATAAGCTTTTCCCCTTTGTGGATGAATAAAAGCAGGAATATTTGGTTTTTTTTATTAAAAAAAAAAAAAAGAAGAAGGAGAAGAAGAAGAAGAAGAAGAAGAAGATGACAATATCTAATCATACCTGGAAATGATAAAAAAAAATAAAATAATAATAATAATAATAAACTCGTTACCTATATATATCCCCAGTACTGCTATAATCTGCAATTTTTTTTTTCTGCCAATACAATGTTTAAACCAAGTTTGCAAGGAAAATATGATCTGGTTGGCAATTAAGTAGTAGTTTTAAAATCCTCACAAATCAAACTACAGAAAAACATATAAAACAGATAATCAATTTTCTTTTAATTACAAAAAAGAAGCATGTATTTTTTTCTTTAAAATTTATTTTTCCCTTAAAACGATGGAAAAAAACGAGTAACATGTAAGATGGAACTTTTTGTTTGTTTTGAAGGATGCAAAACCTACCTAAAAGCAGTGTTCAATTATTAAATCCCTTTTATAACTAATTAATTTGTTTCTACATGCCTTAAAAACTTAGCTAGAAAACTTATTTAGCCAGGAAACAAAAAGATGCTTGTTTGATGTTTCTGTTGCTATGAGTAATTTGTTGATAGATTGGAATTTAGAGGTTTACATCATCGTTGATAAGCTGTAAGAGCTATGATTGTTCCTCGTATATGAGGCGTTTGAGGTCACTACTATGGCATGGATCATGTAAGAAGATAGTTAAGGCAGAGTAAAACTATATAAAAATACAAAAATAAAATAAAAAAGTCTTGGGGTGCAAAAATCTTGGTGTATAAAGGCTTCAATAACGTTTTATTAAACTTTTACCGCTTTTTCGTAGCCCTTTTTTTCTATACCAACGGTACTTTTTTTTGGGAAAAAAAAACTTGCAAAACGGTGATTCACCAGGCACCATATTGGTATCTCAAGTTCTTATTGGGGAGAATTATCATACTTGAAGCAGATCCATTGAGATGGCTTTGAAAGCAAAAAATAGAATTGGGTTTGTAAATGGATAAGTTGTTTGACCTAATCTGACAGATCCTTCGTATGAGATGTGGGAATTAATGATATAACAACATGGTTTTGTCTTGGATAATCAATTATGTGGCTAAGGAAATCAATGGAATTATTATCTGTGCAAGATTTGAAGAACCAGTTCACACAAGGAAATGGGCCACGAATCTTTCATCTATAGAAAGAGTTATTGACTTTGACACAAGAAGATATGTTGGTAAGTACCTATTATACAAGATTCAAGTGCTTATGGGACGAATTCCTTGAATATAATCAATTGCCTGCGTGTTCTTGTGGTGATTTACAAAACTGTAGTTGTGAGCCTATACAAATTTTCTTGGAATATCAAAATAGACAACATGTTATACAATTTCTGATGGGGTTAAACGAATATTTTTCCTATGTAAGAGGACAAACTCTATTCATAGAACCATAGAACCTTTACCACAATTTACTAGAGTGTTTTCTTTGATAATTCAATAAGAGAAGCAACGGGAAATTGAGTCAGTGAAAAACTATGTGGAAGATTTTTTAGCTTACATGAGCAAGAAGGTAGCAGACTTCCACCAACTCTCAACAAAAGGGGAAGTTTACACAGTTAACCAAGTCACAGGTCAGAGTACTGCGAATACACTCATTGATTGTTGTAATCAATTGCCTCTCTCAGGAAAATTGTAAATTATTGTTGGCTTTAATTCACTCACAACCTTCTGATACTAATAATATCAGTCACCAAACAGCTAATGCTTCTTTTAATCCCAATTCTTTCTCGGGTATAGTATCAGTATCATTCCAAGACTCAAACATTCTTTCTCATTCACGTCTTTCTTCTTGCACTTTTATTCCTTCCTAATTATCTAACACTAGTTGAATTATAGACACGAGAGCCACAGATCATATAATTCATTATGTTGATTTGTTCACATCTAAAACAAAGTCCTTACATACCACAGTCAAGCTTCCAATTGGTGATATTGTGCCAATTACCCATCTTGGCACAATTCAATTATCTGAAAATTTAATCTTGCAAGATGTACTTTGTATACCATCTTTTTCATACAATTTACTCTCAATCAGTAAACTCACTACATCTCATAAATGTTGCTTTTATTTATTACGTACCTGATTCTTGTTTTATTAAGGAACTTATCCCATGGAAGATGATTGGGATGGGTAGAAGATCATTTGGCCTATACATCATGCAGAAACCACGTGTCAAGCTGTCAAAAACCACAACAAATCAACCCTGGAGAATTTTGTTATAAATTCTATAATTTGGCATAGTAGATTAGGCCATCCCTCCATGTCTAGATTGTCAATGCTTGCCAAAGTTGTGTCAGATGTTTCTTTTCCAAACAGATATGTTGATCAATGTACTGTTTGCCCTTTGGCAAAATATTAAAGATTACCTTTTCAGATTCATTCATATAATGCTAGTTTTCCTTTTCATTTGCTTCGCTATGATATATGGGTGTATCCACTCCTACTCATGATGCTTGACGATTTTTTATTACAATTGTTGATGACCAATATTCTAGGTGTTCTTGGATTTATTTCCTTTTACAGTATGTAAGAAGCAATATTAATGGTTTGTGGTTTAAAATGATAGGTTTTTCCTCTTCAAAAGAGTTCATTCATCAAGTTACATGTGTAGAGACACCTCAACAAAACTCAATAGTTGAACAAAAGCATTAGCATTAAAGTTTTATTCAAATTTACCTTTGAGTTTTTGGGAAGAATGTATTCTTACTGCCACCTATCTCATAAATCGTATTCCATCCCCTATCCTAAACAATAAGTCTCCACATCAGGTCCCCTACAATTCAATTTCATCATGCAATCACTTGAGAAATCTTGATTGTTTATGTTATGCTTCACTCTTACTCAAAACATAACAAGATTTTCTTCTACAGCCAGAAAATACATTTTTGTAGGCTATCATTTTGGTATGAAAGGATATAAACTTTTTGACCTATAGTCTCATACATTTCTTGTTTCTCAGTTAAAATATCAAGAATCTATCTTCCCTTTTCATTCTCAATTCACTTCTTCAAATATTAAACTTTCAATGTCTACACAAAATCATATGGTTCTTCTTAAATGCATTCTTGATTGTCCTGAAAGTTTCAAACCTCCTGCACCTAATTAATCTAAAACATCTTCTACTGAATCAGGTACTTCAGACACCACAAATATCCCCATCTTTAGGCCTAGTTTGAATAACAAGAGCCTCCAATCTCATTTCATCCCATCTTATCTCAATATTCAAACACCACAAATACAAATATTTTTCAATTTCAAATCTTCAACCTTTTCATCTCATCATTACCTAATCATTACAACTTTCCCGAACTTCTAAATAACATAAAAAAATTCAAAATTTTCAAATCTCAAAATAAAAATTATATAAAAAAATTATATTATAACAATATTTTAACTTTATAATATTTTTATTCAACTTTTTGTTTCTCATTTCTCAAAATCTCATAAAGCATCTCAACTCAAACCATTTCACTACTATTTACAAACTATTTCACTATTATTCACAGATCATCTCATCTTATCTCACTATCTAAATTAGACCTTAAATGATGACAATCATTTTCCACCTCTTACAAGATCCAACCACAACATAAAATATCTTGCTACTTGCAAATATATCATAGTAATTTAGCTGCTTCTATTTTTCCCACATCTTCTGGAGGTCTTACTTTCTATCTAGGTAACAAATACAATATTTATGATGTACTATCTAACTCTAAATTGTCTTCATCGCATAAAGCATTTACTGTAGCTATACCAAGCTGTTAAGCATTCTGATTGGCGAGATGTTATGTCTATTAAACCATTTGTACTAGAATCTAATAACACTTGGGGTTCTTACAATACTTCCTCCAAACAAAACTCCTATAGATTGTAAATGGGTCTATAAACTCAAATACAATGATGATATAAGGCAAGACTTGTTGCCAACAAGTATACCCAACGGGAAAGTTTAGACTTTTTTTAAACTTTCTCACTTGTTGCAAAAATGGTCACAGTCAAACGTGTTTTATCTCATGTTGCTATTCATAATTGGCATATTTTCCATTTAGATGTCAATAACGCATTCTTATATCGAGAGTTAGATAAAGAAGTTTACATGAAAGTAGCTCTCAGTTATCGTAGTAAGGGAGACGCAAGAGTATGTAAACTACAAAAGTCCTTAAATAGATTGAAACAAGCCTCTATGCAGTTGAATTTAAAATTTACATCTACTTTACTTGATATTGGATTCTCACAATCCAAGTAAGATTACTCATTAGTCACTAAAAAGGAAGGTTGTACATTTGTGGCTTTACCGATTTATGTCAATGATATTCTCCTTACTAGTAGTGATTTATCTACTATTGACTCTTGGGGGCAATAAAATATCCCAAGTCCAGCCCAAGATTGGGGGTCTCAACAAGAGGGAAGAAAGAGAGAATGAATGAGGGAACAAGAGGCTAGGGAAAAGAAGGGTGTCAGGAGGGAAAATAGCAGATGCGACGTAAAGGAGAGGAGATGTGACATAAAGGAATGAGGGACAGAGGATAAAGGAGGGAGACTAGACAACTACAAGGGGGCTTCTTCCAGATGTCTACTTCAACTTCTCCTTCAGCTTCTCCAACTGGGCGACATAAGCTCCAAAGGAAGATCTCCGTTAGAAGAGAGATGTCCAATCTCCATTGTATAGCGAGGATGAAAGACCATGAGAGCTTATAAAACAATCATATTATAGTGGATCTCTCCTCCCAAACGACCCGTGGACGTAGGCATTATGTTGAACCATGTAAATCTGTGTGTGTCTATCTCTTTTATTTTTCCTACATTTATTTCTTGTTCACTGCCATGGATGTATGTACGAATGTCATATATCCGCATCGAACTGTCGTCGTGGGCTCCAAACCACATTGATCGAGGCCCATGCCGTAGCAGCAGGCCGGAATGACTCTTTCTCCTCTTTTGACCTGTTGTGTGATTTTTCGACATTAACAGTTAGCATCGTCCAATGAGATCCAATTACTTTCTACATCAAAAGTGGGACAATTACAACTTTCCAGCATGCGAAATAATCTCCAAGGGAGCAGATAAAATTTTTCAAGATAAGTATTTTCAACCTTTCAACTTTTATTTTTATGATCAGGACTGCTGTAAAAAGTGAGCGAGTGAACCTTTCCTCGCCCAGGTGGTTAAATGCATTGTGCATTTAAGTGCTTTTTGTGCACCCAACATCTAAGGATAGGAAACCAATTCCTTGGCCACTTGAGCTGCAAGTGCTTAGTCCACTTCAAGTGCACTATGCAAAAAGAAGGGGGGGAGAACATGGGCGAGTACTGTGCACTTAAATGCACAATGCGCACGCACATGCACCTCCCGAGTCACTAGCACTGTGCATGTGCACATGTCACACACTTAAATGCATAGTGTCATGCCCATTCCCAAGACCCAACTATGTAGCCCTCTATGAACCCGGTGAACTCATCAACAGCCACCACGTGGACCATCAACTGTTTCTATCCGCGACCAGCCGACCTCTTTCCATGGAGGCTGAGCACACATCAGGCAGCGGGTGCACATCACTGTGAACCTGAGTTGTCCCATGCCCACTGTCCGTGGGCCCAACAAAGGACACGAGCAGCCACCATGGGGGCCAATGGCACTTTCAGCGGCGGCTGTGGTGGTCCTCGACTTTGAAGGCCATGCACGATGTCCAACGGGTGCAAGTTGTCATGCACCAGGTGCCCATCTCCCAGTTGCTCCTGTGGGTTGGCAGCTACTTGGCAACCACCACCAAAACCGCCAGCGATCTCTGTCACTAGCAGGAGAGGCCAATCCCTCGATCTCACAAGTGGGCAACTCGCTCGCTGTGCGCCCCGCTATAAGTGCCACCTTGCATGTCGCAGGCACATGGGAAAGCTTGCTCAGTACCACCTCTCACTCCCCCCCCCCCCTGGCAAGCAATTGCTCAACCTCGGCCTTTCAACGAAGTGGCTGTAGCCACTCCTCAACCATGAAGATAGGCATCCAGCCCACCTAGCCCGAGCATCTTGGCCACCCATCACAAACTCAACTACTCGACCACATGCACGTAGCAGACAACCACCATCACAGCCTTGTGCGAGTGGGCAGCCAACGCTATGCACCAACAACCAACATTATACTCAACCAACCCATCACAACCTCACTCTGCTCAAACTCATGCATCATGGCCTAACCCTCTCAGAATCACTCCTTTGCCTCGATAATAGATTTTCTCGTCCACTAACATCCCACCATGTACATAGGTAGACCCACTATAGAGACAGGCAAACCCACCATGCAAACCATTCAGTTCAACCACAACACTCCAGGCCACTGTGGGTTATCCAGCAACGAGCTCCTCCACCATGGCTTCATGGGCCTCACAGGTAATTCAGCCAACAGACAGTCCCTAAACCATGAGTGGCACACTCTCAGCTACTCGGTCATGAGCTACCCGATCACCACCTTTCCTCCACACTTTGCCTCAAACTTGTTATTTAAATTTCATTTCTACTAATAAAGTCACTTTTTGGAGCCTCGTTTCACCAAACTCCTCGAGGTTCCATGGGACTCCCAGTATCAGCACACCTTGGGAATATACTAGGCCAGAACTCACTCACGTAATGCGATACACTGCCCCACTTAGTATCGTTAGCACCTTAGATTGTCATCATTGCCAATACATGGCTGGCCACATGCCTCATCCACACCCAAACCTTCGAAACACTACAGCAAGACAATTCAGGTTTGCAAATCTCACACTTGTGATTGGGGATTATCTCGGCCAACCGATCTGGCTTTTGTAGCATGGTCAATCATCTCCTCCATTACCTTCCCGTTGAGAGTCAACATACGGGTCCAACCTTTCAACTGCCCGTCCTCCCTCACAGCAAAGCACGGGTCCATCCTCTTAGTTGCCCAACTAATTTACCTTCTCGTTGAGAGTCAACAGGTAGGTCCAGCCTTTTGACTGCCCGACCTCCTTTACGGTGAAGCGTGAGTCCAACCTCTCGACTATCCAACTACTTTACCTTCCCATTGAGGGTCAACAGGTGGGTCTAGTCTTATGGTAGCCCAACCTACCTCATGCAGAAGTGCAGGTCCAATCTTTCGGCTACCTGACATTACTCCCGGGATGGCATCTCCTCCAACAAACGCAAGTGTATACACTCTTGCCATAACTGCCGCCAAAAGGTTACCTGAACAAGCCTCTAAACTCCACAATCGCCTCGTGCGGGTTACTTTTTAGAACGAGTCGATGGGCTCGTCAACTACCTAAGATAGACCCAGGGGTCAACGAGCTCCGTGACCACTTAGTGCGGGTTACTAAAAACAAACTCTAACACTAACAGCAAAATAGGAACATTAACAACGACTCACATCGACAGGAAAAAATCTATCAACACCATCTAAAACAAAAATGTCAGAAGGATAAACACTCTTTGCTAACAACAAATGTTCATGCAAACGAACTCAAAGCCAACACTTACCTTCCCCATGAGAGTCAACAAGCGGCCTCAGGCTTTCGACTGCCTGACTTCCCTCACGGTGAAGCGTGGATCCCGCCTCTCGACTGTTTGACTACTTTACCTTCTCATTGAGAGTCAACAAGCAGTGGGTGGATTGCATTGGGAGCCAATCCTCCCCCAGCCATCTGGACGAGGGCACCCGCCCATGAGGGCCGGGGCTGGGTCCCAAGGGTTAAACTCACCCCTCCACCCATGTGGGGGCGAGGGGTGGGGCCGAGGTCAAGGTTGCCTGACCGGGAGGTGCAGTAGCACCCTACTATTTCGGTTACACATAGCAATTAATGCTGGTAGAAAAATTCAGAGAAACAACACCAATGCGGTATAAGTCCTATTTGGAGACTGAGCACGTACGACCAAAAGAAACAAACATCGATCACCAACCCTCCATAAATATCCATGGTTTTGTTCTTTTATGGAGTTATTAAAATGGAAAATTTGAGCATGAGCTGGACATAAAAAGTTAATTTATTCGAGACCCATGCAGTATCATGAATTAATCTTCACTTTCCAAGATTCTACCTTGATCATCACTTCTCGTTATTCTTTATTTTCTTCACTAACTTGGACTCCATCGTTTGTTCATACACAAATCAGTTTTACAAATTTAGGGTTTCAACTTTGTTGCACGTTCACACGATTAAAAACAAAAACAAAAACAAAAAGATGCCTTCTTGATCCATGCACGTATCGAAAGACAAACCTTCCTTGGATTCGATACCTCCTGGTAACAAGATGACACAAACCATCGATTCGAACAAGGGTCAATCATTCCGTGTACGTATAATTAATAGAGCAGGCCTGTAAAATTCAAAACCAAAGCCATTACGTAGTACTATGGGTTTCATCGAGTTGTTTTGGTCGAAGATGCTTACATTTCTCCAGAATCAAATGTAATTGGAGGATTCCAAGTCAGAAAATCCAACTCAGCAATGCCCACTTGAGCTTAGCATAATATTTTCTCATCAAAATTAATTGACTACGTACGTACACCATACTATCTGTCTCACCGTTTAAAGTACGTAATTGATAGGTGCAGTATGTATAATCACACGGACTGATATGCGTAACACGTTCTAGTTTATTAAAGTGGTTTTATAAGTAACGCCAATTGGTATAATTAAAAATGACAAAATTTAGAAGGAATAATAGCATTTCGGATCCTATTTTATATATAAATATATATATATATATATATATATATATATATATATATATATATATATATGTTATTGAAATTGAATAATATGAGGTATTTTGCAACAAGCTGTAAGCCAAAGAGGTTGCTTTCCCAATGTCTTTCTTGCAGGCTCTACGTAAGTCCGGTTTGGTTTCTGTTGTTTCGACATTGTGTCGTCATCTGCATGAAATTGCACCATATATAGCCTCCTCACCACTCCCTGTAGTTTGTGTCCACAACTTTCTAATTGATACTATCTGTGATTTTCCGTTCCCTTTGAACTCTTTAGCATTAATTTCAACGGAAATGGAAAGCTGTTCAAATTTCCAATTCCCTCCTGGTTTCAGGTTCTACCCTTCTGATGAAGAGCTCCTTGTTCATTACTTGGAAAACAAAGTGAATTCACGTCCACTTCCGGCCTCTGTAATAGCTGAAATTGATCTCTACAAGTATAATCCATGGGAGTTACCCAGTATATCTGTCCTGCACTTCCACTCCTTTTTTCTTTTTTTTTTCTCTCGATTAGATCTCTCACACTGACAAAACTAATTTGTTTTCCTTTAATTATCATGTACCTTGTACAGACAAAGCCATGTATGGAGAAGATGAGTGGTACTTCTTTAGCCCGAGGGATCGGAAGTACCCGAACGGAGATAGGCCGAACAGAGTGGCAGCTTCCGGTTACTGGAAGGCCACCGGAACAGACAAGCCGATTCTAAGCTGTTGTGGATCAAAGCGCATATTAGGGGTGAAGAAAGCTCTAGTCTTTTACACTGGTCCGCCTCCAAACAGGGTTAAGACAGACTGGATCATGAATGAATATAGACTTCACCACCAGAGTAAACTTTCAAAGTCTAGAGGGTCAATGAGAGTAAGTTCTGCGTGGTTTAACAATGATTGCCAATGATCTTCTCCTCTATTTTCATATGTAATAAAAATAGGGTTAACAAGTAGTAGTGAAAGCATGCAGAAATCTTGCCACCCCAATCCAGACACCAATCATTCAAGATATGCACTACCAATACGCAAACTTAATTCAATTATCAAGGACCTTAACACCCCAGCAAGCTAGCAGTAACCATTCATGCATGGAACAGGCAAATAATGGAAAGATTGGAAAATTAAAAGGTTTGACAAAAATTGCCAAACTTCACAGACCACTGATTTCATTTCTCATTCCTGAGCTTTTAGAAGTACATTCTAAATTTCTCTCCTCTCAGTTCCCACATATATGGAGATCATCACAATGCGAACATAGTCAAAAGTTTTTTTTTCATTAACTTATTTTTCTGCTTAATTGTTCTCCATCTCTGAATTTTGTTCAAGTAAACCAATTAAATGCATGGAAAAATATTGGCTTTGTTGTCACAGTTGGATGACTGGGTACTGTGCCGGATCAGACAGAAAGGCAACATGGTAAAGAACACGTGTGAATATCAAGGCAGTTGTAGAATGGGCTTTCCAAAGATTGAGGAGGAGTTGCAGCCTACATTCAGAAACCATAATGCTGACATTATCATAGATTCTCAATACAAAAATCCAGCTCTGCTTCCCATACCGACCAATTCTGGTGTAAGCTTTGAAGGGAGCAACAAAAGTAATTACCATTTTGATTCTTTTTATGGAGATCGTTCCAATATTGTGGATTCTTCCACGACAGCTTCTTCTTTGGGCAACTACTTCAATAATGATATGAACTCCTACAACCAAAGCTATTCTCACCAAGACATCTTCAGCAGTAGGCCCACAGAACCACTGATCAGTTTTCAGGAGGGTAGCGGATCAATTTTCATGGAGATGTACTAACTTTAATGAAACAACTCCTCCCATAAGTGAAATTGTCTATATGTATTTCCTACTAATTGAAGTCCTAAAGTTTGAATAAGGACCTGAGGCCCTCAAGTTTGAACAGAACTTTGAAGGACTTCTTTTCATGTGAAATGGGTTATCTAATTAATTATGGACGCGTGAACCCGGCACTCAAACTTTTCCTCTAAACATTAACATCTCAATGGCTTTGATTAATACCATAATAAATGCAGATTAATTGATGTTCCCTACTTTTATAATTGTTCCCTAAGTACTAAAAAAAAAAAAAATTCCGTGGAAGAAGAAAGGGAGCAATAACATATATGGTCTGGATCATTATGTTGTAGGCATGTCAAGAAACATGATTGGCGAGCAAGAAATTAATAGATTGTCATCCTCAGTAAGCAGAATCTAGACCAGTCTTTAAAGGGAAGTACGGATAAGTAAAGAAAGGAACAGGCACTGATCTTGGAAAAGATTAACAAAAGGCTCAAATAATGAATCATATGGTACTAGCTTACATCTTTATAATTCTCCTCATGTAATTAGCTATAGCAGAATAAGAATCAGTTTGTCCTAAAATACAACACATACAAAAGTCATGTAATGAACCAAAAAATAAGGAGGTAATTGCATGAGCAAATTTGTGATGAAAATGAAAATTAAGAGAAATGATCAATGGATGAACAAATTGACTTGGGTGAACTAGGGAGTCACTCGAAAGAGTACACGATATTTGGGGTATAGGCAGTGAGTATTACTGCTCTCTGTATTGATATTATGATTACACAAAGTTTTATTGATACATATATTTTAGGAATGAGATAAATACAAGTTATTTTGGAATTCACATCAGACTAGAACAGATTACTAGAGTTACTCAATGCCAAGATTTCCAGTCTTCTTTGTTTCGTCTCTCCTTTAATCTCATTGTCCACCATCGGCTCTTCTTTAACCCCCAGGATCATAACATTCCATTACATTTTAAATTCGATGCTCACGGCAGCCCACTCTATCGACACTGACCTGGTGGTAGCCATTTCCCTTTTGGCGGCTACACTCATCTATTAATATTCAATGATTTAAAACTATGCTCATATATAGTATCAAGGCATTTTAATTCATCTTATAAGTCGCTCCCTTCGTGACTTGAACTAGTGACATGTCCCTACTCTTCATATATCAGCATATGAATTTTTAATTCTTGAAACAGAGTCCACTCACACTACAACAAGCCAGGGCCCAACATGACAAAGATGGACACAAGGCCAAGGATGAGGATAATCTCGATAAGGCTAAACGCAAGGCTACGGATGAGAAAAATTACAAGAAAAAGAATTGAAGGTTGAATCCATCTAATATTCCCCACCACCTCCCCTTTTGCCAGTTTTATACATGAATATTCTGTTTGCATGAAACATGATAACATTATTTGTTTACTTCTTTGCAGACAAAGAAGGTGCACCCCAAGGAATTGAATCCTTATTGTGCAGGTTGTAGAGAACGATGGGGCTCTAATCGTCAACTGGCTGTTGAAAAATGTTTTTTTTAAATAAAATTAAAAAATATATTAAAAAAAAATTCCATCCACCATCCCATTAATCACCATCTTCTCATCATTTTCTTTTATATATAATAAGTAATAAATAATAAATTTTTCAATCATTTAATGTCATATTAGATAGCACTTTTCTTTTAAAAATATGAGTCGAAAAAAGTGAAGAAAAAAGAAAAAAGTATTATTTTAATAAAATAAAAAAATATATAGAATGAGATGTATGAGAGGTTGAGAATGTGAGCAGTTAAAAAAGAGAAATGACACAGCTTGTTCGCTAAATTTTAGCAGAACTTTTAGAGAATGCGCTAATTAATGCTTAACTATATATAAGAAAATGGCTAAATTAACTCTAAGTAAGTGCATGTTTGAAGAGCATTCACAATGGGCTTAAAAAAAAAAAAAGGCTCTTTCTCTACTTTCACAACTTGCTTTCTTAATAACTCCTAATTATGCTATTTATTCTTTCTCTATTCTATTTCTTTATTCTTCTTTTGCTATTTTTTAACTCATACTTTAGAAACTTTATTATTAACAATCATATATTTTTTAAGACTCGTGTTTTCAACTACATGGCTTTAACAGTCATATTTCAAAACAGTTCCTCTTCGAGCCGGTGGCACCTATAAATAGCATTTATCGGATACAAATTGCGAGCTGCCACATAGGTGTTCCTTAGTAAACCGTGTAACACGCATAGCAGGGGATCACTCTGCTCTATCCCCTTCTCGCTCAAGCTCTAGGTCGAATGTCTCCCTCCCGAGCCGAACACCATAACCGATCTCTCTCTCTGCCTCATGAAATCAAGAACCTAGAATTAAGACCCCGAAACTCTATATTGCAACTTCACCGTCGAAGAACCTTAGGTACCAATTTCTCTAATCCCTAATAAAATGCATCCCCAATTTTTTTGTAATCCCTAATTTCTAATGGTTTGTGTTTTGTGTGTTTTGTTGTAAGGTTTTTGGCTTTGATTTCTCACTGCCTGCACAACGACGGACCAGTCAAAATCATGGTCTATGTTTCGTTATTCTCTAGTTTCCAATTGTAATCTAGAATGAAAAATATGTGTTATGCCTATATCTATCACTTCATTCCAATTTCTATACATTTTGTCTCAAACATAGAAAATTCATCCCCAAATGATACCAGTGATTAACTATTCATCTTTGCATTCCACTTCTTGTTTTTTTAATATCCACTGGATGCCTATTGGTGTGAACAATAATGGATCATGCTTTTGGATTGGAGAGGCCTTTAACATGGGCACATTTAGTAGCAAAACTATGTACATCAACAAATACTAAAGAACCAACTACCTTAAAACATGATTAAACATTTCATTTTGTTGATTTGTAAAGTTTGCTTTCATTTTGTCAGTCAAAAAATTTATACAGTAGAGTTTCATTGTCATAAGAAATGAATTGATAAATTATCATTAAACATGACATATAAGTCGTTAGCCTCATTTCTTCTTTCTCTTAGATGGAGCTTTCTTATGTTTCACGGGGGATTCATTTCCAATGAAAAGGTCATTGTACTTCTCCAACACCCTCTCTTTTTCTTCAAGTAAGCCCAACATCTCATATGCATCCACCACTCTCTGCACTATTGACTTCTCTGGAGGTTTCCGATCAAAAGCTTCCAAGTCCTTGAAGAGATTTCTCATGAAAGCATGAAATCAATGCATTAGTCTTTAGTGTTCTGTCTGTCTTCTGATGAGGAACCTTAGGTGCAAACAATAAACATGATATGTCTTTTACCAGGTTAAACATCGAACCCACGTAACACCTCCCCCAAATCACGTGGAATGGTAATTTAGGAGCCGTTTGGTTACAAAACTCTCCTCAACTCATCTCATCTTCATCATTACAACTTTTTTAAATTCCCACACAAAATATAATAATAATTTTTTTTTCAAATCCCAAAAGAATCTTCCCAAATTCCCACACCAAAATATAATAAACAAATCAACCTTTTCAAATCTTAAAATAATAATAATATTTATAAAATATTTTATTCTACTATTCACAAACCATCTCAACTTATCTCAACTCATCTCTCAATTCAAACAACCCCTAGTATTTTACTTAATAGAAGAAACTAAGAAATTACTCCAAAATCAACTTAGTAAGTTTGCTAAGTATACATGATAGCTTTCATTTAGGCTTATGGTGGTTGGTTGTTTTTAAAATGGCACTGAAATTGAGAGTAGATGCATCAACATGTGCAACAATGGTTGTATCTGGGAAACCATTAGATTAAATTGACTTCATATCTATTTATCTAAAGTATATAGTATTATCCATGTTAGAGCTCCAGTTATAAAAAAAAAAAGATGCAAAACATATGGTACAGTGCATTCATGTTAGCTTCTGAATATGGTATAGTGCACACATGGTTGTATTTGGCCCATTGACATCAACCTCTTGTGCACGATCTTACTACTTCAGTAACACTCTCGGCCAATCATGTCTTGTTTTGAATAGTAATTTGATAATATTGTGATTTTTTAGGGAATTGATTTAATATTGATTACATTGCTTTATGTTGGGATGAAGGATTTTGGGTGGAGTTCGGATAGTGATGATGCTGAGATACTAACGATTAGAAACTGTCCACAAGTTGTAAATGAAACTATTGAGAATGAAATTGTGGATAATCAATGTGATGTGAATGTGAGAGATGGATTGAATATGGGAGATGGCGTGCATTTGGGAGATGGTGATGGAGATGGAGTGAATATGGGAGATGGAGATGGAGTCAATGTCATTTCCACTTCTAGTAGTGGACTTTTTGAACCATTCATTGGGAAGGAATTTGGTGAAGTTGAGGACACCAAGCATTTTACAAGGCGTATGTAAGATGAAAATGTTTTGCAATGAGAACCAACCATATGCAATTATTGAGAGGGGACAAAAAATTAATTAGAGTACACTATGTTTGTACAAGTGAAGGATTTAGGCGTGAAAGTCTCAAATAAAAAGAAAGACAAATTTCTGAACCCGCTGAAACAAAGATTGGGTGTAAATCTACCATGTGTATAAAAAAGGATGGTGAAATGTGGGTAGTATGCAAGGTCGTGCCTCAACACAATCTTGAGCTACTCACACCAAGAAGTACCAGTATGTTCCATGGACATAGAGGAGTGACACACATGCAAAAAAATCTTATTCAGACTTTGAATGAGTCTGGTGTACCGACAAGGAAGATAATGTCGGTATTAAGTAAAGAAGCAGGTGGTAATTTTAATATTAGTTGTATTGGAAATGACATCAAAAATTATTTGGGAAATAAAAGAAGAAAATTGTTTGAAGAAAGGGATGCACAAAGGTTGTATGCATACTTTCTTGAATGACAGTGTAAAGAACCTGGGTTTGTGTACTCAATGCAGGTTGATGGAAATGGGTGTATGGGAAGCAGTTTTTGGGCAGATGCAAGATCAAGGTCTGCATATCAATATTTTAAAGATGTTAACACATTTGATACGACGTACCTCACAAATGTTTATAAAATGCCATTTGTACCATCCTTAGGAGTTAATCATCATCACCAAACTATAATGTTTGGTTGTGCGTTGTTAGTCAATGAGACAGTTGAATCTTATATATGGTTACTAAGAACATGGCTGGAAGCAATATTTGGGCGTGCCCCTTTAAACATTATTACTAATGATGAAAAATCAATGGCCAAGGCCATTGCAAAGGTACTCTCAAATACAACTCACCGGTTGTGCTTGTGATATATTTTACAAAAAGTTTCAGAACATTTGGCACATGTCTATAACAAGTTTCCAGACTTTCAAAAAGAGTTCCATCATTGTATCCATGAAACTGTAACATCTAATGAGTTCGAGGAGAAATGGGTTTCAATACTAGTGAAGTATGATCTAGTATATAATGATTGGCTCCAAAATCTTTACAACCGATAGGAGAAGTGGGTCCCGGCTTACTTGCGAACCACATTTTGTGCCGGTAGGTCAACCATGCATAGAAGCGAGAGCATAAATAAATTATTCAATGATTATGTACGATCGAGCGCGATGATGAGTGACTTTGTGCATCAGTATGAGAAAGCCTTGGATGCATGCTATTTTAAGTAGAAAGAGAAGGATGTGAAAACGAAATCGACTAGGCTAGTTTTGAAAACATGTTGGCAAATTGAAGAAGAGGCGGCCAAAGTGTATACAAAGAAATCCTTCAATATCTTTCAAGACGAGCTATTCAATTGCCAATGATACAAATCAACAAAGGTTCAGCAAGAGGGTGAGAGTAAAATGTATGAGGTGGCACTAAGGGCAAAGACAAATGTATCTATTATGTGACTTTGAACTGTAAAGAAGCAAAGGCAATATGTATATGTCATATGTTTGAGTTCTGGATATTCTTTGCAGGCATATCCTATGTGTCTTCATGAAAAAATCAAACTTAGATTGTTTGTCACATCAGTATGTTCTAGAGTGATGGACCATCAATGCTAAGAGTCGAGCTATCCATGAAATACCAAATCCCAAGAAGCATGTTTCAACACAAGAAGATCCGATAATGCAAAGAAGCCATTTGATGATGCAGTTTTACGATATTGCAAAACTTGACTCACAATCAAGGTTTAAAATGGACTACCTTTCTCTTACCTTAGACAAGGTACACAAGGAGTTGTTTTTCAATTATAGTATTGAAGAAAAAAATTTAGAAGGCAGAGACATGTCACGTAAAGATTCCCCTGTGTTAAGATCATAAGTAATATCAAATTTCTCACAAATTATTCAAGATCCTCAACGGGTGTCAACGAAAGGAAGACCAAAATCTTTGAGAGCAAAGAACCCGAGAGAGACTCAATCGGTGAAGAAAAGGCATTGTAGCATTTGTCATACCAAGAATAACTGTCCTTCATTGGGGTATAGTACAAATATTTAAATTTTTGTTTGTCTTTTAATCTAATAACTTCATCTTTATGTTTTTTTTGTCTTTCATGCAGGGATGTTGGAAATGTAAATGACAACATATCACAAATGGTGGATCTTGAAGAAGAAACATGAGGTTGGTGTTCTTTTGTTTGTTGGCAGTTCTGTGTATGAATCATGATGGTACTCTTCCTAATGAGGTTGATTTTTTTTTAATGTTATAGGAAATGCCTATAGAGATAAAGGCATTGTTTCCATGGAGATCACATTATCATAATTTGGAGATGTTGAATTTATGGGCTTAATGTCTTTGGAGCATCTAATGTATTTGTATTTTGCCTATTTTGAATATTTATATTTGTATTTCTCGGTTGGGCGTGCAAAGTCCAAGAACTTAAATCAAAAAAAGAATCAATTTGTTTCTACTCTTCCTAAGTTATTTGTTGGCTTTTCTGTATGGTTATTACTGTGAGGTTGAATTTGTTTTCAAATATACAATCTTTTGGGTGGGAGTTATTCTGATGATCTTGCCTGTCATCCTTGGTAGTCCTTTGGAGGAGCTTTTCTTTTTATTTTCTGTTCTTTAGAGAAAGTATAAAATTGCAAGCACAAGCTTAAATCATGCACTTATGGGTTCTGTACATGTTTGGGCAGTCTCTTCATGAACATTCGACAACTGTTTTGATCATTAGTTTAACCAAGTATATAATAATCGCCTATTTGGTTCTTGTACCAAGAACACGATTTAAATAGACATGAAAAATGGTTTGGAGACATTAATAAATCACGTGTGGTGGGGAATCATCAATTTGCAAGCCACAATAGTATATGCAACCCATATTCTTTACAGTCTGGAGACATGGGCAATAATGGAACTTGTAATGTTTCAAGTTCTAAAGCTAATTCTCTTGCCCAAATCCAATATCATTTTGCAACAACTGTTTTGTTCCATTCCAAAATCAATCTATTGAAAAAACCCGCATTATTTGTCCATCTTATAGTTTAGACAATTGAAAAACCTTCTACCAAAACTAGTATGTTTAGCATAAATCCTTATCTTTGATGGAATCCCACAGTGGCAAAGTGGTCTATCCAACCCAGCTTCATCTTTTACTCTTGAACTCAAAGAACTTGAACTAGAACTAGCACCGTTGTTATACTGCATTTTACACGTCAGTTATACTAGCTTTGGTTTCATGGCCATTTATATTCAAATTATGGCCACCATTAAATATAAAAAAAGCACTAAAGCATATTGTAAATGAATTTCAATTCAATTTTAGGTAGGATATTTCACATTACAGATGGGTCGGGTACTACATTACACATGTTTTTGGTAATGGTGGCAAATATCGAATAAAAGCAACATTTAGATGAATACTCTGCGAACTCAATTCTTTCTTCATTACTAAAAAAAAATCAAAAAAACAATAAGGAAACATTTGGGGTTGGACCCCTGGCCTTGCCATGCAAGAATTGAGCATAATAATTCTGGGTAGATATGATTGAAAGGTGGAGGGGATCAATACCTACTAAAATAAATCAAAAAACAGCAAGTTGTGGGAAGTGCATATCAGCCTATCCAATGTCATTATAAGACAATAACACCTCATAATATATGCTATCCAACAAAAGGGACATGGGACCGACCTCTAAACAAAGTTGAACATGTAGTTTTACACCTATAATCACATATATTAATACTTCTTCCACCTTTCATTTTTTTTCCAATAGATAGGGTTTCTACAATTTTATTCTGGCATCACTTTAATACTACAAATTTTCTTGGTGAATAAAAAAGGAGTACACTATGAACTAGGTTGTAGATTGAAACGTAATTTCATTCTTCGGTGGAGTCAAGGGAGGGTTAGGGTTTTGTGGGAAATCGATTCATAAAAAAAAAACCCGCAAAAATAAATAACCAAAAATTAGGGATTAGAAAAAATAAAACCCTAATCTACTGGCAGCACTACCTCGACGTCTTTTTTCCAGGAATGGCCGCACTACCTCGACATCTTTTTTTCAGGAATCGGATATCACTCCCAGGTCACGAGAGGGAAGGAGAGAGACGGAGATGGATTGAAGCATCCTCGACAAGCAGTGTGAGGGAGGGTGTTCACCCTTCAGTTCGAGAGAGAGAGAGCGAGGTTTCGTCGAGAGAGGGAGGGTTTTCACCTTTCAAGATCGAGAGAGCGAGAGAGCAAAGAGAAAAGTAGTGTTTTCATTTCAGGAGTGTTTATTTTTTGCTTCAGAGAAGGATTGAGGGGTTATTCCCTGTTTGCACGTCTCTATCGCAACTTCATCTACCACACACGTGGCGAGCTGCTTTTGGCTTTCAATATATGCAAGTTGTAGGAGACACCTGCAGGAAGGTTTTCTCATTTCAAAAACTTTAATCTATGGGATTCTTTTTGATAAAATAAATAAATAAATAATATTTATCTCTCCTTATTAGTAAGGTGGTATCTCATACTAAGCAATAAAGGTATGTGATGTATAATATTACACATTGTTTACAAATGAGAAGTTCTTACTCTTGATAATGGATTCAACGAAATTTCAATTATATTATTGACTAGTACTTTTAGATAATAGATCTTATACTAATGCCCGTTTAGATTCAGAGATGAATTGAGATAATTTTAGATGAATTGAATAAAATATTATTATAATATTATTTTTTAATATTATCATTATTATGCGATTTGAAAAAGTTGAATTGTTTATTATATTTTGTATAAAAATTTAAAAAAGTTGTAATAATGAGATAAATTGAGATAAATTTCCAATCCAAACTGAGGCTAGTCTTCCCTCAAAGTGTTAAAAAGTAAATTCTCAAAATCTGTCGCATCATATAATGGTAAATGTATTGTCGTTTTCTAAAATCGTTTCTTTCCATTTAAAAAAATCATATACACTTATTTTATTAAAAAATTCTTAAATATTTTATAAACGTGCATTACAACAAATTTGAGTTTTAATAACAAAATCTTTTAGAGACGAAATTTAAAAAATAGTTATTTGAACCAAAAATTAAATTTCATCCCAAAACATGAAAGTGGTTTTTTTTTGCATTCAAACAGATAAATATCTATTTGACCTAGAGTTTATAGGACATGATATAGCATCTTAAAACAGAAAACCGATCAAATCATCCCAAAGTCTTTCGAACGTTTTGGTATTTCACATTCAAATGTTGACATAACTGTTCGAACTAAAATATTTTAGTTCGAACAAAGTTTAAGACTGTTTGACGGGATGGAATTTTCTATTCAAATGTAGAGACAATCATTCGAACAATTTTTTTGGTGTGAAGTTATAAATAAATCTGACCGGGATGCTTGTCATCTCAGTCGAACAGTATTTTTATGTTCGAACGAATTTATAAACTGTTCGAATGCTCATAAAATTGGTTTGAATTGTAACATAAACAATCGAAATAAATTAAGTAATAGAAATTTATTGAAAGACATTCAAATATTTTAAAAATAAATATTATTTAAGTATATTAATTATTATTTTTAAAAGATGAAAAATCTACCTATACGAACTTCTTATGGTATATTAAAATGTATCATATATGTCGTTCTACAAAATGTAACACCCGTTCTTGTCGTGGGACTTTAGAAAATAGTTTTTGAAAATGAGACGAAAATTACTGACCATTTTAAAACTTTTTCCCTTTTCTTCCCATGATATGAAAGATTCTAAGTTTACAGGTACGTTTGGTTACCAAACCAAACTCAACTCATCTCAACTCATCATTACAACTTTTTCAAATTCTAATTAAATTTAATAAACAATTCAATTTTTTCAAATCCCAAAATAATAATAATATTAAAAAATAATATTCTAACAATATTTTATCATCTCAACTCAACTCAACTCAATTCGATTCAACATCCAAACACAGCCTAAATCTAAGAGAGAGTTTTGCAGCAGAAATCATTAAATTAAATTAAAAGGCTTTTTACAAAAATATGACTTTTATACATTACATAAAAACCTGTCTAGGCTTCTGTCACTCTTCCCTTAGGCTATATTTGTCCTAACGCTTCTTCCTCATTTTGTTCCTGAAAGGGGGAGGGACATACATAAAAACTAAAGTGAATCAAATACTCAATAAGTATTACTTCACACTGTAAAAATATATTAACATAAGTTTTCATTCATGCATTCATCATTCATCTGCATACATTATGCAAAATATTTATTTCCTTTGAAAACATTACAAGGAGGAGTTTTCTTTAAAAATGTTTTTTTTTTCATAAAACATTCTCATACCTTGTACATTCTTCATAAGAGCTAAATGATTACACAACATTCAACTTAACTATTTTCAATTTTCCTCTAGTTAGTAAACACTATTACGCTTTGTGTGTTGGAGTTAACAGTCTTTTGGACCCGAATTTTGCCTATGGCCACAGGTTGGGAATCCGTTCAGTCAGGGCAACACTAGATGCACTACCAGTACTACTTACAGAGCATTGCAATCTACCCAGTCTTTTGGTACCATCATTCATTCATTCATTTCCTTTTCTTTCTTTTCATTCAGTCCTTTCATTTTCATTCATTTCAGTCATCAATCCATTTCATTTCATAAATATCATTTAAAAGTATAAACTTAAACATCATCGTAAAAATCATTTCATAGCATCCTTTCATGGCATCATTTAAACATCCTTTCATAGCGTCGTTCAAAACTCATTTCACAACCTCATTTAAATATCAATTCAAAGCGTCATTTAAAAACACTTTCATTGCATCATTTAAACATCATTTAAAAGCATCAAGCATAAACCTCAACATTTCATTTCGTGGAAAATAAAGACAATAGATACTACATACAACATCCATTCACACGCATACACCTATTACTTTGGGTGCATAAATAGGAGCTACCAAAAAGGCCATCACCATATACCTTTAAACATCAATACTTAGAATATTTTCATAAAATATCATTTTATTTCATTTCATAAAGCATCATAAAGAGAACCATTTTATTTTCATTTCATATCATTTAGAAAACTCTATAAAAATATGAACATAATATTTATCTGGACTCCATACTATTTACATTTTATGCAATACATTCATACAGGTGTCAAATGGCAACCTACATGCATACATAACCTTCACATCATTTCCTTTTCAAGTGCATAAGTAACTAAACTTAGAAAATACATAAATTTCTCTTCACCAGGATATCTTTCACTTAGACACACTCTATCATCCAATTCCATTTTCTATACTTTCCTTTATTACGTTTTCTAAATTCTCAACCCATAGTTTGGGCTCCACTTGAGGTAACTTTTCCAAACACAACATTCTACTCTATGTTCTTATCCTTTAAAGTGAATCTCCATTATTCACTTTAAAATTAAGACACTATCACCTTCATCATACTTTTCCTATCAAACCTTATCTCGATGCATAACTTCAACCAACCGAATTATACAACCCAGGCATAGTTGATACATACATCAGTTCTTTCATTCATGTATAACCTAACAAACACTTCTTCTTCTTTTTTTATGTCGGGAAACCTCTCTAAGGCAAGGCTCTTCGGACCCACCCTTGCAAAGCCCCGGTCCCGTGTACCGCACCCTCAAAAGTTTTTCTATACGGAACTGGTTAAATCGCTGATTTTTCACCAGGGGATGTGGCCCCTAGATATTATTTGCACCTAATGGGATTTGAACCAACACTTCGCCATAATCTTAACCATGCATAATACACAACTTAAGTAAACCGTCAGGCTTAAATATCTTGTACTCATGCTTAGGACAGTCTATCCATTACATACAGTAAATCTGTCCGGCATAGGTGTCTAACTAATTTACACAAGTACCTCACCTTTTTATCACACCGTAATCTTAACCATGCATAATACACAACTTAAGTAAACCTTTAGGCTTAAATATCGTATACTCATGCTTAGGACAATCTATCTATTACATATAGTAAATCTATCCGGCACAAGTGTCCAACCAATTTACACATGTACCTCACCTTTTTATCACATAAGATCAGCATATAGTCCATTGGACATCCGCTTGTGTAAACAAGCTTCATCAAACCAACACTAACATCTAACTTAAACCCAACCAACATGACACTACATACAATCTGTTTAACAACATAGCTTATATTGAAACTTCACTCGATCTATATGACGTACAACCACATCATGGTTACGCCACATTCAATCACTTCATATAGCACTTCAAACTATATGGCTCATCCCAACACTTCCAGTGGCATCCTACCATTCCACAACTACACAGTCCCGTCACTTCACACTACTTACAGCCACAACACTACACAATGTTGTCTAACACTTCAACTACATAGCCACATCACAAGCTCACATCACAAACAACTCTGTTCACCGATCACAACATAGTACATTCAAAACACCATTCCATTATCAACTTCGCAACAATATAATTCTTAATGTAAAAGGGATAGGAATTATACCATAGCGCGAGACTAAAAGCTTGCGCCGCTTGCTGCTCGGCATGGTCCCGCAGTGGTGGCTATGCACGTGCAAGGAGGGACCGATTGAAGCGCGGTGATCACTGTCATGACCTTAAAACAAGGGTTGTTTGGGCTATGATGGAGGCTGGCCATGGCTGAGGAGATTGGGAAGCGAGGTGGAGAGGGGTGGTCCTTGGTGGATGGTTGAGATCCCCACAGCTTGAGGTGCTGGTTCACGGCGGCACAGGAAGGGAGAGGTGCGGGTGTGGCACCCCCGACTTCCATGTACGGACCAGTACGGAAATCGAGACATCCGGGATGATGACAACCGGTCACGCATCCCAACGACGAGTGTCAGTGTGTGCAACAAATAAACAGTGCACAAATAAAAACACAGCGGAAGGTAATAAAGTCTACTAGTACCAGAATTTTAATTAATACAGAAATCCAAAATACAAATACCTTAAAAACAAAGCCAAAGTCCCAAAATAAATACAAGTCTGAAGAAAAGAACTACAACACGAGTGATCCCAGATCACTCCTCCGGCGGAGCCAGATCCTCAGGCTCGGCATCTGCATCATCAACAAAATCTGCAGTACCATGAGATGGTACCGCAGGTAAGTTATAACCTAACCATGTCCAGAGATAAAACCATACTCTAACAATTAACCATGCATGCCCAATGATGCAATATGAAAAAAGTGCAACACACGCCAAAAATCTCATTGGCTCAAAATCTCATTGGCTCATAGGGGAGACCATATGCACCATGGTCTCCCCTATGGACCATCCGCACGACCTGGCTACTTTACGAGAGATGCCCAGTTCCGCACCCGGTGCGTTCGTGGTCAGGTCATCCTCTAGCCCTCGCCAGCAGAAGGGCCACGGAGTCGGCACGTCCAACGTCCGATCCCGTTGTCGCCCGGCGACAACCCAGGGGACGTCACTCAGTATATTGCGCTCCCGAGTGACCAGAGGAGCTCCACCGAGATAATGCCCCATCTCGGCTTGGGGTCGTGATACACACGCACCCACAAATCCAATCAACACATGAAAACTCAGTTTTCATAAAAGTCACATGAACATGAATGCAATACACGAAAACCCAGTTTTCTATTTACAAACATGCCATGTGTGCAATATGCAATGAACCAGATCAATCCTCACAACTAATGATCAACTCCCAAAACCACAATCAACCAAAATATCCAAATCCAAAACCACAACATAACCGAACTCCAACAAATATCCAATCACAATTAATCACACACACAACAAGTACTCCGATCAATCCAACCACCCCCGAACTCCTCGGACTCAGTCCGGAAACCAACCAGGATACATAAATAAATAAAAGCAGTTAATTGCATAAATATAATTAAATCTCAAAGAAATGTTTAGGAAATACTTACAGTGCTTTAAAATAATTTATGGAGGATCACGGGAGAGCTGGAAGCGCCAAAACAGCAACACCACAGTGTAAAAAATACACTGTGGCTGAAATATACAGTGAAACTCAAATTTCACCCGGGGTCAAACGAAGACTTGGGAACGGTAGGGTAGGGCCTATAGGAGGTGGGGAATCTAATGGTGGTGATGGTTGGCCGTGGGTGGCGGCCGAAACGGCGGTAGAAGGTCTAGAAGTTTGGATCGGAGATGGGGTTCAATGGGACGGCTCCGGCGACGAATCGGAGCTGGGGTTGGGTCCAAATGGTTGCTTGAGGGCCGGTGGTGATGTGGTAGAGAGATGGTGGCCGGAGGTGGCCGGACGGCGGCGGAATGGGTGAAGGAACGCCGCGACTTCGCACGGCCACTGGCGGCTAACGGCGGCGTTAGTCGGCCGGATATTGATGGTGGAAGGTCGCCGGCGCACGGGGGAGCTTCTGGTGCCGGCGGTGTCGACCACCGCCGGCTGAAGGCGGCGCTGCGAGGGAGAGGCCGTAGCTCGCGTGGGCGAGGAGAGAGAGAGAGAGATCCGATCGGGGCTGGGGGGAAAAAGAAGAAAAAGAAGAAAGAAAAAGGGAAAAAGAAAAAGAGGAAGAAGAAAAAGGAGATCCAGACTTTCCCAACTTGGGTTTCGAAAGTGATCCAACGAAAACGATTTTAAAACTACTAGATAAATAAAATAATTCAAACTCAATGAAATACTCAATTAAAACAGTAAAAATATTAAAATCCAAAAACAAGTCCATTTAAATAAAACAAAACTATTTTTAACACAGTTAAAATAAATAAACCAATTTAACTCAAAATTAGCTAAAATGAAATATTAAATTCTGACAAAAACATTCTTTAAAATAAAAAGAAATTAAATTTCAGATCACTAATTTAAATTAATCAAACACAGTGAAATACTTTAATAAAACAATAGAAATTTTAAAACCCACAAACAACCAATTTAAATTAAAAGAATCAATTTAAATCCAAAACAATAATTAACAATAAGAAAGCCCAATAAAATAATTTTCACAACTTAAAAATATTATAAAATAATATTTAAAAACTTCCAAAATTTTAAAACAAGATAATTAATCATGAAATAAATTAAATAAATCCTTAATTAAAATATACTAAAATTCGGGATGTTACAGCGGGGGCTGGGGTGGAGCAGTGGTGGACGACGGTGGTGACTAGGGGTACAACTGAGGGCCATGGGTGGCGACAACCGTGGCTGGAGGCAGTGCACTGCAACAGTGCACCAGATCATGTGAGATTCGTGAGGGAGAGAGGCGTGGGGCTGCTGGATGGAGGTTGCTCGACCTAGGAGGAGGCCCATGGTGGCCCATGGTGGTGCTGGGAAGGCACGACAGCGACACTAGGTGCGGCAAAGGAGAACGAGAGACTAGAGAGAGGGAGAGGGCTTTGGGCATGGCTTTGGAGAGAGAGATCCGTGGTGGGGGAGGGAATCGGAGGAAAAGTTGGCCGGGGAGAAGAGGGGGTCGACCCTGGCGATGGGCTACGACAGCGACGGCGCTGCTGTTGCTAAGAACCCAAGAGGTAGAGAGGGAATCGGGGAGAGAAAGGGTGTCGCCGGGAGGGGGAGGAGAGAGAGAAAAGGGGCAAAATCGAAAAGGAATATAGGATTTTTAGGATTTAATTCCCACCCTTTGTTTAAGGGTCTCTAAATTTGATCTGATGGTGGAAATTAAATATTGAAAATAAGTTAATTAAAAATAAGAAAATAAAATAGAAATACAATGAAATTAATTTAAAATCCAACTTAATTTCTAAAACTATAATCTTTCATCATAAAATAAAATGATGAAATTTGTTAAATATTTTTAAAAGAAATAACATCATCTAAATTAGTAGATTTTTTAACATAAAATAAAATAATGAATATTACATAATATTTTTAAAGAACTAAAATCATTTAAATAAAATGATTTGCTAAAACTATATTATTTTCAGAGCTTTACAATATAAAAAAGCTTACTTGAAAAATATAGGTTTGGTTCAATAATACTTAAAAATATCTCATTTAAAATAATTTTAAACATTTAAAATATTTCAAAGATTTTAAAACACTAAGCTCCATTTATAAATAATCTACTAAATTAAAAACATAAATTCGAGATTTAAAACTAAAAGATGAGATTCGTAACCAATCGAGAGAAAAATGAACTGTTGGTTATATAAAATTTATATAATTAACGATTTTTTATAATAAATAAGAATTTGTAATTAAAAAAAATTCTTTCAGAATGTCATTTTTATATTGCCAAATTGGAAGTAAAATAAGAAAACTGATTTTTTATAACAAACAAGCTAGCTATATGTTAAAAATAATACGTACATCAAAATTAAAATGGGCATGTAGGGACCCAATTTTATGCCATTAACTGAGGGGATCATGCAGACATTTTTCATTATCCTCTACTACCCTTTAGTGATTTCCCCCGTTTGTGCCGGTGGTTAATTTTGGGATCATAATTGCCAATTTCACTAGTCTCATTATAATCCAAACACTTTCTTCAACTAATTCTCAAATAAGATTGTATAATGTACGTATTGTTTATAGGATTGTAATTATAATCTGGTATCTATGTAGCTAAACTCCGCAACAAATGTATATTCATGCATATAAAAGTTGACACTATCACAATTTTTCTGTTTACGATGTCCATACAAACACAAGCAATTCACTTGTATTAGAAATACAAATATTATTTAACTCGCCAAACATAGCTAGCAAATTATTTCAGAGTACATGCAGGAGGATTATGTTTGCCCAAAATGGTGGGATTGACATTGGTACATTGGGATGTTGCAGGGCCGTCGCTTCCCTGGTATGCGAGGTCTATGTCACTAATCTCCACATTCTCACATGGTACTTCATGGCTGCATAAAAGTTTGACGGCCTCCTTAGTTTGCGTGGTGCCTCGTATGTTTTTGAAGCTAACCTTGCTGATCTTAATCTTTGAGGGAATCTACAACCAAGAAACACAACAAAATACTTATGGTATGAGTAATATTTCTTAAATTTTGAATATGAAGATAATAATATGCTGTAATCACCTGTGCTTTGCATTGATTCCATGGGCAGTACACCTGATCTATGATGACGGGATTGCTAACATTTTTCATGTAGATATTCTCAAAATGCATTTCTGAAGCAATGCCAGGAAGGGAAGCAGGCCAAGTCTTGATTCTTACGCCATTCATCGTATTTCTAAAGTTGCAATCAAGAACTTTGACCCCAACCACAGGTTCTTCATTCTCGTACCTACCAAGACTTCCGATGCTAATTCCATGGCCAGGTCCACATGCTACTTTCTGGATAAGTATATCCCGATTTCCATCACCGAGAGAGATACAATCATCACCGGTTCCGATCTTCGAATCAATTATATTGATTCCAGTTGATCGCCCCATGTGGATTCCATCAGTATTAGGGCTATCTCCAGGTGCTTTGATATTTAAATGGAATAGGGTAACATTTTTGCATGCAAAAACATGCAAGTGGAACTGTTTGCTATCCAACGATGTTATGCCCCGAATCATTGAATTGGTGATGAAGTCGAGCCTTATGTTCTGTTCATTTTTAAAACATTATTAAGCTCCACAAGGTCAAAATGTAAACATTAATTAAAGATAGAAGTCATGAACTTACAATTGGGAGGGCACCATTGTATTTACCCCAAACAGATTTTCCTTGGCCATCAAAAGTTCCATTGCCTGACAAAGTTAACTGATCGACACGTTCAAAACTGACCCAACTACCCCATTTGAAAAAACTAAGGTCTCCTGGGGCCTCTAAGGTGCCTCGAACTTTAAGCTCAATGGGACCCTTGCATGGACCATTTAATTGCACTGGGCCCAACCTATACGTCCCAGCTGGAACCACAACTTTACTCTGACCTGTCGTTGCACATGCATCCTTCCAAGCATTTGTCAAAGGCTACATGCAAAATGATTAATCATGAAACTGAGTTTAATTAGCAAATGAAGCAATTAGAAGAAAACATGTACTTTTTTCTTTCTAAATCTCAATGTATTAAAATAAGTTGGTTGGGAATGCATTAGTGCATACCAAGGTGATATCCTCATTAACCTTCCCTCCATACTTCTTCACAATATTAAAGACGGCCGGTTTGGCATTGGCACGAGTCAATGTTAGGAAAAACAGAAGCACTGATAGGGTTGCAATATTCAATTTCAAACCCATATTGAAATTCTTGAATCGTCTGAGGTTGTAATTTGTATGCAAGACGATCAATATTGAGTAATTCGTATGACATGATTTTGAGTATGGGTTGGTCGGGGATATATATAGTGGAGTAGAGAAGCTAAGCACCATTAAAACTCGAAACAATTCCTTGCTAATTATGGTTATATATGCAATATCTGATACTCCGAAGCGTGCACGGTTTCACCTAATTAAAATCTGTTGATATGAGACCTACATGGAAAAACTAATTTTTTAATAATGAGCTCTACTCTTCTTCAAAAATAGTACCCGACATTTGCACAACATATAATTATCTCTAGCATTACTCAATTGAACACCACACGAGTTCAAAATGGAGTGGACCGTTGTTCCTGAATATGCGATGAGGGGTCATTACTTGCTTTGGAGGTTGGGATCGTTCTTGCCTCATAAGAAATTAACAATAAATTAAGAGCAATTATTACTGTTGTTTCTATATATGGCCAATCGTTTTCGTGATTATATATATTATAACAGAGCCTAAATTAATGTGGCTTTTGATTAATGAAGAGTTATTCTAGCTAGCTGGCACACATCATGTGTTGGTAATTAGAACTGATGATCGAAATACATGATGGAAATTAATTAAGCACGGCATGCATTTCTTGTACATTAATTAATTATTTTCTTAAATCTATAAATGTATAATTTTAATTTTAGGCAAATAATTTATATAGTTGAATCACGTGATCATATATCATGATCTTATATATTCTCCTAAAAATATGTTTTCGTTTGATTCGTTTAAACTAATTAAAAACAATTTTAAAATCTAAAAATAGACCAAAATTAATTAATTTTTTTCCATTAAATATCCCTAATTTGTTTTTTACAAAATTCTGATTTCATTCAATTTTCCTAGAACTGGCAAATAGTGAAGCACAAACACCGAGCATGAATTTGATCTTCTTGCTAGAAATGACAAGGGGCACACAAAGCATCAGATACAACACCCCTTTTAAATAAATTCATTTTTGTTGGAAGGCTATTGTTACTAGCTCTCCAAGAAAAATTCTTGACTTTGTTAGATAGAGACAAATTCCATAACTTCCTCCAATACTTAGACTTCCTTCCTAACTGTGAACTTTCAAATTGGTCAGAATTTGTAAACAACACCAAAGCAAAATAATACCCTGATTTTACAATATACTTACCACTATTATTACCACCCCAAACAAGCTTATCAACAGTCCAAGAATGCAAAGGAATTTGAATTATCTTTTCGACCACAAAAGGGGGGAAAACGAATCGGATCAACTCGATGGATATGATAGATGTTTTTAATCATTTCTTAATTCCAAAATCGAGATGAAAGATTAAACAACATATTAATAGTCGCTTCCAAAGGTAATAACCGAGAAGGTTGAGACCCAAGAGACTTTAACCTTGTTGATACCCATCGATCTTTTCAAACGTTAATGCTATGATCATTCCCAACTTGCCAAGGACATCGCTCGATAAGAATATCCTTTACTTCACATATACTCCTCCACACATAGGAAGGATTACACCCAATAGTTGACTGTAAAAAAGAAGTATGGGAGAAATACTTGACTTTAAAACCTTATACAACAAGGAGTCATAATTAGTCAACAATCTCCACCCTTGTGTAGCAAGCAATGAAAGATTAAATACTAATGTGGCACACTGTGAGTGTGCCACATCTCCTTTTTTTTATTGTGTTTCCTTTCTCTTTTTTCCTCTCCCGTGCATGGGAGCTCCCATCCCCTAGCCAAACGGAGCCACTTGGACCACCAGCGGCTTCTGCCGGCCCAGAGGTGGTCCCCGACCACCATGGCGGCCACGGGGAGGCGGAGGCAGAGAGGGAAAGGGGGAGGAGCGGATGGGAGACGCACGGGAGAGGTGCTGCCGTGGGGGGAGGGGGAGACGACAGCGGCTTCTGCCACGGAGAGGGCAGAGACGCACGGGAAGGGAGAAAAACAAAAGAAGAAAAAAAAAAGGGTAGACGTGGCACACTATGCCACATCAGTGTGTGGGATCCCTTTGTGTCTATAGCAGCTCCATTTCCATATTATCGAACCCCAACCCTCCATGTATTTTAGAAGCACACATCTTAGCCTAACTAACCTAATGTCTTTTACGTTCAAATCCATGCCATCCCCACCAAAATCTAGCGAACATGCTCTCTAAATCCTTACAAAAAGACTTAGGCCATTGGAAGCAACTCATAGAAAAAGAAGAAAGAAAAAGAGAAAAGAAAAAGAGGAAGAAGAAAAAGGAGATCCAGTCTTTTTCAACTTGGGTTATGAAAGTGATCCAACGAAAAAGATTTTAAAACTGAAAGCTAAATAAAATAATCCAAATGCAGATAAATATTTAAATAAAACAATAACTATTTTTAAAACAGTTAAAATAACTAAATCAATTTAACTCAAAATTAGCTAAAGAAAAATATTAAACTCTGACAAAAACATCATTTAAAATACAAAGGAATTAAATTGCAGAATACTAATTAAAATTAATCAAATGCAGTGAAATGCTTTAAAAAAACGATAGAAATTTTAAAACCCACAAACAAACTAATTTAATTAAGAAATCAATTTAAGTCCAAAATAATAATTAACAAAAAGAAAGCCCAATAAAATAATTTTCACAATTTAAAATATTATAAAAATAATATTCTAAAACTCCAAAAATTCTAAAATAAGAGAATCAATTTTTAAATTAATTAAAATAATCATTCATTAAAAATACACTAAAATCCGGGATGTTACAAAAACTATGTTTGGACCCATTCAAGGCCAAAGGCCCAATACACCATACCATTGGTTTCCTTAAGCCCAAATTACACTCAAAGTACTCAAATTAAGTTTTAAAAATTAGTTAAGGCCATTAACCATCATGCTTGAGGTTAGTGCACTTTAAGCCATGCTTTGGAGCTTAATTGTACTTAATCTTTTCTTCAACTTTTTAATTCAAATTTTCTTGAATTAATACTCCCTTAAACATTGATTAAGACCCTATTAATTACCTAGCTAAACCAAGCCACATGTCATTATGAAAAATTTCATAACAAGCCCAAACCATGCTTCAATTAGTTTTGTGCATTGCCCTTTGTAATGCTTGGACTGTTTTGCCCTTGTGACCAACATTTTTGTGATTTTTCCTCAAAGTTAATATGGTCCTTAAACACCTCATGAGACCCTCCCAAATTCAGCTTGAGTCTTGGACAAAATTACTTGTACAAACCAATTCCTTGAACCAAACCGGGTGCACCTTGGTCTAGTTTGTGTAGGAACCATTTGGATTGAATTTAAACCAGCCTTCTGCCATAGTTTGCACCACCACGTCATGCCACCTCCTTCTCCACCAATCACCAAGAAGTCCCATGACCATCATGAAGGATTTTGACTCATTTTTGCTGTCCAAAACCAAATTGATTTTCTGCCACCACAAAACCACCTCCATCCACTTGTTTTCAAGAGCTATTTGATGGTTTTTCTGTTACCCAAATGATGCCCCACGACCAGACCTGCATTCTAAGATCAATGTAGCAATTGTGGAGAGGAAATCATGGTTATTTTAGGCCACTATTCCCCCTGCACAAGCTGACCTAAGCTCATACAAGCAAATCTGAAAATTTTCCAAATTTGAGCACCTCCCACTTCACCCAATCACCAAGCACACAAGCCAACTCCCCTCACCCCTTGGCCTCCCATAAATACTTCACTCCCCTTCTCATTTCACTCACACCACAGCTCCAAACATCCTCTTGAGCTTTGAGAGCATTACCCCCTCTTAGAGATCAAAAGAGTGCAAACAAGTGAGTTCTTGTGAGTTCTTGAGTGTTCTTGTGTAAGGTAGTCTAGAGTACTTGGAAGGCCACGAAATTTTTAATATTTCTTCATTTTGATCTTATCTAGCATTTAAAACTTTGTTTCCAAGTGTTGGTACGAAATTTGGTTGAATTTTGAGAAGGTTATGATGTTTAATGCAAAACTGGGTCAATTAAAGAAAGGTTTGAATGATTGAATGTTTTAAAATAGAAATTTAGCTATGACATGTACTAAGCATGATTTTATATGATCTATCATTATCCTAACATGATTATGGAAGGTTAAATTGTGGTTAGAAGCATGCCATGATAGGTTTTAAATCTATCTTGTTTTGATCTTCAAGCATGGATCGATTTTAAGCTTATTGGTGATTTAGGATTTCTAAGCTATGATTAAGTGTTCGGATGAATTTGATTACTCAAGGATTAGACTTAATAATGTCCCTAAATATGTTAGTGATCATTAATGATTAAAGAAAAACTCATATGCATGCATTCATAGGGATCAATAGTTGAAATACACATAAGCATCAACTAGGATGCATGCCATGGGTTGGAACTAAATGGACAAGTTTCACTTTGAATTTTGAAAATACAAGGGCATAGATGATTTTAGAATGCCAAAAATATGTAGTCCATAAAATTTGGTTAAATTTAGAATTTGTTCCCGATTAGTGAAAATTTAGGGCTTAAATGGCAATTTTTGAAAGCCTATGGATACTTTTGTAAGCACCCAATTTATGAAACCTTTGATTTTGAACCTATCCATAAGAGTATTAACCCTGACTTAGTATGCACATGATTTACGCAGCTACGACACTAGTTTTAAATTTCTCCAAAAGTTTGTAAATTTGCCTCTAACTTACATCTTGATAAATTATTTATGAATTATTAATAAATACTCATTTCACACTTCAATTCTCGTTTTTAGCATAAATTATCATGTTATATGATACATTGAGTGCACACCTACATGACATGTGACATTTTTATCATTTTTGCATATTACATATATAAATATCATTTTTGCATGAAATTTACTACATACGCACATGTCATGAGAAACATTTTTCAAAACATAACATGAAAATCATTTTGTCATGACCCCAAAGGCCAGGATGGGGAATTATCCTGGTGGAACTCCTTTGTCCACTCTGGAGTGTTTAATAATGGAGTGGTAACCCTGGGTTGACGAAGAACAATCAACTGGTTTCGAATGGGTTCATTTTAAAGAATGCCGGAGCAAAATTAATATGTTATGATACCTAACACTGGTGGGTGTATATGCTATGAATTTTATGATGTTATGTTATATTTATCAATGCATTGAGAACGAGTCTATCGACAACATAGTTTCAACGTGAGTTGTACTACGGTCACCGGCAGGTACTCATACTGCAAATGAGGAACTGTGACATTACCACACGTTATGTTATTAATTAAGATAATGATGAAAGTTTATGAAGAAATTTTTATGAAGAAGTTATGTTTTCTCAAAAATGATGATGAAATTATTTACTGAGTAACAACCCATGTCTCCATATTTTTAAAAGATGTTGAGGAATCTGGATGGGAGACATGCATACTGATTTTCTGCATCTCATGCATTGCATATTTATTATTTTTCATGATTGATTTATCTTTGTGCCAGTTAGTTATTTAACTTACTGAAATTTCAAGCAAATCTCACCATTTTATGGGATGACTTTCATTCCACTCGGAATAATAGAAGTTGTGTTAGAAATCGACCAGGACGGGATTGATGGAGCACTAGATTCACATGTTGGAGGTGGAGCTAGATTTTGTGAAGAAACTAGATTTAATGCTGATGTTTATAACCCAAGTCCTTCATGCTTTAGAACGAATGAAGAGAATAATATGACTTTATATACAAGTCTATATTACATTGGTATTTTGAACACGATAATTTTCTAATGAAGTTAGGATGTTTTTAGTTATTCTGGCATATCTTACATTTTAACCTTTTATTTCTGCTGCGATTATTGCATACTAGGATGCATTGCATATTAATTGTCATGAATGGAGGTATGTAACCTTGTGTTGCATGTCCTGATACTCTAAGTCTCTATTTCATCCCAAGCGGGGATTGGAGGCGTCACACAGGGGATCGCTCTGCTCTATCCCCTTCTCGCTCAAGCTCCAGACCGAATGTCTGCCTCCCGAGTCGAACACCATAACCGATCTCTCTCTCTCTCTCTGTGTACTCGATCTCTCTCCTCCCCTCTCCCTCATGAAAATCTTAAACCAATCTTCAGGATCTCTCTCTCTCTCCTTCCCTCTCCCTCATGAAAACCCTAACCTAAGACGAAGTTCAGAATCTCTCTCTCTCTCTCATTCCCTCTCTCTACTTCAATCTCCCTCATGAAATCAAGAACCTGGAATTAAGACCCCAAAACTCTATATTGCAACTTCACCATCAGAGGACCTCAGGTACCAATTTCTCTAATCCCTGATAAAATGCATCCCTAATTTTTTTGTAATCCCTAATTTTTTGTAATCCCTAATTTCTAATGGTTTGTGTTTTGTGTGTTTTGTTGTAGGGTTTTTGGCTTTGATTTCTCACTGTCTGCACAATGACGAACCAGTCAAAATCATGGTCTGTGTTTGTTATTCTCTAGTTTTCAATTGTAATCTAGAATGAAAAATATGTGTTATGCTTATATCTATCACTTCATTACAGTTTCTAGACACTTTGTCTTAAACACAGAAAATGCATCCCCAAATGATACCAGTGATTAACTATTCATCTTTGCATTCCACTTCTTGTTTTTTTAATATCCACAAGATGCCTATTGGTGTGAGCAATAATGGCTCATGCTTTTGGGTTGTAGAGGCCTTTAACATGTGCACATTTAGCAACAAAACTATGTACATCAACAAATACTAAAGAACCAACTACCTTAAAACATGATTAAACATTTCATTTTGTTAATTTGTAAAGTTTTCTTTCATTTTGTCATTCAAAAAATGTATACAGTAGAGTTTCATTGTCATAAGAAATGAACTGATAAATTATCATTAAACATGACATATAAGTCGTTAGCCTCATTTCTTCTTTCTCTTAGATCGAGCTTTCTTATGTTTCATGGGGGATTCATTTCCAATGAAAAGGTCATTGTACTTCTCCAGCACCCTCTCTTTTTCTTCAAGTAAGCCCAACATCCCATATGCATCTGCGACTCTTTGCACTATTGACTTCTCTGGAGGTTTCCGATCAAAAGCATCCAAGTCCTTGAAGAGCTTTCTCATCAAAGCATGAAATCAATACATTAGTCTTTAGAGTTCTGCCTTTTTTTTTTCCTGATGAGGAACCTTAGGTGCAAACAATAAACATGATATGTCTTTTACCCGGTTAAACATCCGGCCCATGTAACACCGCCCCCAAATCACATGGATTGGTAATTCTTAGTATTTTACTTAATAGAAGAAACTAAGAAATTACTCCAAAATCAACTTAATAAGTTTGCTAAGTACACATGATATCTTTCATTTAGGCTTATGGTGGTTGGTTGTTTTTAAAAATGGCAGTGAAATTGAGAGTAGATGCATCAACATGTGCAACAATAACTGTATCTGGGAAACCATCAGATTAAATTGACTTCATATCTATTTATCTAAAGTATGTAGTATTATCCATGTTAGAGCTCCAATTATCAAAAAACAAGATGCAAACATATGGTTGTATTTCGCCCATTGACATCAACTTGTTGTGCACGATCTTACTACTTCAGTAACACTCTCGGCCAATCATGTCTTGTTTTGAATACTAATTTGATAAGATTGTGATTTTTTTGGGGATTGATTTAATATTGATTACATTGTTTTATGTTGGGATGAAAGATTTTGGGTGGAGTTCGGATAGTGATATGTTAAGATACTAACGACTAGAAATTGCCCGCAAGTTGTAAATGAAACTACTGAAAATGAAATCGTGGATAATCAATGTGATGTGAATGTGAGAGATGGATTGAATATGGGAGATGACGTGAATTTGGGAGATGGTGATGGAGATTGAGTGAATATGGGAGATAGAGATGGAGTCAATATCATTTCCACTTCTAGTAGTGGACTTTTTGAACCGTTCATTAGGAAGGAATTTGATGAAGTTGAGGACACCCAAGCATTTTATAAGGCGTATGCAAGATAAAAAGGTTTTGCAATGAGGACCAACCATACTCAAATATCGAGAGGGGACAAAAAATTAATTGAAGTACACTATGTTTGTACAAATGAAGGATTTAGGCGTGAAAGTCTCAAACAAAAAGAAAGACAAATTTCTGAACCCGCTGAAACAAAAATTGGATATAAAGCTACCATGTGTATAAAAAAGGATGGTGAAAGGTGGGTAGTATGCAAGTTCGTGCCTCAACACCATCATGAGCTACTCACACCAAGAAGTACCAGTATGGCTCCATCGACATAGAGGAGTGACGCGCATGCAAAAAAACCTCATTCAGACTTTGAATGAGTCTAGTGTACCGACAAGGAAAATAATGTCGGTGTTAAGCAAATAAGCAGGTGGTGATTTTAATATTGGTTGTATTGAAAAGGATGTCAAAAATTATTTGGAAAATAAAAGAAGAAAATTGTTTTAAGAGAGGGATGCACAAAGGTTGTATGCATACTTTCTTGAACAACAGTGTAAAGAACCTAGGTTTGTGTACTCAATGCAGGTCGATGAGAATGAGTGTATGGGAAGATGTTTTTGGGCAGATGCAAGATCAAGGTCTACATATCAATATTTCAAAGATGTTATCACATTTGATGCGACGTACCTCACAAATGTTTATAAAATGTCATTTGTGCTGTTCTTAGGAGTTAATCATCATCACCAAACCATAATATTTGGTTGTGCATTGTTAGTCAATGAGACAGTTGATTCCTATATATGATTACTGAGAACATGGCAGGAAGCAATGCTTGGTCGTGCCCCTTTAACCATTATTACTGATGATGACAAAGCAATGGCCAAGACCATTGCAGAGGTACTCTCAAATACAACTCACCGGTTGTGCTTGTGACATATTTTGCAAAAAAATTCAGAACATTTGGCACATGTCTATAACAAGTTTCTAGACTTTCAAAAGAGTTTCATCATTGTATCCATGATACTGTAACATCTAATGAGTTCGAGGAGGAATGAGTTTCAATACTAGTGAAGTATGATCTAGTAGGTGATGATTGGCTCCAAAATCTTTACAACTGACGGGAGAAGTGGGTCCTAGCTTACTTACGAACCACATTTTGTGCCAGTATGTCAACCATGAAAAGGAGCGAGAGCATGAATAATTTTTTTAAGGATTAAGTGCGATCAAGCACGATGATGAGTGACTTTGTGCATCAGTACGAGAAAACCTTATATGCACGCTATTTTAAGGAGAAAGAGAAGGATGTGAGAACGAAATCAACTAGGGCAGTTTTGAAAACATGTTGAGAAATTGAAGAAGAGGCGGCCCAAGTGTATAAAAGGAAGTCCTTCAATATCTTTCAAGATGAGCTATTTAATTGCCAACGATACAAAGCAACAAAGTTCAGCAAGAGGGTGAGAGTAAAATGTATGAGGTTGCACTAAGGGCAAGGACAAATGTATCTATTATGTGACTTTGAACTGTAAAGAACCAAAGGCAATATGCATATGTCATATGTTTGAGTTTCTAGGTATTCTTTGTAGGCATATCCTATGTGTTTTCATAAAGAAATCCAACTTAGATTGTTTGTCACATCAGTATGTTCTAAAGTGATGGACCATCAATGGTAAGAGTCGAGCTATCTATGAAATACCAAATCCCGAGGGGCATGTTTCAACACAAGAAGATCCAATAATGCAAAAAAGCTATTTGATGATGAAATTTTACGATATTGCAAAACTTGACTCACAGTCAAGGTTTAAAATGGACCACCTTTCTCTTACCTTGGATAAGGTACACAAGGAGTTGCTTCTCATGGATAGTATTGAAGAACAAAATTTTGAAGGAAGAGACATGTCACGTAACAATTACCCTGTGTTAAGTTCACAAGTAATATCAAATTTCTCAAAAACTATACAAGATCCTCAACGGGTGCCAACGAAAGGAAAACGAAAATGTTTGAGAGCAAAGAACTTGAGAGAGACTCAATCAATGAAGAAAATGCGTTGTAGCATTTGTAAGATTGAGGGTCATACCAAGAATAACTATCCTTCATTGGGGTATAGTACAAATATTTGAATTTTTGTTTGTATTTTAATCTAATAACTTCATCCTTATGCTTTTTTTTTCTTTCATGCAGGGATGTTGGAAATGTAAATGAAAACATATCACAAATAGTGGATCTTGAAGAAGAAACATGAGGTTGGTGTTCTTTTATTTGTTGGCAGTTCTGTGTATGGGCCATGATGGTACTTTTGTTTAATTTTTTTTTTTTATGTTACAGGAAATGCCTATGGAGATAAAGACATTGTTTCCATGGAGATCACATGATCATAATTTGGAGATGTTGAATTTCTGGGCTTAATGTATTTGGAGCATCTGATGTATTCGTATTTTGCCTATTTTGAATATTTGTATTTGTATTTCTCGGTTGGGCGTGCAAAGTCCAAGAACTTAAATCAAAAAAAGAATCAATTTGTTTCTACTCTTCCTAAGTTATTTGTTGGCTTTTCTATATGGTTATTACTGTGAGGTTGAATCTGTTTTCAAATATACACTCTTTTAGGTGGGAGTTATTCTGATACTCTTGCCTATCATCTTTGGTAGTCCTTTGGAGGAGCTTTTCTTTTTATTTTTTGTTCTTCAAAGAAAGTATAAAATTGCAGGCACAAGCTTAAATCATGCACTTATGGGTTCTGTAAATGTTTGGGCAGCCTCTTCGTAAACATTCCACAACTGTTTTGATCATTAGTTTAACCAAGTATATAATAATCACCTATTTGGTTCTTGTACCAAGAACACAATTTAAATAGGCACGAAAAATGGTTTGGAGACACTAGTAAATCATGTGTGGTGGGGAATCATCAATTTGCAAGCCACAATAGTATATGCAACCCATATTTTTTACGGTCTAGAGACATGGGCAACAATAGAACTTGTAATGTTTCAAGTTTTGAAGCTAATTCTCTTGCCCAAATCCTACTTGTATGAATCACTTCTAAAGCTAATACTTGTTTGTATGATTCAAGTAGAGCTTTAATAGTAACTCAAATTCAGAATTTACATCACAATTTCGTTCATGTACCAAGAACACAATTGTAGGAATCAAAATAGATACAAAACAATACAAACCCATTACATACATGATTATCGTTCAAAACATGACAAAAATTATAGCACAAAGCAAAAGAATACAAAACTACGACAACAATAGAACTTGTTACGTTTCCTCGTACTTCTTTTCCATAGCTTTGAGTTTTGCTTCTTCAACCATTACACGTGCTTGATCGATCCTGTTATTCCTTTTTTGAGCTAACTCCAATGTCATTTTACAACAATTGTTTTGTTCGATTTCAAAATCAATCCATTGAAAAAACCCACATTATTTGCCCATCTTATAGTTTGGACAATTGAAAAACCATCTGCCAAAACTAGTATCTTTGGCAGAAATCCTTAGCTTTGATGGAATCTAACAGTGGCAAAGTGTTCTATCCAACCCAACTCCATCTTTTACTCTTAAACTCAAAGAACTTGAACTAGAACTAGCATCGTTATTATACTGCATTTTACACGTCAGTTATACTAGCTTTGGTTTCATGGCCATTTATATTCAAATTATGGCCACCATTAAATATAGAAAAAGTACTAAAGTATATAGTAAATGCATTTCGATTCAATTTTAAGTAGGATATTTCACATTAAAGATGGGCCGAGTACTACATTACACATGTTTTTGGTAATGGTGGCAAATACCGAATAAAAGCAACATGTAGATGAATACTCTACTAACTCAATTCTTTCTTCATTACTCAAAAAATCAAAAAAACAATCAGGAAACATTTGGGGTTGGACCCCTGGCCTTGCCATGCAAGAATTGAGCATAACAATTCTGGGTGGATATGATTGAGAGGTGGAGGGGATCAATACCTACTAAAATAAATAAATAAACAAAAAGTTGTGGAAAGTGCATATCAGCCTATCCCACGTCATTATAAGACAATAACACCTCAGAATATATGCTATCCAACAAAAGGGACATGGGACCGACCTCTAAACAGAGCTAAACATGTAGTTTTATACTTATAATCACATATATTAATACTTCTTCCACCTTTCAATTTTTCCCAATAGATAGGGTTTCTACAATTTTATTCTGGCATCACTTTAATACTACAAATTTTCTTGGTGAAAAAAAAAATAGTACACTATGAAATGGGTTGCAAATTGAAACGTGGAGAAAATTACCTTCATTCTTCAGTGGAGTTGAGGGAGGTTAGGGTTTTGTGGGAAATCGATTTGTAAAAAAAACCTACATAAATAAACATCGAAAATTAGGGATTATAAGAAATAAAACTCTAATCTACTGTCAGGAGAAGAAAAATAAAACCCTAATCTACTAGCAGCACTACCTCGACGTCTTTTTTGCAGGAATCAGATGTCACTCTCAGGTCACAAGAGGGAAGGAGAGAGGCAGAGATGGAGTGAAGGATCCTCGACAGGTAGTGTGAGGGAGGCTGTTTGCCCTTCGGTGAGAGAGAGAGAGAGTGAGTGAGGTTTCGTCGAGCGAGGGAGGGTTTTCACCTTTCGGGATCGAGAGAGCAGGGAGAGAATGAGTGTTTTCATTCGAGAAAGCGAGAGATCAAAGTAGGTAAGGAGTGTTTTCATTCGAGAGAGCAAGGGAAAAGAGAGAGAGGTAGTGTTTTAGTTTCGGGAGTGTTTATTTTTTGCTTCAGAGAAGGATGGAGGGCTTATTCCCTGTTTGTGCGTCTCTATCACAACTTCATCTACCGCACACATGGCGAGCTGCTATTGGCTTCCGATATATGCAGGTTGCAGGAAGGTTTTCTCATTTCAAAAACTTTAATCTATAGGATTCTTCCTGATAAAATAAATAAATAAAAAATATTTATCTCTCCTTATTAGTAATGTGATATCTCATACTAAGCAATAAAGGTATGTGATGTATGATATCACACATTGTTTACAAATGAGAAGTTCTTACTCTTGATAATGGATTCAACGAAATTTCAAAAATATTATTGACTAGTATTTTTATATAATAGGTCTTATATCGATGTCTGTTTGGATTCAGATATGAGTTAAGATAATTTTAGATGAATTAAATAAAATCTTATTTTTTAATATTATTATTGTTATGGGATTTGAAAAAGTTAAATTGTTTATTATATTTTGTATGAAAATTTAAAAAAGTTGTAATGATGAGATGAATTGAGATAAATTTCCAATCCAAACTGAGGCTAGTCTTCCCTCAAAGCGTTAAAAAGTAAATTCTCAAAATCTGTCGCATCATATAATGGTAAATGTATTGTCGTTTTCTAAAATCGTTTCTTTCCATTTAAAAAAATCATATACACTTATTTTATTAAAAGTTTCTTAAAAATTGTATAAACTTGCAATACAACAAATTTGATTTTTAATAACGAAATCTTTTAGAGACAAAATTTAAAAAATAGTTATTTGAAACAAAAATTAAATTTCATCCCAAAACATGAAGGTGGTTTTTTTTTTGCATTCAAACAGATAAATGTCTATTTGAACTAGAGTTTATGGGACAAAATATAGCATCTCAAAAAAGAAAACCGATCAAACAATCCACAAAGTCTTTCGAACGGTATGGTATTTCACATTTGAATGTTGACACAACTATTTGAACTAAAATATTTTAGTTTGAACAAAGTTTAAGATTGTTAGACGGGATGGAATTTTCTATTCGAATGTAGAGACAATCATTCAAACAATGTATTTGGTGTGAAGTTAAAAATATATCTAGCGGGGACTCTTGCTATCTCGGTCGAACAGTATTTTTATGTTCAAATGAATTTATAAACCGTTCAAATGCTCATAAGATTGGTTTAAATTGTGACATAAACAATCAAAATAAATTTAGTAAGAGAAATTTATTAAAAGACATTCAAATATTTTAAAAAGAACAATGTTACACAACCTCCCCAACCTTTACACACCAAATTTTTTATAATTTTTAAAATTTTTAATATTTTTTTGAGTTTTTTTCTTTTTAAACTAATACAATTCTTTTATTCATTATTCATATATTAAATATTTGATAAAAGAAAAATAATAATAATTCAAAAGAATGTGGCGTGTGGAGTTTGTGTGAATAGTTGGAAGTTGGGTAGATTTTTTTTAAAAATAAATATTATTTAAGTATATTAATTATTATTTTTAAAAGATGAAAAATCTACCTATACGAACTTATTATGGTAAATTAAAATGTATCATATATGTCGTTCTACAAAATGTAATGCCCGTCCTTGTCGTAGGACTTTAGAAAATAGTTTTTGAAATTGAGATAAAAATTACTGACCCTTTCAAAACTTTTTCCTTTTCCTTCCCATGATATGAAAGATTCTAAGTTTAAATCTAAGTGAGAGTTTTGCAGCAAAAATCATTAAATTAAATTAAAAGGCCTTTTACAAAAATATAACTTTTATACATTACATAAAAACCTGTCTAGGCTTCTGTCACTCTTCCTTTGGACCATGTTTGTCCTAACGCTTATTTCTCATTTTGTTTCTGAGAGGGGAGGACATACATAAAAATTAAAGTGAGTCGAATACTCAATAAGTATTACTTCACACTGTAAAACTATACCAACATAAGTTTTCATTCATGTATTCATCATTCATCTGCATACATTACGCAAAACATTTATTTCCTTTAAAAATGTTTTCCTTTTTCAGAAAACATTCTCACACCTTGTACATTATTCATAAGAGCAAAATGATTACACAACATTCAACTTAACTATTTTCATTTTTCCTCTAGTTGGTAAACACTCTTACACTTCGTGTGTTGGAGTTAGCAGTCTTTTGGACTTGGATTTTGCATGTGGTCACAGGTTGGGAATCATTTTCAGTCAGGGGAAACACTAGATGCACTACCAGTACTACTTACAGAACATTGTAATCTGCCTAGTCTTTTGGTACAATCATTCATTCATTCAGTCATGGACGTTACATATTTTCATACATTAAAATATTCATTCATTTCCTTTTCTTTCTTTTCATTCAATCCTTTCATTTTCGTTCATTTCAGTCATCAGTCCATTTAATTCCATAAACATCATTTAAAAACATAAACTTAAATATCATCGTAAACATCATTTCATAGCATAATTTCATGGCATCATTTAAACGTCCTTTCATAGCATCATTCAAAACTCATTTCACAACCTCATTTAAATATCAGTTCATATCGTCATTTAAAAATACTTTCATTGCATCATTTAAGCATCATTTAAAAGCATCAAGCATAAACCTCAACATTTCATTTCGTGGAAAATAAAGATAATAAATACTACATACAGCATCCATTCACATGCATACACCTATTACTTTTGGTGCATAAATAAGAGCTGCCAAAAAGGCCCTTACCATATACCTTTAAACATCAATACTTAGTATATTTTCATAAAACATCATTCTATTTCATTTCATAAAGTATCATAAAGAAAAACATTTTATTTTCATTTCAGATCATTTAGAAAACTCTATAAAAGTATGAACATAATATTCACCTGGACTCCATGCTGTTTACATTTTATGCAATACATTCATACGTGTATCAAATGGCAACCTACATGCATACATAACCTTCACATCATTTCCTTTTCAAGTGCATAAGTAACTAAACTTAGAAAATACATAAACTTCTCTTCACTAGGACATCATTCACTTAGACACACTCTATCATCCAATTCCATTTTCTATACTTCCCTTTATCACGTTTTCTAAATTCTCAACCCATAGTTTGGGCTCTACCTGAGGTCACTTTTCCAAACACAATATTCTACTCTATGTTCTTATCCTTTAAAGTGAAACTCCATGATTCACTTTAAAATTAAGACACTATCACCTTCATCATACTCTTCCTATCAAACCTCATCTCAATGCATAACTTCAACCAACTGTTTATACAACCCAAGCATAGTCGATACATACATCACTTCTTTCATTCATGTATAACCTAAGAAACACTTCTTCTTTTTTTAATATCGGGGAACCTCTCCAAGGCAGGGCCCTTCGGACCCACCCCTGCAAAGTAAACTCCGGTCCCATGCACCGCACCTTCAAAAGTTTTCCTACACGAAACTGGTTAAATCGCTGATCTTTCACGAGTGGGTGGGCCCCTAGATATTGTTTGCACCCAAGGAGATTTTAACCAACACTTCATCGTAATCTTAACTATGCATAATACACAACTTAAGTAAACCTTCAGGCTTAAATATCGTATACTCATACTTAGGATAGTCTATCCATTACATATAGTAAATCTGTCAGGCACAGGTATCCAACCAATTTACACATGTACCTCACATTTTTATCACATAAAATCAGCATATCGTCCATTGGACATCCACTTGTGTAAACAAGCTTCATCACACCAACACTAACATCCAACCTAAACCCAACCAACATGACACTACATACAATCTGCCCAACTACATAACTTATCTCGACACTTCACTCGATCTACATGACGTACAACCACATCATGGTTACGCTACATTCAATCACTTCACACAGCACTTCAAACTATATGGCTCATCCCAAAACTTCCAGTGGCATCTTGCCATTCCACAGCTACACTGCCCCGTCACTTCACAATACATACAACCACAACACTACACAATATTACCTAACACTTCAACTACACAGCCACATCACATCCTCACATCACAAACAACTCTGTTCACCGATCACAACACAGTACATTCACAACACCATTCCATTATCAACTTCACAACAATATAATTCCTAATGTAAAGGAAAATTCTAAACGGAGGCACGAAGGGGGCCTGCGCTCGGACGACAGCTTACGTGGAAACAAAACGCACCGTTTTGGACTAAATAAAACGGTGCGTTTTGATTCCACTGAAATGCCTTCCTTCGTGACTCGTTCGAAAATGAGTAGCCCAAAGGCTATCCCAAGTGTAGGAGCGTGTCCCGTAGTAATTAGGAATAAATTCCTAAATCGTCTCCACAGGGAAAGTGCTTAAAAATCAAACTCGTGTAAAATGGTGGAAATAGTTACAATGAGAGATTAAAAATAAAAATGATGATATGTGCAATGAATGTGGGAGTGCAATGGAAATGAAAATTTACTAGTCTTGGACTAGATTCATGTTTGTTGATTTTGAGTGGATGATGAAAAGTGAAAAAATTAAAATACAAGACAGTAAATTAAAATTGCTGGAAATTAAATAACTGAAATGTAAATGGACAATAAAATTTAAATGACATAAAAGTAAATTGCAAAAATTAAATGTGCAGAAAAATTAAATGACAGTAATTAAAATTGCAGGAAATTAAAAGTGCGAGAAAAGTAAATGACAATAATTTAAATTGCAGGAAATTAAAAGTGCGAGAAAATTAAATGACAGTAATTTAAATTGCAAGAAATTAAAATTGCGAGAAAATTAAATGACAGTAATTTAAATTGCAGGAAATTAAAAGTGCGAGAAAATTAAATGACAGTAATGTAAATTACAAGAAATTAAAATTGCGAGAAAATTAAATGACAGTAATTCGAAATTTAATAAAAACAAAAATTGTAAGGAAATAACACGATATTTGGAAATGGAGACTGTGTTCTCCAACCCAAAAATCTGAACTTCCAATTAAAGTAAACTCTCAAAAATAAAATAGACTCTCAACATTTATTGAAAATTTACTCACTAAACAAACTCGAAACTGAAAATAAAGACTTACAAAAATAAAATTCACTGAGCCATACATTGAAACTGACTGATGAATAAATTACACGACATTAAAAATTGAACTCAAAAAAATAAAAATTGACTATAAAAATTCACTCACTATTTTTTTTCTGAATTTTTTTAACTCTAAAATCACACTAAAAACATTCTAACTCACTGACTACTCACTAACACTCTAACACCACGACTGACTAACTCTCTAACTCTAACTTCAGACTCTCTAATTTCTAACTCACTTTACACACCCCCCAACTGCAGACTAACACCCCCTTATATAGGCATCAAAGAAGGACATAAATGAACATCACTTAGCTGCCATGTTCCCCACTCAAAATTATTCCATTTGTCACTGCATGTGCGTCTGTCTTTATTTGTTGCTCTTCATTTATTTCATTTTCAGTGTTTCGTCCGTGATTCTTTCTATATGCATCACTGCATTTTACTGGCCCCGCATGCATGCATTTCGTCCGTTGCCTATCTTTTTTTTTTTTCTCTTTTCTTTCCTTGCTTTCTGCTACACCGAACGACATGCATGCACCGAATGATATTTTCTTTTTCTTTCCTTCCTTCCACTGAGTCTAGCCGAAATGCATGTGCATTATTTTCTTTTGCACCGAACTGCTATCACCGAACATATGCACTGCACCGAATGATATTTTCTTTTTCTTTCCTTCCTTCCACTGAGTCTAGCCGAAATGCATGTGCATTATTTTCTTTTGCACCGAACTGCTATCACCGAACATATGCACTGCACCGAACCTATTCTTCTTTGTTTCGGTTTCTTTTTCTTTCTTTCATTCTATCTCTTCCAACTCTTGTTCTTGCTGCACCGAACTCCAGCCGACTTGTCTATTTATTTATTTTTTTTTCTTTTTCCGTGCGTCGTTCCTGTGCAGCGTCCGATGAAAACCGAAGCTTTTCATCTTTTTTTTTCTTTCTCTTTCGTGCGTCTGGCATGGCTGGGCAGTGTGGTGGCTTTGGGTGAGGCTGGCGACGTGCGTGGCTGAGGAGGCAGCGGGTGGAAGAGCTGGAAACTTGCTCTGTTTTTCGGTGTCAAAACAGGGGACTGGTTTCGGTTGAGCTGTGCATGTGGGCTGCGGCTGTGCATGCTCCAAACGCATGCATGGAGGCTGGCGGAGGTGGTGCTGGCTTCGGAAGGTGGTGCTTGCTGGGTTTTCGGCCGTGAAGCGTTGTTGCCGATCCTGCGGATGCAGTGCAGCGTGGAGGCTGGGTGCCTTAGGTGCAGGCCGTGCATGGTGGTGGAGAACTGATCGCCGGCGTCGTCTGGTGTTGCTGGTGGCCGGCGGAGAAGCTTGGTGCTGCGGTGGAGTCACTACGCGCAAGGCAGCTCACTGTGCAGTGCTGCGCTGAGGTTGACGAAGGCCCAAACGGCATGTAGTTATGGATAAACTACATGCCGTTTTGGAGGAGCCTGAAAAACAAAAATAAATAAATAAATAAAAATAAAAATAAAATAAAATAAAACAGGCAGAATAAAATAAAAATAAAAATAAAATAAAACTAGAAGAAGAAAATAAATAAATAAAGATAAAATAAAACTAGACTAAAATATTAAAAGTTTGTTGTGCATGTGAGAAATTATTGTTCAATTAAATCACAAGTTATAAACTCCAGCATAAATTATGCTATTTAATCAATTTAATTCACAACTTGGATTTATGCCTTTTAACTATTTATCCATCTAAAACCAATGATAAAATAATAAAATAATTAAAAATATATTGGTCTTAAGTGTATAAAATATGCAATAATACAGCTCAATCACTTCGACTCAAAACCGCACCATTTTGCACTTTTATCAAATTTTCCTCTCCCTCCCAAAAAATATATGCTCTCTTCCTGCGATTTCTTCCGGTTCGTCGTTCCTCTCCCGAACGAACTCAATCCGTGCGTTCTCTTTGATTCTTGATCTTTCTTCCTCTTTCTCCTTCTTCGTTTCTCTTCATTTATTCTTCCAGGAATTCTCCCCTGCCCGATCTCTCCCCCAAACCTAAACCTAACCCTAACGCAGCTGTGCAACGCCGAGGAAGATTCGCACTCCAGCTATCCACCAAGCGGCACCATCCTAGGTAAATTTTCCACTTCTTGGTTGTGTATTGGCGAATTTGTTACCGACTAATGACTAATTAAAAAAAATAGCTTTGTGGATGCCAATGCTTTGTTTATCCCCTTTGCTGTGAGGCTTTCTCTTGTTCAATTTTTTTATTTATTTATTTTTATAATTCCTGTAATAGGTAAAGATAACTATTTTTTTGTAGATGAAATGTGCATTTCTTCATTATTACGTAAATGGTTTATGACCCTAAGATTTGTGTACACTTTGCAATCCACTTGTACGCTAGTTGGCTAGTGAACAAAAGGATCCCAACACATATTTGAGAAGTTTTAACTACTTACCATATGAACTATTATATGGAAATAGCAAAGTTTGGAAATGTTTTCATGATCTTTGCCACCTAATTCAGTTATTGCCCAGTGGCAAATTAGTGAAATTTTTAGCTTTATGGGGATGGAGATTTAGGTGATCTGCAATTTTTAGTGGCAAATGTGTTTCAATCACATAATACACTAGAGCTAACTTTTTTTTTTCTTCTCTCTACCTCTATTGGTTAGAAGTGTGAATACAAAGATTGTCATAGGAACTAAATATTAGTTTAGTTATGCAATATTTAATGTTTAATTTGGTTCTAAAATTATCTGCTCTGCAACAATGACTATTCACTTGGCAAGAAATGAGATGACATGTATTTTATGGATGTAGGTTCTTAACCAACAACTCATTAAGTGGGGAAGTACCTCAGTGGATATTGGACAGCAAGAACAACTTGTGAGCCCTAGCTAGCTACTACTTTTTCTTCATTAATGCAGTTGTTGGTTGGCATCTCTAATATTACTGTTACTATACATTTAGGTTATGTTTGGTAACTAAGATGGGATACAAAATTTTCATCTTATCTCATCTCATCATTACAACTTTTTTAAATTTCCACACAAAATATAATAAACAATTCAACTTTTTCAAATCCCAATTCAACTTCTTCAAATCCCAACACAATAATACTATTAAAAAATAATATTTTAAACTTTCATCTAAAACCAAAAATTCTCATCTTACTATCCAAGCATAACCTTAGTCCAAAACATTAATCATCATCTACTTCATTTTTGAGCGCCTGAATTATAACTTGGATGGCATATAAATACAAGTATCAATTCTAGAAGTTATTAATTAATCTACAACTATATATATACCTCAACATGCTTGGCTGGTTATATATATATATATATATAGCTAAGTAGCAGCTAGCCCTAGCAGATAGATAGCTAGGTGGAAGATACTGTTGAATCATTTTAGGATGAGGTAAGATAATTGTTGTCAAAATTACTAAAAATGTTAGGGACCGAATTATTAGTGTTGAAAGACTATGTACTTTGGAATTTCAAAAAGACTATAGAATGGGAAGAGATAAACTTAAAAAAGTTAGGTGAATGGATTCTGAAGTTAGCAGGGCAGTCATTCACTCATCAACTACCCTGCTAACTTGTGCAGTTTACAACAGACATGTTACTTAGGTGGGGAACATGTTTTATCATGTGCTTTGTCATGCATTTTCTATCAAGTCCTATGGAAAGCAGGAATCATCTTTTGTATGACAAATAATCAGATTTTTTGCAAATTTAGGGTCCCTATTGTGAATTTATTTTTTATTTTAGATGTTTCAGCTCCATCGTGGTTGGCAGGACTCAACTTGACCATTAAGCTCCCTTTGTGACCTCTCTTTCTGTGACAATGAATTTTACAAGCTAGCACCCAAAAGAAATATGCATGGTAAGCTCCCTTCCCTATCTTATATATCGTCATGTAAACAAGCTATATTGCTCCTCTGACTGCTCTGAGATGTAACGGTGCTTCCTGTATTGCTTTCACAAGTCCTGTTTCCCATAGAACTTGACCCATTAGCTTGGGTCCTCAAAACTGGATACAGCAAGTTTAAAGGAACTAGGGAAAAAGCATTTCCCTAGAGGAACTAGTATATTATTTTCTAATATACAAACTCACTGACTATATTGTTGGAGATGCTGTTGTATTTGGTTAACAAATTTAGAATGTTTTCATCAGTTGCTTCATCATCGTTGCTTAATCATACATCCAGCAAAGTCCCAATGTGTAGCTGTGGGAAACAAGCTGTACTTAGAATATCGAATACTCGAAGAAATCCCGGTTGAGCATTCTTTGGGTGTACACTGTACAACAAAGAGGTACATTGTTTTCATATTACTTGTGTGTTAGTGTTTTCATATTAATTCTTTATTCAAAATTTTGACTTAAAACTTATTTGTGTATAATCAGGGGTTACCGCATTGCAAGTTTTTCAAGTGGTCAAATAGTAGTGAATACAAAGAGCAAGATGAAGAACTTAAAAAGAGAGAAGCAGACTTATTAAGGAAAGATGAAGAACATAAAAAGAGAGAAGCAGAAGTATTAAAGAAAGAGGAAGAACTTCATAAGAGAGACGCAAAATTAAGGAAAGAGGAAGAACTTAAAAAGAAAGAAGCAGAAGTATTAAGGAAAGATGAAGAACTTAAGAAGATAGAAGAAAAGATCAGAAAGAGGGAGTTGGCACTCCATAACAATCAAGCCGAGTTTCGCAGTCAAGAAGCCGACATGCGGCATGCACGCAAACTATTTTGTGTACTTTGGCTAATAGCCATAGTTATTTACTTGTATTTGATACTCTTACTGCGCTGATGACTTTGTACTTGTATTTTATACACGCCAAGCGTTTATTAAAGTGCATTTGTAAGTGAGTCTTTGTATTTGAAACTTTATTCTGCATTTGTATTTGATCTTCAATCCCAAGACTACATTTTGTTTTAACGTGCCACTGCTTATTAAAAAAGTATGTATATGCATGAAAATAACTTATCAGCATGATCATTTTGTCAGGACAATTTGACAGGACTAAATTACAGGTTTATTGATTTACTTTTTTCACCTGGATATAAGAGGCAATATAAAACACAGTATAATCTCAACTCATATCAGTAATGCCATTCACATTCAATCAAAACCATATAAATTGAGTACTTCGATATGAACTCAAATTTTCATAAATAGCGGACTTGGATACAAAATGTGCAAATCTTGAGCTCAAACGCTCAAATACAATACAAAACGTACATTTTCACAATTAATACATAACATACTCCAACATACCAACACCAACACGCTAATTCCTACAAATGATCTCTAACACACAAATTATCCAAGAAACCACATCCAACACAAATTCCAACAAATCACTACCATCAACACACAACTTAAGTAGGCATAATAGTCTCGCTACAACAAGCTGCTTGGCTGCATTCTATCTGCCATCTTCGGTTGCGTTCCATCCATTCCTAGTTGTATCTGTGAACATAATAGCATACAAAGTTAGCTTCTCAGGTAAATTACCACGAACTGTACAATAAAATAAATTCAAGTGGTCATTGTACACTATCTTGTGTCCCCATCACTGGAGTTTCTACACTTTTTGGTGTCCCCATCACATCTTGTTGTTCACTTTCTTGATCCACCATTATGGGAGCTTGTACATTTTCAGCCATCCTCATTCCCGATAGGCTGTGTTGGTTTCCACTGCTTTCCATTAGTTCTGTGTCCAATCGTCGCTTCTGACAACATAAAAAATACTTAGAATTCAAAAGTAAGTAGCAATAATATGTATATTATCAAATACTAAAAAATGAACATCAGGTTATTATACTCTCACCGGTCTGCTTTTTCCCTATTCTTTTTTCTTACTCGCAACCTTAGTTTTAACTTTCTTCAAATGTTTCTCCATCGTCGACATCCTCCTCTTACACAGGTGTCTACCATTGCCTCTAACAACATGGGGACTTAGCAGCTTTTTGGAACTTCATTCCGTGGATGCTTTCATTGTACTTCCTCCAACATTGGAATCTACATTGTCGGGCTTCGAAGTGCACCATACCTCATTCATTGCATACAATTTCGAAATCATTTCCTCAGTATGACCATGTCATGAAACTGCATTTGTTATTACCTCATTGAAAGTCTTCAATATACGTTTATACCTAACAGTTTCGGGCCTCTAATCAGCAACGTCATAACTGCTCGAAATAATAGTATACTTCTGTTTTATGTCTTTTCTCCAACAATTCAATATGTACTTTTCTAGAAACTCATGGACTTTCTTAGCTGACAAGATAGTAAGAATATGTATACATATTATCCCTCGTATCTTAAACAACCTACAAACACACTTCGCCTCACTCTCGACCTCATTAAAATAAAGAGTATATGTAACCTCCTTGATGAAATCTTCAGCATTGACTTGATCATCGACCGAGTAAGTTACGATTACTCCATCCACTTTCTCGAAACGAGCATGGCAATATATTATTCTCATTATCTCTTGTTGAACCTCCCTAAATTTTTCATTTGTGTATACATCTTGAAACTTCTTCTCAAGAGCCAAGTGTGATATGCAAGGAATGGTGAAGTTAAATGAATTGAATTCAGCTTGGTTTTCGTTCTCAATTTTTTTTCTTCAATGCATTATCGAACTGATCAACAAACTCTTTAAGATTTGTCCTAGCATGCACATAGCCATCAAAGAAAGCATTCATGCTCTTACTGCATTGGGTTGTACTCATTCCAGTCCAAAACGAGTTCTTTAAATATAACAGCACCCAAAACTCTCTTCCCACATATAAACTTTGCAACCATGCATTTTCATGCAAGTTGAAAGTATCCTTCATACTGTTCCAAGAATTCTCAAACTCCTCAATTGTAAGCAAGTTTTAGACACAAGATAGCAACTTATTTTTCAGACCACATTTGTATTGACCATGGGAACCAAACTTCTCAGGGACCTTTCGCAATATGTGCCACAAGTAATATCTATACCGCGTGTTGGGAAAGACAACTACGATCGAATTTTTTATTGCGCGATCTTGATCTGTAATAATAGTATTCAGCGCTTTTCCATCCATGCAATCAAGCCAAGTTTTAAATAACCAAATAAACAATTCTGTATCCTCACTTGAAATAAGGCCTGCTCCCAAAATGATTGACTGTCCATGATGGTTTACACCCACAAAAGGTGCAAATGGCATTCCATACCTATTTGTCAGGTATGTGGTATCAAATGTTACTACATCTCCAAAGTAGCTATAGGCCCCTCTACTACGAGCGTCTGTCCAAAAAACACTTTTCAGTCTATCATCATCGTCCAATTTCATGAGGCTGAAAAAGTCATCATTCTTGTATTGCATCCTTTTAAAATACTCAAACAGCGCTTGAGCTCCACTTTTACCAAGGTGCAGGTGTCGTGCCTTATCAATATAGTTACGACAATCTTTTTCTCCAAATGGCACGTTCTCAAACCCACCCCCCTTAGTGACAAGAGTATGGAAACTCTTATTCATCCGTATGCCAGCCTCATCATTTGTATCCAACACCCTCCTAACAGACTCATTAACCTCTCTGTTGCATCTAGAAAACCTAGATTTTCTTGGACTAAGCCCATGATTGTGTGTGTTAAATACGGATGTGACACACAGCTTCCCATCCTTTAACATGACATTCATCATTGCTTTGCAGTCTGTCTTGCTTGTTGGCCGAGGCTTGAAGACGTTTGATGCCCCATTCCGTGCCTTGCCACCCCCAGCACATCCCACAGTGACATATTTAATAGTCTCATATTTCGCCCTTTTACTCCTTTGTGTTATTACCCCAAAACCACATTGTTTTCTGTAAAGTTTATAGTAATTCATCAACTCATTCTCTGACTCAAAACTCATCCCTGGCTTTGGCTCCTCAGTGATATCACCCCCATCAGTGCCAACCTCCTTGGTATCAACCGTATTATCCAAAGAGGCAGTAAACTGCGCTTCAACTTCTATCAAGTCTAATGTGGCCTTACTAATTTCTTCAACAGAGTTACTTTGCTGTACTTTATTTTTCTAAAAATTAGGAGGAAAAAGTATTATATGCAAAAACATGTACTAGATAATATAAAAGATACTACATGTGGAGAATCCAAGACATCACCTCATTGCTACATGGATATGGGTTGGTAGAAGTTGGAGGAACAAATGCTGGTAAAGCCAAACAAGAGCTAGCAGCGACACTAGCGCTGGTTTGCACCCTATAACTGGCAGCTACACTAGAGCTGACACTACTTGCGAAACTAGATATGGGAGCAAGAGTAGAGATCCATGGGTGTTGCTACAGTTTTTTTAAAAAAATGTATACATAAATAGTTAGACCAAATATTCAAGTATACCATTAACTACAATAAATACTCTAAAAAATGATTACTTGGTTGCTCCATGGATATGGGTAGGCAGTTGGAAGAGGTCCCATCATTGGTATGGCAAAACCGTACAAGGCAGTCGAACTACTCAAGGCAATAGTACTTGACGTGGCAGCGACAGTAGAGCTCCATGGGGGCTGCTGCAGTTCTCCAAATTCAAAATTAAAAATAATTAATTAGAACAAATATTCAAGCTCATAACATAAAGTGCATGAACTACTTTGGAATATCCAACGATCACCTGATTGCTCCATGGATATGAGCTAGCACTTGGAGGAGGCACAAAATGTGGTAACCACCCATGAGGCACTGGACCGTAGTAACTTGGCATGTAATTTGGAAAATTTGGATACAGTGGTTTTGATATGTCCTAACATAACATATAGCACCATAATGTTAATCAACCCAAGTGGACAATGACTAAACATGAAATAAATACACGCCAACTGTTGAAAGAGAGGTTTACAATACTTGGGTTGATGGATTAGTGACAGGAGTTGTTATATGGGATGCATCTTCTTTCTCTTTCTCCATCTACCTCAACAATGAAACCAAGATTCAGTATTGCCTACAATATTATATTAAAATGACTTTCACTATGACAATTAAAAAGTTTAAACCTTTTTGTTCAGTTTCGAACTTTACAATGAATTTTGTTTATATTCCACTTTCTTTTGAACATCATTCTTTTAATAAGATGCGTACAGATCAACTATATAATTCCTTGTCTGATGTTGGAAAGAACTTTAAAGGACCTAGAGCTTTAAAGAACTTTAAAAATTTTATTTGTTGTTTTTTCTTAACATTCTTAAATCATGTAAGAGATATAAAGGACCCAGAGCACCCATACTCGTTGGAGGAGCTCAAAGTAATAACAGAAGATGCAATCGAAGTAAAAAGAAATTCCTTACATAAATATTTGGATAAGAAAAAATAATTTCAATCAACTTTTATACAAGTAATAAGAAATTCCTTATATATATATACAACTTTTTACCATATTTTTCACTCAGAATTTTCAAAAAAAAAAATTACAACTAAGTTTGGCACTTTTTGAAACTGAATGCAAATGTTCATCTCCAAAAAAATCTCCCTTTCATACTGCAACAATGCTAACTACTTCTTGGTCATTATAACTTATCAACAAGAAAAAATAGAATACAAAAATAGATAGATCTAAACAAAAGAATTTTTTTTTTTTCATTTTTTTCCAAATAACAAGTAACTTAAGCACCTACGTAGACCGTGAACTTTCCCACCATCCATCCACAACACAGGCTAGAATTGCCATTTGCCACAAAATCAAAAGCTCAAAAAATTTCAATAAAATGCAATGAATCTGAAATTAAAGAGTGTTACCAGGTTCAAAATTTCAAATGGATATGGTTTGCAGCAAATATCGGACGCTTGGAGCTAGGATGCAAGAGAATGAAATGGAAATGGCGTTTCTTAGAGATGCTCGATGAACTGGGCAGCAGATCTCTGTTTTTCATTTCCTCATGGTTTGTTTCTCCCGCTCGTTGCTTTTGGATTCTTTTTTTTTTTTATATAACTGCTGACGTGGCAAAATGCCACGTCAGTGTCGTCCACAGGCAGGCATAGCAACATGCCTGCCTGTAGCAGTACTCTAATGTAAAAAGGATAGGAATTATACCATATACCATAGCGAGAGACTGAAAGCTCGAGTCGCTTGCTGCTCGGCATGGTCCCGCAGTGGTGGCTATGCACATGCAAGGAGGGGCCGATTGAGGCGCGGTGATCACTGTTGTGACCTTAAAATAGGGGTTGTTTGGGCTATGATGGAGGTTGGCCATGGCTGAGGAGATCGGGAAGGGAGGTGGAAAGGGGTGGTCCTTGGTGGCTAGCCGAGATCCCCACAGCTTGAGGTGGTGGTTCACGGCAGCACGAGAAAGGCTAGGACAGCGGGTCAAGACAAATAGGGGTGGAAAAGGGAGAGGCGCGGGGGCTGGGGCAGAGCAGTGGTGAACGACAGTGGTGATTGGGGGTACAACTGAGGGTCGTGGGTGGCTACGATCGTGGCTGAACGCGGCGCACGGCAGCAACACACCAGATCGTGTGAGATTCGTGAGGGAGAGAGAGAGGCGCGGGGCTGCTGGGCCAGCGGATGGAGGCTGCTCCACCTAGGAGGAGGCCCACGGTGGCTCGTGGTGGTGCTGGGAAGGCACGGAGGTGGCACTAGGCGCAGCAAAGGAGAATGAGAAACTAGAGAGAGGGAGGGGGCTTCAGGCATGGCTTTGGAGAGAGAGATCCGTGGTGGGGGAGGGAATCGGAGGAAGAGGTGGTCGGGGAGAAGAGGGGGTCGACCCCGGCGAGGGGCTACGACGTAGACGGCGCCTCTGTTGCTGGGAACCCGAGAGGTAGAGAGGGAATCGGGTAAAGAGAGGGTTTCGCCGGGAGGGGGAGAAGAGAGAGGAAAGGGGCAAAATGGGAAAGGAATATAGGATTTTTAGGATAGGTTTGGCAATTGAGATACAAAATTCTTATCTCATCTCATTTTATCATTACAATTTTTTAAAATTTTCATACAAAATATAATAAACAATTCAACTTTTTCAAATTCCAATTCAACTTTTTCAAATTCAAAAAAAATAATAATATTAAAAATTAATATTTTAAATTTTCATCTAAAACAAAAAGTTCTCATCTCACTATTCAAACCCATCCTAAAGGTCTCTAAATTTGATCTGATGGTGGAAATTAAATACTGAAAATAAACTAACGAAAAATAGAAAAATAAAATAGAAATACAATGGGACTAATTTAAAATCTAACTTAATTTCTAAAACTATAATCTTTCATCATAAAATAAAATGATGAAATTTGTTAAATATTTTTAAAAGAAATAAAATCATCTAAATTAGTAGATTTTTTAACATAAAATGACATAATGAATATTACATAATACTTTTAAAGAACTAAAATCATTTAAATAAAATGATTTGCTAAAACTATATTATTTTTGAGGCTTCACAATATAAAAATGCTTATTTGAAAATATAGGTTTGGTTCAATAATACTTAAAAATATCTCATTTAAAATAATTTTAAACATTTAAAATATTTCAAAGACTTTAAAACACTAGGCTCCATTTCTAAATGATCTACTAAATTAAAAACATAAATTCGAGATTTAAAACGAAAAGACGAGAATCGTGACCAATCGAGAGAAAAATGAACGGTTGGTCATTAAAAATTTATATAATTAACTATTTTTTATGATAAATAAGAATTTGCGATTAAAAAAAATCTTCGAAATGTCATTTTTATATTGCCAAATTGTAAGTAAAATAAGAAACTGATTTTTTATAACAAACAAACTAGCTATATGTTAAAAATAATACGTACATCAAAATTAGAATGGGCATGATGGGACCCTATTTTATGCCATTAATTGAGAGGATCATGCAGACATTTTTCATTATCCTCTACTACCCTTTGGTGATTTCCCCCGTTTGTGCCGGTGGTTTTGGGATCATAATCGCCAATTTCACTAGTCTTATTACAATCCAAACACTTTCTTCAACTACTTCTCAAATAAGATTGTATAACGTACGTATTGTTAACACATGTATATTCATGCTTATAAAATTTAACACATGAATATCACAGTTTTTCTGTTTATGAATCCAAAACATTTTTTCCAAGAGTACTTACGGTGTCCATACAAACACAAGCAATTCACTTATATTAGAAATACAAATATTATTCAACTCGTAACACTTGGCTAGCAAATTATTTCAGAGTACAGGCAGGAGGATTATGTTTGCCCAAAATGGTGGGATTGACATTAGTACATTGGGATGTTGCAGGGCCGTCGCCTCCCTGGTATGCGAGGTCTATGTCACTGATCTCCACATTCTCACATGGTACTTCATGGCTGCATAAAAGTTTGACGGCCTCCTTAGTTTGAGAGGTGCCTCGTATGTTTTTGAAGCTAACCTTGCTGATCTTAATCTTTGAGGGAATCTACAACCAAGAAACACAACAAAATAGTATAAGTAATATTTCTTAAATTTTAAATATGAAGATAATAATAATATGAAATCACCTGTGCTTTGCATTGATTCCATGGGCAGTACACCTGATCTATGATGACGGGATTGCTAACATTTTTCATGTAGATGTTCTCAAAATGCATTTCAGAAGCAATGCCAGGAAGGGAAGCAGGCCATGTCTTGATTCTTACGCCATTCATCGTATTTCTAAAGTTGCAATCAAGAACTTTGACCCCAACCACAGGCTCTTCATTCTCGTACCTACCAAGACTTCCGATGCTAATTCCATGGCCAGGTCCACATGCTACTTTCTGGATAAGTATATCCCGATTTCCATCACCGAGAGAGATACAATCATCACCGGTTCCGATCTTTGAATCAATTATATTGATTCCAGTTGATCGCCCCATGTGGATTCCATCAGTATTAGGGCTATCTCCAGGTGCTTTGATATTTAAATGGAATAGGGTAACATTTTTGCATGCAAAAACATGCAAGTGGAACTGTTTGCTATCCAACGATGTTATGCCCCGAATCATTGAATTGGTGATGAAGTCGAGCCTTATGTTCTGTTCATTTTTAAAACATTATTAAGCTCCACAAGGTCAAAATGTAAACATTAATTAAAGATAGAAGTCATGAACTTACAATTGGGAGGGCACCATTGTGTTTACCCCAAACAGATTTTCCTTGGCCATCAAAAGTTCCATTGCCTGACAAAGTTAACTGATCGACACGTTCAAAACTGACCCAACTACCCCATTTGAAAAAACTAAGGTCTCCTGGGGCCTCTAAGGTGCCTCGAACTTTAAGCTCAATGGGACCCTTGCATGGACCATTTAATTGCACCGGGCCCAACCTATACGTCCCAGCTGGAACCACAACTTTACTCTGACCCGTCGTTGCACATGCATCCTTCCAAGCATTTGTCAAAGGCTACATGCAAAATGATTAATTATGAAACTGAGTTTCATTAGCACATGAGGAAGCAATTAGCAGAAAACATATACCTTTTTCTTTCTAAATCTCAATGAATTAAAATAAGTTGGTTGGGAAGGCATTAGTGCATACCAGGGTGATATCCTCTTTAACCTTTCCTCCGTACTTCTTCACAATATTAAAGACAACCGGTTTGGCATTGGCAGTCGATGTTAGGAAAAACAGAAGCACTGATAGGGTTGCAATATTCAATTTCAAACCCATATTGAAATTCTTGAATCGTCTGAGGTTGTAATTTGTATGCGAGATGATCAGTATTGAGTAATTCGTATGACATGATTTTAGGTGTGGGTTGGTCGGGGATATATATAGTGGAGTAGAGAAGCTAAGCACCATTAAAACTCGAAACAATTCCTTGCTAATTATGGTTATATACGCAATATCTGATACTCCAAAGCATGCACGGTTTCACCTAATTAAAATTTGTTGATCTAGGACTTACATATAAAAATTAATTTTTTAATAATAAACTTTATTCTTTTTCAAAAGTAATACTCGATACTTGCACAACACATAATTATCTCTAGCATTACTCAATTGAACACCACATGAGTTCAAATTGGAGTGGACCGTTGTTCTTGAATACGGGATGAGGGCTCATTACTTGCTTTGGAGGTTGGGATCGTTCTTGCCTCATAAGAAATTAACAACAAATTAAGAGCAATTATTACTGTTGTTTCTATATATAGCCAATCGTTTTCGTGATTATATATATTATAACAGAGCCTAAATTAACGTGGCTTTTGATTAATGGAGAGTTATTCTAGCTAGCTGGCACACATCATGTGTTGGTAATTAGAACTGATGATCAAAATACATGATGGAAATTAATTAAGCACGGCATGCATTTCTTGTACATTAATTAATTATTTTCTTAAATCAATAAATGTATAATTTTAATTTTAGGCAAATAATTTATATAGTTGAATCACGTGATATATCATGATCATCTTATATATTCTCCTAAAAAGATGTTTTCGTTTGATTCGTTTAAACTAATTAAAAACAATTTTAAAATCCAAAAATAGACCATTAATTAGCTTTTTGTCCATTAATCCCTTTTTTTTTTTTTTAACAAACTTCTGATTTCATTCAATGTTCAAGAACACAAGAAAACTTACAACATACAATTCCGATCTCTTAATATAAATAAAAATAACCAATCACTCTATTTAAAATAAAGTAAGGATAGGAGTGTCACCATTGTGCCATATATATCTTCAATCCATTTTGCAGATTGAGCTAATAAATGTGCTGCTTCATTACCATGTCTTCTCATATGAACAACCTCATGATAATCCTAAAAACGTAGTAGGAGACGCTGAAGTTCCATTATCAAAAGCCCCTTAGTAGTAAAATTAGGTTCCTGAGACTTTATAGTTTCAATAACAATCAAAGAATCACCTTCCAATATTAAACCAGAAAATCCTGATTGTAAAATTATCTAAAAACCTCACAAAGCAGCTAAAGCTTCTATGTCATCCACATTAAAGACCCATCTTTCCTTCCTACTTAAACCAAAAAAATAATAGTGAAGCCTAGATCTACAAATAGTGAAGCACAAACACAGAGCATGAAACACCCCTTTTAAATAAATTCATTTTTGTTGAAAGGCTATTGTTACTAGCTCTCCAAGAAAAATTCATGGCTTTGTTAGATAGAGACAAATTCCATAACTTCCTCCAATACTCAGACTTCCTTCCTAACTGTGAACTTTCAAATTGGTCAGAATTTTTAAACAACACCAAAGCAAAATAATACCCTGATTTTATAATATACTTACCACTATTATTACCACCCCAAACAAGCTTATCAACAGTCTAAGAATGCAAAGGAATTTGAATTTTCTTTTCAACAACAAAAGGGCGCAAAATGAATCGGATTGACTCGACGGATATGATAGATGTTTTTAATCAATTCTTCATTCCAAGATCGAGATGAACGATTAAACAACATATTAATAGTCGCTTCCAAAGGTAATAACCGAGAAGGTTGAGACCCAAGAGACTCTAACCTTGTTGATACCCATCGATCTTTTCAAACGTTAATGCTATCATCATTCCCAACTCTCGAAGGACATCGCTTGATAAGAATATCCGTTGCTTCACATATACTCCTCCACACATAGGAAGGATTACACCCAATAGTTGACTGTAAAAAAGAAGTATGGGGGAAATACTTGACTTTAAAAACCTTATACAACAAGGAATCATAATTAGTCAACAATCTCCACCCTTGTTTAGCAAGCAATGAAAGATTAAACATTTCCATATTGTCGAACCCCAACCCTCCATGTATTTTAGAAGCACCCATCTTAGTCTAACTAACCTAATGTCTTTTACGTTCACATCCACGCCGTCCCCACCAAAATCTAGCAAACATGCTCTCCAAATCCTTACAAAAAGACTTAGGCAATTGGAAGCAACTCATAGTGAATGTAGGAAGGGCTAGCTTGGTTCACAACTTTAATTAAAATTTCTCCACCAGTTTGTGATAATAGTTTTTATTCCAACCTTGAAATTTATCCTAAACACAAGACTTCAAATCTTGAAAAGTCATAAATTCAAAACGCCCAACAAAATATGGCAAGCCTAAATAACGATCATGTGCTTGAATGGAGTGTACATTCCAGATATCCTTGATAGCCTGAAACCCATCCAAACAAATATTTCTTTTTTTTTTTTTATAGAAACTGAACTTCATTCATCAATGGAAACAAATAGTTACAGAAAATTATCAAGCCATAAGGCTTGAGAAATACAGTCTAGAACATAATCCCACCATAACACAATATTCTCAACCTGACAAACATTCCTAGCCAACATATGAGCTACCATATTTCCTTCCCTATACACATGTGAAAAAATATAACTTTCAAAGTGTAAAGAAAGTTATTTAACTTCATAATATAACCCCCCAAGCAAGGAGTCATACATGATATCCTCGTGTAGAGCTATAACACAAAGCAAACTGTCACTTTCTACAACAAGTTTTGAAATTCACATAGTAACACACAATTGCAATCCTCTGAAAATTGTCATTAATTCTAAAGCTTCAATCGCATCCATGTCTAGTTCAGCTTTACTAGCAGCCATTACAACTATTCCAAAAGCATCCCTCAAAATAGCCCCAATACCCATCTTTGCCAACTCAAAAAAAACTACACCATCAACATTTAACTTCAACCAATCAGATTGTGGAGGTTTCCATTTATAGTGCTGCATTAATTGAACCTTTGTCTTCTTCTTTACTTGATCAAAACTTCTTAACAAAGATAAAGCATTTATCTGCTACCTGTTTTGGTTATAACAGCAAATTTTCATGCACATGTTTATTCGTATGAAACCAAAAACTCCAAGCCAAAGCAAAAAAGATTGGTAGCTTATCATTCATCTTCCTTTCACATAGCTCTAATGCAAGATCACAAACAGATTTACCTCTATCAAATACCAAACTAGGAAAATTCACTTGCATCAATCCCTGCAGAGAGTTATAGGTCACAATTGCATGAGTAACATTTTCTATATCAAAAAAATAAAATCTGCATTTAGCCTCTGTTAGAACATGTTTTTGCACTAAATTTTCCCTAGTAGGATGACCATTTTTACTTGGTGCCTTCATTTTCCACAAGTGTTTCCATAAAACATTCTGAACTTGTACATTCGAGGACTCTGCTGCTTGAAAACCAATCTGATCAAAGATGAACCGATAACAACTTCTTACACTAAAATTGCCAGTTCTTTCATAAGACCACACCCTTTTATCCCCACCAAGAGTAGAACATAATTGCACTTTAAGAATATATACCACCACATTTGGATTGAAGAGAGTTTTGAGTTTAGGAATAACCCACTGTTTGACAATATCCAAAAAGAAAGAATCAACAAAAAGTAACCTAGTATCATCCCTCACCACAACCCCTTCATTCAATAAAAAATTATGCCCTGGTATCCACCTATTGTGCCATATATTTACACTTCTTCCATCCCCAATTCCCCACCTACAACCTGCCATGAGCTATTTCCTTGCCTCCCAAATACCCCTCCATGTGTAGGATGGACATATGAATTCAGTGACTAAAGAACTGCTGAAGTAAAAGAATCCCCAACTACATGCCAATATTTTTGAAAAAATATTATAGACATACCATCAGAACTTAGTGCCTTCATGGGATCCATTTGAAACAAAGTTATCCTCACTTCATCTGCAGAAAACTCTCTAATCAACTCTGATTCATCGTAGTTGTTACTTTCCCAGTTAAAGGTTGTAGAAAATCCGATGAAGTGCTGGTAAGAGATGGATTAGAAGTAGTAAACAGTTGCTAAAAATAAGAAAGAATAACTTTATCCCTCTGCTCTCCTTCTTGCCACTCTCCATATTCATCTTGAATTTTAAAAATCCTATTCTTCCATTTCCTTTGTGATGCTTTCATGTGGAAATATTTTGTGTTATTATCACCCTCTTTAAGCCAAAAGTCCTTAGAACGCTGTCTCCACATGACCTCATTTCTTTCCAACCAAATTTGAACCTCATCCCTTGCCAAATTCAATTCCTCAACTTCATCACCAGATAGATCCTTTTCAACCAATCTCTGTAAGTTCCTCTGGGCTTTAACAAGCTGTTGTTTAACATATCCAAAAGAAAGTTTATTCCATTGCCCCAATCGTGTCCCACTCTCTTTTATCAAATCTGTAATCCCTCCCATACAAGTCTGGTTAGAAACCTTTCTCTATACCCCTTTCACAATCTCCTCACAAACTGGTTCTCCCACTCACATGGCTTCAAATTGAAATGGCTTTGAATGTAACATCCCGTATTTTAGTGTATTTTTAATGAATGATTATTTTAATTAATTTAAGAATTGGTTCTCTTGTTTTAAAATTATGGAGATTTTGTTATATTTTTTTATAATATTTCTAAGTTGTGAAAATTATTTTTTTTTAATGATTTCTTGTTATTATTTATTGTTTTGAATTTAAAGTGATCTTTAATTTAAATTGGTTTGTTTTTGGGTTTTAAAATTATTATTGTTTTAATTGAGTCTTTCACTGCGTTTGAATTATTTTATTTAACTTGCAGTTTTAAAATCATTTTCGTTGGATCACCTTTGTGACCCAAAATGTGAGAGTTGGACCTCATTTCTTTTCCCTCCATTTTCTTTTCCTCTTTTCTTTTTCTTCCTTTCTTTCTTTTCTTCTTTTTCCTTCGGCTATTTCCCACTCGGCCTCTCTCTCTCTCCCGTTTCTCTTTCTCTCTCCCCGTAAGAATCGGTTTCCTCCTCCCAGCCGCAGCCACCTGCCCCCGTGTGCCTCACCGCCTGGTCCATTCAACTCCCCACCGACCGGTGACCCAACCCCTCCAATCTCACGCCGGCTAACGCCGCCGTTTGGCCGCACACCCCGTCCAAAGCCGTGGCCTTCTCTTCATTCCAGCGCCGCCGTCCGGCCACCATTTCTTCACCACTTCTTCCTCTACCTCCCAGCAACCCAATCCCGGCCTCAATCCATCACCGGTGAAGCCGCATTAACCTCATCTCTGTTTTGCTATTTTTGACCTTAAACCGCCCCTTGTGCCACCACCCATGGCCAAAGGCCACCACCATTAGCTTCACCAACCTCCCTAGGCCCTACCCTATCAATTTCAAGTCTTGGTTTGACTTCGTTCAAAAGTGAGTTTTTGAGACCCACGGCCAGTGTATTTTTACACTGTTCGGTTGCTATTTTGTGGCTTCTAGCGCTTCCGTGATCCTCCGAAAATTATATTATAGCGCTGTAAGTATTTTTCCAAACAAACTTTAAGATTTAAATATATTTTTACACTAACTGATTTCACTGTGTTCTGGTTGGTTTCCAGACTGAGTCCGAGAAGTACGGGGGTGGATTGATTTGAGGACGGAGTATTTATGTGTTGGTTATATTGTGATTTGGATTTGGTTATTGGATACTGTTATTGTGCTTGGTACATTGCATATACACGCATATTCATGTTTGTAAATTGAAAACTGGGTTTTCGTGTAATTGCATTCATGGTCATGTGGATATTTTGAAAACTGGGTTTTCATGTGGAATGGACTTTTGGGTGCGTGTGTATCACGACCCCAAGTCGAGATGGGGCATTATCTCGGTTGAGCTCCTCTGGTCACTCGAAAGCAGAATATACTGAGTGACGTCCCCTGGGTTGTCGCTGGGCAACAACGGGATCGGACGAGTTACGTGCCGACTCCGTGGCCCTTCTGCTGGCGGGAGCTAGAGGATGCCTGGCCACGAACACACTGGGTGCGGAACTGGGCATCGCTTGTTATGTAGTCAGGACGTGCGAATGGTCCATAGCAGAGACCATGGTGCATATGGATTAATGGAAATATGAAAAATGGCTGTTTTTTGTGAAAATAGCTTGAGTTGGATATGATTTTGTGTGTCATTTTCTGGAAAAATGATGGTTAATGTTTTGGGCCATTTTCTGAGAAAATGGTGAAAATGTTTTGATGGAAATATTTTGGGCCAAATGGGATTTTTAGCGTGTGTTGGATTTCATGCATATTGCATCATATGCATGCATGGTTAGTTGCTTTAATGTGTTTTTATCTCAGAATTAGTTGGGTTATAACTTACCTGTGGTACCATTTAATGGTACTGCAGATTTTGTTGATGATGATGCAGATGTCGAGCCAAAGGATTTGGCTCCACCGAAGGAGTGATCTGGGATCACTCGGGTTTATGTTCTATTTCAGCTTTGTATTTTTGGGACATTTGGTTTTGCTTTTAAACGCTTTATATTTGGGATATTTGTATTAAACTAAAACTCTGGTACTAGTTGACTTATTTATTTCCGCTGCGTATTTTTATTATGCACTGTTTATTTGTTGCACACATTTGGCACTTGTCGTTGGGATGCATGACCGTGTTATCATCATCCTGACGTCACGATTCCTGTGTTGTTTTGTACATAGGAGTCGAGGCGTCACAGTTGGTATCAGAGCAGTTCGTCTCTGGGTAAAGCCACATGTCCCTTAGGTGAAGTACTAGAAATTTTTTTAAAAGTTGTGATTTAAAATTATTTTGGTTTGAAGTATGTTATTTTTAATGGTTTCAATTTATTATTTGTTGTTATCTTTTATTGGTTTTATTATATTCTATTTTATTTTTTGTTATTTTATTTTATTTTATTTAGGTGTTGCTTTTGCTCTTATTTGAAATTTTGTCCGGAGACTTAAGTGGGGTTAAGGGTTACGTTTTGGCAGGAAAATGGTTAGACCAAGGAGGCCGACTGATGTACCCGAGGATGAGTTGCCACGGGATGACAGAAACTATGCCATAGCTAGGGCATTGAACAGAATGACGGAATTTCTCCAACACAATTACCAGCCGCCCCAGGGGGATTTGAATAGGGCAGTTCAAGCTGGGTGCACCTATGAGTGCTTTCTAGTGCATAGGACACCTGCTTTTACTGGTGAAGAGGAGCAATGCGGGCTAAAAGGTGAATAGAGGACTTGGAAAGGACATTTGAAGTTTGTGGTTGTACTGAAGCTCAACAAGTCTTGTATGCAAGTTATATGCTATAAGGTAATGCAATTGATTAGTAGAGGACCAAGCGAGAGTTGTTGGTGATGGAGTTGGGATCTTTTGCTGTTGTGTCTTGGCAGAGGTTTAAGAAGGAATTTGATGATCGCTTCTTTCTTGTTTCTGTGAGACGGCAAAAGGCACAGGAATTTGGTAATTTGGTGCAAGGAAATATATCTGTGGAAGAGTATGCCCTTAAATTTATGGAGCTTGAGCGATTTGCTACTCACTTGATTTCAACTGAGGAGATGCGTGCTGAGCATTTCCAGGAGGGTCTGCGACCTGAGATACACAGACAAATGGCTTGCCATCAGATTCTAAATTTTCAGCAATTGGTTGACATGGCCACCCCATATCCAAATTTTCATCTTTAACAACAGCATCAAAATGATTAGATGAATATGAAATAATAGACAAGTCTACTTCTCGACCTCATAACAGTGCAATTCCTTCCCTTATACCACAAGAACTAACTGCCAAACAATTTATAAAACCTAGTATGTACTTACAGAATTCAAACTCCCCAGAAGAAAGTCTGGTCTCCTGCAAGAACACCACATCGAGACCTTCTCTCTGAATTAGATCACAGAGAGTGCGAATGCCACGTGGGTTCCCAAGCCCACAAGCATTCCAACTGAGCATTTTCATGGCGTCCGGCCGTGCTGTACAACAGCCACCGCCGATATCTCAAAATCCTCAAACTTAACCCCATCCTATTGGTGGCCCGAGACAAGAACACACTTTCCTAGCCTACCTAGCAAAAATCCATCCTTGTTGCACCCCTTTCGTTTCTTCCCAATCCCATTCAACAGATCACTCTATATTTTGACAGTTGAGGAATCGGTTGAAGTCATTTCATGAAGAAACGAAACTCGTTTCCATTTCTGGCTAGATTGTCCATTGGGCTTCTTAACAGCAAATGTACCATCACTTTGGCCTTTGGACATTGGCATTAAAATCGGCCCAATAAGCCCATTACTACCTTTATCAGTCATCCTTTCACCCTCAACCTCCCGAGCAATTACTTTAGTTTGAATACCAATCATCTGCATAATTTTTTTGACAATTTCATCCTGAGCAGTTGAAGCAATTACATTCAAAGCAGTTAGAAGTGGGGTAATTGTCTGACAAGCACCGCTGTCCTTTGCCATCATCGCCTCCATATCGCCACCCTCATTCACAACCCTTTGTTTCTAAAACTCCCGCACGTCCCTGTCCCCAGAAGAAAATGCAGGACCTGAATTAAGATTATCATGAATTTTATTCTTACCTACTGAGATTCGATCATTATACCCCTACATGAAGCCACATTCTATACGGCAAAGTTCCTGCAACAAATAATTTTGATGAATGTGACATAGCAGTGCACTCCTTATCCCCATGTCCCAAACGACCATAGATATAACAAAAATTCAGTAAACGTTCATAGAAAAATCGAACCCAGACAAATTTTCCACCCCCAATTGAGAACATGGAATCCCTCAGCAAAGGCTTAGAAATCTGCAGATTAACACAAACGCTTAAATAATCTCCCCATGCAATGTCACCCTCATCAACATCCACTTCCTCAACAACTCCGATCTTTTCCCCTAGCAAACGATGATTCAATGGTAAATCATGGAGCCGCACCCAAAAAGATGTTGACGTGAATTGAATTTGCTTTACTTGTTCCTTGCCATCAACCTCCTGCATTAAAACCAAATGCTTATCAAATGACCAGGGACCCTCTCAGAGAACCTTCTCCTTATCCCTCCTATCTTCAAAGTCAACAAGTATAAGATGAGAACTTAAATCACAAAATTTAACCCCATCGATAATCACCATGCTTTCCTCATAGTACTTTTGAAAACGTCCTTATTATAATTTTTCTCAGTAAACAACTTCATAACTAAACACTTATCACCACCAAGGATAGAATCTCGTAACAGTCCAGGCGCCACCACAACCTCCTCACTTTCCTCTTCAGTCAGCAATAGACATTGGTAGAGATCCTGAAGAGAATCCTCCATTCTCTCAACCCCAAAAAGTAGCAATGAAGAAAACCAGAAACTACACTATTGACAGTGGAAAATCGCCTCTACGTAGGGGAGCCTAGAGAGGAAAATCGCAAGTGCCATGAAATTAAATTAGTATAACCATCATCTAAACAAGTATTTCTACTAATTAATAACTTTGTTTTTTTCCAGATTTAGTTGCTGTCTAGATGCATTTTTATAAATCTATAGCAAATTCTTAAAAGTAGAATTTTTAGCAATAATAGCTTGACAAAACAACAAACTATCATCAGCAAACAACAAGTGACTAATTGTTGGCACCCCCATTACACACTTTTACCCGTTAATTATCCTCCTATTTTTAGTATCTTGAATAAGAGCAAATAAACCTTCCGTACACAGAATAAACAAATAGGGTGACAATGGGTCACCTTGTCTCAATCTCCATAAAGGGACAAAGGATGATGCCGAAGATATACATGATGACAAAATTAAAGCTACCCTTTTGTTTTCTATCAGAACCTAATTTTTATTCAAGAAACTTTCACTCTACCATATTGTTAGCCTTACTCATATCTAGCTTAATAGGCATGACCCAACATCTACCCCTCCTTCTTCTTATAGAATGGACCGGCTCATAAGCAAGAAGAATACTATTTTAATAAGCCTCCCAAGAACAAAGAGACTTTGACTAGAAGAAATAACTTGTGGTAAAATAATTATCAGCCTATTTACAATCATCTTAAAAATTATTTTATATACAACAATGCATAAACTGATAAGCTGAGATTCTAGGATTTTTCACGTCGACTTTTCTTTGGTATAAGAACATTAAAAGTTTCATTCAACTCAAAGGGGACAACACTAGAGAGGACAACACTATCTTAGCCACCAAATCCCCGACAATATGCCAATACTTTTATAAAAAAATCAGAGATATCCCATCCGAACCAAGTACTTTCATGGGTTGCATTTGGATTAAAGCTCGTTGGACTTCCTCAATAGTATATGGTTGTAAAAAACACTACAAATTATAATTACAATCCTATTAACAATATGTACATTATACAATCTTATCTGAGAATTAGTTAAAGTAAGTATTTGGAATATAAGAGCATCCTCATTGGCTTGACCAAATACATCTTCAAAATTTAGCCAATATCATATTTTTTTACATTTGCCTATTCCATTTAAATTCAATCCCCACATTGGATTAGCTATTCACTCTCTATATAATCATAAAATATTATTAAATTAATAATTTTTTTATTTAATATATTTGCATCACATGTTATAATTCAACCAATTTAATATTAATAATAATTATATTCTAATTAAATTAATATTAAAAAAATCATATTTTCAAAAGTCATTTAATGCTAATAACAAAAAATATTTAATTAAACTCATATAAAATTCTATCTAAATTTCTTAATTACAAACCAAATAGTATTTTTGCTTGGAGTGAGAAACTAATATTCTAATATTTACTTGGAGTGAGAAATTAGTATTTTAATATTTGATGAATCAATTGTGGTTCTCCATCTTTGGCCAACCACTGTAGCAAAAGCCTATCTTATTTTAGATTTGGTCAATCCCATGTGGGGTATTTTTGACATCAATTATGTAAATTTTAACTAACTTTCTCATTTGGCCAAACCAATGTGAATGCTCTAATGTGATTAGTTAAATTACGAATTATGATCCCAAAACCACCAGCACAAATAGGGGAAATCACCAAAGGGTAGTAGAGGACAATGAAAAGTGACTGCATGATCTTCTCAATTAATGGCAGAAAATAGGGTCCCTACATGCCCGTTCTAATTTTGATGTACTTAATTATAACATAGAAGTCATAAAATAATAATTTAGACTCTAGTATAGAAGATTAGCTAGTACGGATACACATGGCAAGTTGTACAGAAGTTTGCACTAAGAAATGTATATGATTATATTCCAGAGGTGGATAGACAACAGGAAGAGTTTGATGGTCTAACAAATGAAGAAGCATATCAAGAAAATGAATTAGGCATCAATTTATTTGTTGATCTCAGCCAATATGGCATGGTTTTATTGCATAGACAATACATTGAAGCAAAATTAATTAAAGGCCGCTTGTTAGAAGAACATGAGTCAACTGAAGTACTCTTTCACATGGATACCCGGATGAAGAAACGAGCCCAGCAGGTGAAGCAATGGGAGTCAGACTTGGTGACTACAAGGGAGGAGCTTGTTCGCCTCTCCCCTCAATTGATGTCGACGCATGGCTTCAAAGATCGTGCTTAGGCTGCACTTGTTAGCCCATCCCTGCACCGACTTGAGGCACCTAGACTTGGAGATGTTTAAACTTGATGCAGCCTCACGTCAATTTGTTGACACATTTGGTTGGGACACCATGCCCGATGGTTTTGATAGTTCTCGTCCACCTCCACCTTCTGGCAATCCTAACACTTAGCTTTTTTTTATAGTTGTCTTTTGCTTTTGCATTGTAAATATTGCGATCACTTATGTACTGTACATATTGGAACACTTAGTCGGTTTTGGTTTTTTATCGTGTCACTCTTCGTTTTGATTTTACGAGGCTTTTTCTCTTTACTCAGCGAGTGGCTTGTTTCCTTTTCATGGGTGCTACAAATCTTTGGACTCGTTGTTGGTGTTTTAACAGTGGCGTGGTCTCCTGAGCTATGCGCCCATTTTCATGGGCACCTCGAGTCTTTGGACTAGCTATTGGTGTTTAAAGGTTGCTTTGTTGACCTCTGTGCCCTTCTTTGTGGGCACCGCGAGTCTTTGGACTTGTCATTGGTGTTTAAGGGTCTCGTAGTCTGTTGGCCTCTGTGCCCTTCTTCGTGGACACCACGAGTCTTTGATCTCGTCATTGGTGCTTAAAGTCTGCTTGGTCAGTTGACCTCCATGCCTTTCTTCCTTGGCACCGTGAGTCTTTGGGCTCGTCATTGGTGTTTAAAGGTTGTGTAGTCTGTTGACCTTCACGCCCTTCTTCGTGGGAATCACAAGTCTTTGTACTCGTCATTAGTGTTTAAGGGTCGCGTAGTCTGTTGACCTCCATGCCCTTCTTCCTTGGCACCGCTAGTCTTTGGACTCGTCATTGGCATTTAAAGGTCACGTGGTCTGTTGACCTCAATGCCCTTCTTCGTGGGCACCACAAGTCTTTGGACTAGTCATTAATGTTTAAGGGTGGCATGGTCCGTTAACCTCCGCGTCCTTATTCTTGGACACTGCATGTCTTTGGACTCGTCATTGGTATTTAAGGGTCACGTGGTCTGTTAACTTTCGCTCCCTTCTTCCTTGGCATCACGAGTCTTTGGACTAGTTGTTGGTGTTTTAAGGGTTGTGTGGTCTCCTGACCTCTACATCCTTTTTCATGGACACCTCGAGTCTTTTGACTTGTTATTGGTGTTTAAGGGTGGCGTGGTCTGTTTATCTTGCACGCTATTCTTTGTGGGCACCGCGAGTCTTTGGACTCGTCATTAGTATTTAAGGGTCGCGTGCTCTGTTGGCCTATGCGCCTTTCTTCGTGGGCACCGCAAGTCTTTGATCTCATCATTGGTGTTTAAAGGTCGCATGGTTTGTTACCCTTCTTCGTGGGCACCGCAAGTCTTTGGACTCTTCATTGGTGTTTAAGGGTCACATGGTCTATTGCCCTCTGTGCCCTTCTTCGTGGGCATCACAAATCTTTGAACTTGTCTTTGGTATTTAAAAGTCACGTGGTCTAGCAGTTTTTCCGCTCATTCCTCTTTCTTGTCTGTAAGTGTCTTCTTCAGAATTCCTAGCAATACTTTGTTTGTAGCCTACACCTGTCCATTTGCCTATGGGTGTCGTGGGGATGAATATCTAACTTTTATCTTTAACTTGGCACACAACTCCCTATAGTGCTCTGAATCAAACTATTGTCCGTTATTCAAGACTATGCTTTGCGAAATTCCATATTGACAAACGACGTTTCCCCACAAGAATTTTGTCACGTCCTTGGTCATGCTGGTTGCCAAAGGTTTTGCTTCCGCTCACTTCGTAAAGTAGTCTACTATTATGATCATGAATTTGACTCCACCCTTCCCTGGTGAGAAAGGCCTAACTAAGTCGACCCCTCATTGGGCGAACGGCCAAGGGGCGGTTATGGAGGTCAGCTCTTCTGGGGGGGCAGTGATACTGGTGCCTACACCTAACATTTGACGCACTTTTTTACAAATTCTTTAGCATCTCTGAGTGCATTTAGCTATTATTATCCTACCCTTATGACTTTTCTAGCTAGTGCTTTTACCCCGGAGTAGTTATGGTCATATTGTTAGTACTTCTATTACTCTTCTCTCGGCTTCCCATGGGAAGGGGGAATCCTCCATGCCCAAGGCTATATGTGTGGAGCCTGTCTGCCACACCGTTGTTTTCTCTATGCACTTGTGTTATGAAATAATAGGAGAATCAGTCACGTGCCTCCCAGACTCAGCTTGGGTATTTTTTTAGTTTTTCTCCCTTTGTGGCGTTTGTCACCAACACTTGGTTGACTATCACTTGTGAGTCCGACTCTACTGGTCGCCCCAACGCTTCAGCCACTTAAAGTCCTACTATAAGTGCCTTGTATTCCACTTTATTGTTGGTGGTTTTGAACATGAGCCTCGCCATATAGCAATGTTCCTGCCCTTCGTTCCTAATTGGGTGAATTCCTACCCCTTTGCTAGCATGACAAGAAGAGCCATCCTTAAAAAGGCTCTATAGTTTTCCTGTTGAGGCGGTGACCATTTATGGTGGAAAACCTGAGAATTCGGCAACGAAATCCGCAAATGCCTGCCCTTTTACAGCTTTTCCTGAAAAATATTCAATGTCGAACTCCCTGAGCTCTATTGACCACCCGACTAGTCTCCCCGAGCTGTCCAATCTCTACAATGCCCTTGCCAGTGGGCTTCTGTGAGTACCTTGATGGAGTGGGCCTAGAAGTATGGGCGCAACCTCCTAGTAGTCGTCACCAAGGCAAACGCCAACATCTCTACTCTTGAATACCTGACTTCTACTCCCCTTAAGGAGTGACTTGTGTAGTACACCGGCACCGCCCCTTCCTCTTTGATAAGGACAGTTGAGACGGTGTGGGGGGATACTACTAGATATGAATCAAGTATCTCCTTCTGTAGGTTGCCTCAAAAGCAGTAGGTTGGTCAAATGTTGCTTCAACTTCTAAAAAGCTTGGCCACACTACTCGTCCCAGGCGGTGTACCTTTCGTAATACCCTAATCAAAGGGAGGCATTTATCTATGAATCTAGATACAAACATGTTCAAGGCCGCTACTCTTTCCGCCAATCAATGCGTGTCATTTAGATTTTTAGGCGACTTCACATTCATGATTACTTCAGGTTTTTTTGGAAAGGCTTCAATCCCTCTTTTTGACATGATGAACCCTAGGAACTTACCTAATCTTACACCAAACACACATTTTGATCGGTTCAGCTTCATAGTGTACTATCGTAGTACTATGAACGCTTCTCTTAGGTCGGCCGAGTGTTGGGCAGGCTCTTTGCTTTTGACTTGTAGGTCATCCACATAAACTTTCATAGTCAATCCTATTTGGTTTCTGAACATCCAGTTGACCTACCTTTAGTAGGTTGCCCTTGCATTCTTCAGGCCAAACAACATGACTTGATAACAATACAACTCTCAGTCTGTGATAAATGAGATTTTCTCTTCGTCTGCTGCGTGCATTTGAATTTGGTTATAACCTGAATAGGCATCCATAAAGCTCAACATCTTGTGCCCCCTTGTGGCGTCTACGATGACATCAATTCACAGTAGGGGAAGCTATCTTTTGGGTAGGCTTATTTTAGATCAGTGAAGTCCATGCATATTCTCCACTTTCCGTTCACTTTTTTCTCCAAGACGACATTCGATAGTCAATTGAGGTAATGGGCTTTCCTGATGAATCCTACAGTGAGCAGATGTTCTACTTCCTTGGCGATGGCTACATATTTCTCCGTGCTTAACTATCTTCTCTTTTGGCACACCTTTTGCACGTGGGGTCCATGCACAGTTGGTGTTCGATAATGTTGTTATCGATCCCAGGCATATCTTTGTGACTCCAGGTGAATACATCTCGGTGCTCTACTAATAGTTGCTCTAGGGCCTCTCTGTTTTCTGGGAGATTTGAGTTCCAATCCGCGTTATCATATTGGGGAGACCTGGGTATAATGTTATGATCTCCAAGGGCTCATTCATCTCTACTTGCTGTAAGTTTTGGTCATCCCTCACTTCCACGCCCTTATGCAAAAGGACTTTAGGGTGGGGGCAATGTAGCCTGGCCACCCTCCTGTATAGCCTAGTCGTTGTTGCCTGCAATAGTGCATATTTCTCCCCCTTTACTCCTCAGTTCCTGCATGTAACATTCTCGTGCTAAGGCCTGCTCGCCTCGTGCTTCTCTCACTCCTCCTTTAATTGAGAACTTTATTTTGAGGTGGTATGTGGACGTCACCGCCTTGTGATTATTCAGTGTTGGCCGCCCTAGTATAGCATTATACAAGAAGGGTGCCTTCGCAACCAAGAAGTCGATCATGGTGGTCGCGGTGCACATCTCTTTTCCCGTCGTGACGGGGAGGGTAATGGCACCTACCAATTGGATCAAATCTCCGAAAAAGCCCTTCAGTGGCATTGGAGATGATCTTAGTTTAGTGGTGTCTATGTCCATCTTTGTGAAGGCTTCCCAAAATAGTATGTCTACTCAGCTCCCATTGTCAATGAGGATGTGCCTAGTAGTGTAATTAGCAACCAAAAGGGTTACTACCAGGGCATCATCATTAGGGTATAATACTCCCTCACAATCTTCTTCCCCGAAAGAAATAGCCACTGAGGTGTTGCATTTTTGGTGCTTGGGTAGTCTGTCCACTACATAGATTTCTTCGTATCTCGCCCTTTGGGTGTGTGCCCTCCTGTTGGACGAGGATGCACCGCCCCTAGAAAATTTGACTATTATTATCCTGATTTCACCTAGGGGCGCCCTATCCCTGTCATTCTTTTGATGCGTCTTGTCCTTATCATTATTATGAGCGTCTTCCCTTACCTGCCCGTCTATCCGAGCTGCTGCTTCTACGAGGGTGTATCCTCTCTAAAATTGTCGTTTGGACATTGTTCGTTCCGCGACCATCCATTCAAGCTCTCTGGTGCTTGCCAGTTCAGTCACCCTTTTCTTTATGGTCATGCAGTCCTCTATCCAGTGTGAGTCCGTTTGGTGATATTTGTAATATCGCCTGCCGAATCTGGGCCGGCGGTGTTCTCTTTCTGATTCTTCATTTTCTTGCACATTCAAATTATTCGGTGTTATGTTCCTGTTGTCTTTCACACCTCCTATCTTGGTGGTTCAATGCAGCTTTCCTATCCCCCGAACTTTTTTTACACTCAGCTTTTGACTCCCCCTTCCTTGGTTCTACAAGAGCTTGTAATGTATCTTCGGCGTTGACAAAGTCACCATAAAATCTCTCAGGGTAGAGGAGGTCTTTCTAGCCAATTAGTCATGAACAGGCTACGTAGCCAAATTCTGCCCAATAGGGCGGCCAGGTAATCTTCTCGTCTTGATCATCCGTTGTCAATCTCTCTCTATTAAAACATGTGAGGTATGTCTCCTCTTCTCTTTGTTTAACGGCCAGGAGGTACGCCGCTGGCCACCTCCGCCTCCTGCTAGGCATAAATTGTGTTAGAAACTTTCTGGCCAGCTCTTCAAACTATCGATTGATCCTGGTTGGAGTGTTCCAAACCATCCTCTCACCATTCCGCTCAGGGTCAAAGGAAAAACTCGACAAGCAATTTCTCCTGGGAAACCATGGAGTGTGATATGTGCCTTGAAGTTTTCCAAGCGATCTAGTGGGTCTTTGGACCTGTCATTCATCTCTATCTGTAGCACTTTGAGCTTCGACAAGAATGGCATGGCCATTACTTCCATGTTGTAAAGCAAATCCATGCAGTTGTTCCACCGAGGAAGATCTCCCCATCTTCTTCGCCATCTCCTCGTACTTGCCGGCGAGGCTACACAACTTGTCATGCAGCTTTGTCTTTTCCACCTCCTTTGTGTTTATTCCTCCATTGCTATGTGCTTCTCTTTCTCCTTGTTCACTATGACTGGGCATGTAGCGTCATTGAGTTCGACATTGCGGCGCTTCAATTCCTCATTCTCTTTCTTCAAGTTTTCCATTGCATCTAACACCATCTTCAGCTTTTCTTTTGTCGCCACTAACCGTGTTTCCATGTTTGCAGGCGTCACGGCTGGGTCACAAGTTGCTTGAGAGCACATCATAGTCGGCATGAGGGAACCATGTTGAAGTCCGATGAGAGACTGAAACCGCAAACGGCGCCACTGTAAAGGGCGTGTCCCACCACTGGCTGTGACCGTTCACTTTTAAATCGTGACATTGGCGGCATGGTGTGCCTAAGACACCTCCGATGCGTAAGTCAACAATAAATGAGGGATAGTAATTTAAGAATGTTCAGTCAGATGATTAGAGGGTTACCTGTTGTCTCTATATATAGGCATGGAGAATATTGGATGAATACTATTAATCGATCAACTTCGCATAAGATTTAGCCATAATAAGACCTATCCCTGATATCATGAAATTATCTGATCACCATTCTATCTATATCCACAACACAAGAGTCTATCCGCCCTAATAAACAGGATGGCTAGAGTCCATTCACGATTCACAACTCTTTTGAACAATTATCCTTTACGAAAGATGGACCTTAGGCCCCTAATTCGGGCTAAACCAATATTGACTTCTCCAATTTCACTGTCTTTTTCATTATCGTTTTTTGTGGATGTGGTTTTCTTCCAACATTAAATAGCATGCAATCCAATAGTAATATATATGTTTCGATTACTTCAATATATAGGATATGCAATCCAATATAATTATGTTTACTGCTATGCAATCCAATACAATTTCTTCAGTAAGATGTATGTGATCCCAAATAAGTATTCAGTACTTAATCCTCCGAACTTTAACCTATCAAGCTAGACCAATAACTTTCAGTACTGGAATATATATGACCATGAGAATAACAGAGATTCAAATTATTTAGGGAATAAAACAAATCTTAAATTAGCATTATCCCTGATCGAGTACCAATAAATATCATGAAAGTTGAGCCAATGCTGTTGGATTTTGGAAGCGTTTTTAATTTGTAGAAACTTTGACAGCTTTGTTTACAATAATAAATTATTCGTAGTAAACAATATGATTATTGTGTATGATCTCTATTTTTTCACCAAAACCTTCAAATCGTAACAAGCTGTACAAGTAAAATAATTAAAGAACGTCGATCACTTTATATATATATTCAGACCCATCGATCATGGGGCAACATATATGGTTGGAAGTTCCATCCCTTCCGTATCGTCGTCATCATTTCCCAATCAATGAAACGTAGGAAATTGATTCCCACATATAAACGCATGATCTTGATCATCATTTGATCTTTCACAAACTTGTTCTTTTATCAAACGAGAAGTCTTTCGGAGGGCCGAGGTCAATTTCATGTTGCATGCGACCTGTCTCATGTGGAACAGAAATACTACTTTCGTTGACATACTTATCATACTCGACGTTAATTTGGTCGGGTTGTTGGCCGGGGTGATAAGAGGACGAACTCTCGCCGGCTATCCGGTTGTGGTGGTATGACGGGGAGGGAGAATCGGTTTCCCATTGTTCAATGTCAAAGTTAGATCTTCTTGGAGATGTGTGGACGCTATCCATTTCGCTCCGGTAATGGCGCAGGAGATGCACCGGCGACAGGTGGTGGGATGGGGTGGTGGGTCTGCTCGACATAGGGGTGACCGAGCCCTTTTGCTGCTTTATATGCTTCCTTGCGGTGTGGTGCCAATTGCGTAGCGCCGCTGCTACTCTTTCGTTGAAGATCGTTGGTTTCATGGTCGAACCCATCTTCTCATTCCATAAGAAAAAAGTAAAATCAAGCTTAATGATTTTTGCCCAATTTTTGAATGTCAGATCTATGAACAAGGTGGAGTTTTTACCTGCGTTACAAGGGCATAGAGTGGGAGAGTGACGTAGCTGCACAGAATTTGTACGAGGACCCTGTACTCAAGCGCAACCATGCATACAATCAGTAAATCTTTCAATATTTGACCGATCAAACTGATAGATCTAGCTAGGGACATACCCCATTGTGATTCTGATAACGATATCCTCCACATGCTCGTGGAAACAAGATTTCAACCCGAATTCATACTGAAGAAATAAACAAAAAAACAGGAGCTTACAGTACTGAAACGCTAAAAACTGTTACGTTTGCAGTGCTAAATAGATCGAGGGAGAGCGTGTATATATATGTGTGTGTGTATATATATATATATATATATATGTAGTAGCTAGCTTACCCAAGCCCATGCGAAGAATGCAAGCTGGAAAGCATTCTGCAATGGAAAATTAAGATAAAAAAGGTCACAAAAGGTCGAGGTAATTTATAATATAAGTAATAAACGATAATATCTATAGTGGATTTATTTATTTAAAAAAAGATAGAAAATGAGTTAGATTAATAAGTTTGTATAAGTACCTGAAAGAGAACAAAGTTAATGAGGTAAAGAAGAAGACGAGGGCGATTGAACCAGAAGAGGTGGTCACCTGGCTGAACCACAGGCACCCCCTTCACAACCTCTCCTCTCTCTTGGATTCTCAATGCCATTTTGGTTATGATCACTTGTAGCTTTGTCCCCACCAATAAGATGATCTGCATGAAGGAGCAGCAGCATTAATATTTATTCATGTTTAATTATAGCCGTACGTAGGTCTGCATGCAGCTAGCTATAAAGCTAGTTGCATTTATAGCAGACATGTGATCAAAGGGAGTTTTATATATATTATATATTTATGCTTACAATCAATGGGATAATGGGTAGCCATAGATAAGATTTCCAGCCTGCAATATTAAAAAATATATATTAAAAAAATAAATATCAACGACTATATTATAAAAAATTAATAATGCTTTTCTTTGATCTGGCTAGAGTACTATAATTAATTTCTAGCGTTAATATTGTTCTTTAATTACCTACCGTGAGTGTTGAATAGTAAGAATATCACCGCGAAGAACCAGATGGGAGGGCTGAAATTTTAGAACAAAAATAAATAAATAAATAAGTCATCCATAATTAATTAATTGATTAATAATATTCCTGCACATCATGTCCATGATTTAACAGATAATGACTCTAGTGATATTGACTCGATCTCTCAGATAAGATGTAGGTCTGAAAGCATACCTGATTCCCACAACCACCTTGAAATCCTCTTCAAGAGATCTTTTGATATATTTTTGGAAGTCAAACTTCTGATGACTTTGAGGTGCCAAATGTGCCTGTAGGGAAGGGGGAAAAAAACCATTAAAAAGGCATGATCTTCCTGATCATCAATCATAGGGAAGAGCTAAAACATTACTCGAAACATCATAGCTAGGCAAAGTATTATACTCAAAAAAAATTATTTATTTGTGATCAATTATTTTTTATAAAAAAATAATTATTTTAAATTAAAATAAGTTTACTTTTATCGTTAATAGTCATTATCGTCACAAATAATTTATTATAAATGATCACTTTTTTTATAGTGTCAGGAATAAAGAAGAAAAATGAATTGCACAAATTGCTAATCATCAATTAATAATTACGCTTTTTTTCCTTGTTTTAGTTCATGTTTGAGAGATCTCTAGCTAGCTTTGACCTTAACAGGCCCAATTATTAACCATATTAATTGCAAGCAAGAAATGGACAGGCAGCTAGGAATTCTTACCATGATAAATCCATGCCGCAAGGTCAAGTAATCCACTTTAGGAACCGACCTAACAAACTGCCTGAAGAAACACACCTGCAATTTAAATTGGCAATTAGGACTGGACTCCTCCATTGAAGATAGGAACCAAAAAAGGCAAACAAGTTGCACAATTCAAACTAAAAGTCAAATGCATATGAAGAGGGCAATCGATTCGTGGGCCATTTTTTGAAGCCCACGTCGCTTTCTAATCAACTGCGTACAAAGACCGTTAGCGATGGCGGCAATTCATGATGTTGTCAGTGGGAAACCTAAGTATGTTAGGAAATGATTTATAGATTGTATAAAAAATAATATAAAATATTTAAAACTTTTACAAAATAAACAAACTTCCTTGTGAATCCTGACCACTTTTTTTTGGTACGAAATATTTGTAAGTACTCTAGTTCTATATATGAATAATTTGATAGTATTAAATAATTGTTTTGATTATTTCATTTGATAGGCTCAGTATCCTACTTTTGTAAATATTGCATCAATTCTTTGTAATTAAGGGACTATGGGGCCCTTAATAATAAAAACAAACAATGGGGCCCTAATATTTTTTTAATGATTTTGATAGTTCATGTCGATAACTATCGCAACTTGAATGATGATGTGTACAGGAAGTAATCATCACACGTGGGACCTAGTCATTAAATATATTGGAATTTTATCTTATTTATTGTAATTCCTTTTTCTTTTTTTTTTGAGCGATCAATTTCGATCGTGTCCTTTACTGTTCCGTCAATTGAAAGTTGAAACTCTTGTCCTACATCTTAAATTTTATTTAAAAATTAAAAAAATAATTATTAATATATTGATATTTTTTATTTTTAAAAATATTTAAAGATATTTATAATATATAAAAATAAATAAAATTTAACTTAGAGGCAGGTCCAACGATCACTACTGGCTGGCAATACCCAAGCTCTCCCCTAATATTCATTGGGGTTGGATACATACATACAGTTAAAAGATTTAGCCTTCGTTTGGTTCATTAACCAAACTTATCTCATCTCACTCATCATTATAATTTTTTTAAATCTCAACACAAAATATAATAAACAATTCAACTTTTTTAAATTTCAAAACAATAAAAATATTCAAAAATAATATTTTAACAATATTTTATTATCTAAACTCAACTCAACTCAACTCATTTCAACAACCAAACGCATCCTTAATATACATTAATTACTATTACTCTTACATTCTATATAACTTATAATTTTTTTTATAAATTGTAAAAATATTTTTTATAATATTTTTAATAAAATATAGAGTATAAAGTGATTAATAATGACTGATAAAAATAATTTTTCTGAATGAAAGATCAAGGGAAAGAGTTCATTACTATCCACATGAGCGCAGGCGTTTTGGTCCAGAAGCTCAAGTGCCGTCTCCCAAAAGAAGTGTCCCTTGCAAACCTGAATCGTTCTGGATCTGTCCCACGTACAACATTAACACCAAAAGAGGGTCAAAATCTAATTGTGTTTACAAGCACAAAAAGTAGCTCTTCATTGAAATTTGGGCTAACCGTGTGAGAACTGGTATTCAACTGTTCTTGTTTCAGTTTCCCAGTGCTTCCAACGTCTCATCTGGAACCAAACGGCCCTTAATTAATATTCATGCATATATTTGTATGGCTTTGCCGACGCCAGAGAGAGACAGAGAGACAGAGAGTTAATGGAGGAATAGAATGTATGTATATATATATATATAATACCTTGGCTCTACCCAAAGCTAGGGTGAGGACGCAGTAGAGGACATGGAAAACAGCCAACACGAAGATAAAAATGTGTAGCTGATGGATACCATCCTTGGATACAAATGGGACTTTATTCTGCAAATTATAAGCATGGAAAATTAAGGAACTTTCATATACTTCTATAATTAACATGGACGTCAAATATCAAAGAAAGTATTACTCCTCCTCCCAAAAGAAATGAAGACAAAAGTCCCAACTTCTGCGCATGCAAACGCGTTGAAACATTTGATTCCATAGGTTGTCATGTAAAAGCTAGCGTTCCCATTATTCTACGCGTGAAGTTCTTTTTAAAAAATGCGGGGCGTAGATAATAAATAATGATTGATAAAAAAGAATTTTTCTTATTAAATCGATCTTCTACGTAAACTTTGAAATCATTATAATATATATTTGTTTATGTTGAGTGTGCAGGGAGAATTAAGACAAGAGTTGCCGTTTTTTAAGAAAACATACTTCAACAATATCCACAAAAAAACAAACGAAGAAGAAATCAGAGTCTAAACGGATGGAATTAATCATTTATTGGCTCTTCTTCTACTTTCTTTCAGCCTAGAAGCTGAAATGAATTGCGGAATATTATAAAGTAGTACTGTTTCACACCTTTTCTGCACATTTATCTGAATACGACGCCGACGCCAAAATTCGTCGGAAACTTCCACCAGAATCCGACAACATCAGTAGCTTCCGTCCACCGGTTTCATCAGAATCCGTTTCCTCGGTCTCCTCCTTGTTCAACTTGGCTTCTTCCTCCTTACTGCATGGATGCCACGTTGCTCCGAGTGACTTCGATATGCATATGTTAGATATAGGGCTTTGCCCGACTGTGAGGAGCAAGGATATAAATCCCAATAACATAAGCTCTGCAAAACCAAAAAGTAAGCGGAAAATTTGAAAGATTATTTATATATAATTCGAATCTTCGCATACACAGCATGCTTTAAAAGGTCTAAGATCATCGTCAAAACAGTGAACATCAACTCATGTGCGTGGCGTTCGTAGTAGTACCTGATTTGATCTTTTCTAATGCCTCATATAAAGCCCTTTTATGTTTCTTCTTCAACCACTGCAAATTGGTGCAATAATTTCCAATATTTCAGTTCAGAACTCTATATATATACAGTTGATGAGCGCCAATTGAGAATTTCTTGGAGAGATTTACAATACCTTTGCTATAAGATGGATGATGTGCTCGATGATTATGGATATTAAAACCAAAACAAAACAGACCACTGCAACAGCCCAAGTTGGAGTTTCTTCCAAAGATCTTCCTCCACTTGCCCCCGCCATGATCTCAACCAAAATTAGTTCCCTCTGATCTGGGAAATCACCAAAATTACTTCCTAGCTAGCTAGCTTGAAAGAACTTAACAAGAAAACATGGGCAGATCGATATATATATATATATATATATATATATATGTACGTATAGGATGAACAAGAATGGTTTTTGAGAGATGAGAAAGGAGGAATCGTGATATGGATCGAGAACCCGCGAAAGGTTCTGAATTATTGGTTTGAGTAGTACATATATGTACAGATGAGGGTATCGAAATTGGGCCAAATATATATAAGGAAAGAATTATATGAATTACTTGAAGGACAGAAGAAGCGGCAAGTGGATTATGTTGACATTTTTGACGCGTAATGAGAGAGACAGAGAGAGAGAGAGTCCTTGACTTGATCATGATTCAAGAATCAATATATTCAAATAGGGACCTCCATGACTGATCTGTAGGGACATGCTGGAACATAAATCAATACTTTGTAATCTCCACCGTCGATGAGACTCCACAAGTCAAACCCCATGCATTTGCATTTGTTTATTTTTTTCTTGTGGGGTGGTCCAATAGATACTACAATTTAAAATTCTTTCTTCTTTTTTTTTCTTTTTTTTTTTTTTATGGATACAATTTAAAATCTTATCGTTTCTTTTGCTGACTACTGACCAGAAATCCAATGGGACAAAAGGTTAATAATTGAGTCCACAAAGCGTTGCCGTATCACATTAATTTTGAAACTCCAAATTAAAGGCCCTATTCAATATATATATATATATATATATATATATATATATATATAACAACTCCAGTCAAAAATTTAACAAAATAAATTTATAAAATAATTTAATTTTATACGATATGTTAAATCTACTTTATAATAAAAATAATTTTATAATATTTCAACGTATCACATCAAATCATATCTATTTTTATAAAAAAAATTTTAATTAAAGCATCTCTTATATATACAAATATATATATATATACATATTATATAGCCGTAGCTTGACTAAGGCTGCGTTTGGATTCTCAACCTAACTCAACTCAACTCAACTCATCATTATAACTTTTTCAAATCCCAATACAAAATATAATAAACAATTCAACTTTTTCAAATCTCAAAACAACTTTAATATTAAAAAATAATATTCTAATAATATTTTATCATCTCAACTTAACTTAACTCAACTCAACTTAACATCCAAACTCACCCTAAATCTTGCGGGTGGGGGTAACTCAGTGATATTTGTACCAACATTATTAATATACGTATAAAGAACGTTTCTTGACGTTTTCAGCTATTCAAACCTAGTATTAATTTTCGTAGCCCCGTTCCTTAATTTTAAGGACTTTTTTGTCCACTATATGTATATCATGTGGGTGTTTGATGTGATTTTATGTATTAATTTTAACTTCTTTTCCAAGAAATATATATATATATATTAGTTATTATATAGAATTGAGGTCATGTCATGGTCGACGACTCGACCTTAACCAACTACGTACGCACCTGCTACATCACAAAGACTATTAACTAATGAGCTGGTCAAGCTACATGCATGCACATAGAGGTACGGTAAATAATAAATGGTAAATAATTTATATACTCATAGCATATATTGAAGTCTCGCAAACTAGTACCCCATTTTAGAAAATAAATAAATCTTAAATCTATATTAAAATATTCATTTTTTAATTGTAGACCTTTTTTTTTTTTTTAAGTAAGAATAGTTTATACAACTGTATCTAATATTGCTCATACTATACTATATATATATATATATATATATATATATATATATATAAGTGTTACGATGATAAATAAAATTCATAAAAATGAATTCATAGGTTAATTAGTATAACCATCTCAAATAAAAATAAAAAAGAAAAGAAAAATTGAAGGATGAAAGAGTCACCAATTTGGGACGTTGATCGTATCACAATATTGTTATATATATAAATAAATATATATATATTTATATTTATATATATGATCGCCACTCTCGCGATAATGGAAGTGGGAACCTCGTGTTTATTTTCATGATGACTACTCCCACCATATTCGGAATTGTGAACTTTTCACAATTAATTATCAATGATTTCATCTCAAAATTTCTTATAATTTATTTTTAAATATTACTCAAATATGAAACATATTTCAATTTCAAATTTTTAAATTTTTATTTAATCATTACCTAATTATTACAGCTTTCTTAATTTTCAAACAAAACACAAAAAATAAAAAAAAAATTTCAAATTTCAAAATAAAAATTATATAAAAATTAAAAAATTGTATTATTTTTTTAACTTTATAATATTTTTATTCAAATCTTTTTCTCTCATTTTTCAAAATCCAATAAAATATCTTAACTCAAATCATTTGACTATTATTCACAAAATTCTCATCTTATCTCATTATCCAGACATGCCCTTAGTCTTATTAATTAATTTATATATACCAAATAATTACTAGCTCCTTATATTCAAAACGTTTATTTCCATATGAAAATCTCTTACTTCTCGAGTTGATCTCTAGCTTTTAAATTAATATTTATAAGTAGTTTTTGGGTGAGTCCTCAATTTATAACTTTAAAACGTCGAATTAATATTAATTTGGATGAAAGAATTATTTATTTTTATCAAAAACTTCTTCAAAAGGCATGCAACACGATGATTTGTACCAATTAAGGTTGTTTTGAAAACCAAATACGTACAATATTACCTCTATCATTTTTCATGTGCATGATTGTCAAATAACAATTCCTTAATTGGTCATATATGTCAAGTACATGTGTTTTACACGTATGATCTAGAAGTGAGAATAGTTGGTAGGAACCTGTCCGTACGTACGAACAAGACACCTGGCCTTTTTGACTTCCAACAAGACAAATAGGATCAGAAGAAGAAAAATCTCTTAATTCCGAATCACTGCGGTCCCCAACGTTTCAAGTCGAATTAATTCCATCCTTCCGGGTCGGAATTGATCATCATCATCAGCTACTTGGAATATATGAATGTTAGTCATGGCAAGGTTAGGTTCTACATGACGCAATATTATGCATTAATGAATGACAACCACAAATATTTAAAGGGATCGAGGCTAAGCATCGATGCACAAATTATATAATAGGGAGGGCTAATCATTCTTAATTAGAAACATAACGTTAGGTTGTCCCCCAAATGAGTTTGCCCCTACGTTTAGGACGTGTTTTCATCATCTTCTTCTTCTTCTTCTTCTTTTATATATATTTTTATATATATATAATGGCAAGGCTATATGAGGGGGAACTCGGGGGCACATTTTATGCAAGACGGTGTAGCGCCGCCCTTATTTATAAAACAAATGATATTTACATGCAGTCGTGAAGTGTGTCATATAATATTTTTTTAAAAAAAATAGAATAAATATGATACATAAATAATAAATAGATTAAAAATGAAATGGACATTAATTAATATTAATCTTGCATATTATTATTTATTACTTACTATTTGGATTAAACTTCATTAATTAAATAATTACATATTATATAACAATTATATATCATTTAACCGTGCAATTTAATTAATAGTTCAACCACGTACATGAAATTAATATATCTTCCATGACCGCTTGTAGCCTAGTGATCATCATGGAATTCGTCCCTTTTTTCTGATCATGATCAGGGACGACGTCCAACCGAATCACATACCCCTAATCTCTCGATCTTATATAAAAATTAATCAAGCAAATTAATATGTCTTCATAAAGAGGGTAATTAATTAAAAATTATATAGTCTCGTAACCCAACAAATATTTCAATTGGGTTTACATTATGTAGTACGTACTGTTTTAATATGTGCATACACATGACACACACACACACATTTAAATATATATATATATATATATATATATATATATATGTAATAGATTATGATCATTAGCAGCTCATACGTACTTATATATGATCATGAACAGATATATATAGGTTTCATGTGGAACTCGTTAATTAATTGACAACCTATAATAATATCCTTCAATTGTACAATATTAATATATATTTTAATTTTCATCATCATGTGCTGATTTGGACCGACCATGCTTATAATTATATATATATATATATATATATATCTAGATCAACATTAAGAGAATAAACTAGTACTACATGTTGATAAAGGGAGAGCAGAAATGCTTTTCATAATATTTGTATATTCATTGTATGCTTTACACAGAAGGACTTGCCTTATATAACCGAGCAATACAGCAAAGAATGTAAAGAGAATACAGCAGAGAATCAAAAAGGAATAAAGTTGGTTACAACAGAAAGGAAAAGGACAAAAAGCTAGGAATACTCTAGAGCTGTCTAGAGCTACTGAGGTGGACCTTGGAGACGTTTCTGCTTTGTATCCTTGTAGATATCATTTTCTGATTTATGGTTGATACGCCCCTTCGAGTCTAACGGAGTGTCACACATAGTTAGAGTCGACCTGAAGCTGGAGAACCAATCAGCAACCAAGGGTTTAGTAAATACATCGGCTAACTGTTCTTTGCTGCTGCAGAATTGCACCTGTAGGGTCTTGGCAGCCACTCTGTCACGCACAAAGTGGAAATCTATATCCATATGTTTGGTGCGAGAATGGAGTATGGGATTAGATGTCAAATAGGTCGCACCGAGATTGTCACACCACAGTATAGGAGGCTTTGTAAGAAAGAAACCAAGCTCTTTAATCAGTGTTTGCAGCCATATAAGTTCAGCACTGGTGTTAGCCAAAGATTTATACTCAGCTTCTGTGCTAGAACGAGCAACAGTGTGTTGCTTCCTTGAACTCCATGAAATGAGATGATTCCCAAGAAAAATACAATACCCTCCTGTAGATCTTCTATCATCTGGGCATCCTGCCCAATCGGCATCAGAATAAGCATGCAGTGTAAAGGGTGAGGTTTTGGAGAAGAAAAGACCATAGTTTATGGTAGACTTTAGGTAGCGTAAGATCCGTTTTACTGTTGTCCAGTGGGTTAGCTTGGGGTCTTGCATGAATTAGCAAACTTTGTTGACAGCAAAGGACACTCAGAACAAACAAAAGAAGCTTGATTCGGAAAATAAGGCAAATAGTGAGAACGCAACATTCTGGAGACAACGTCGAGAGAAGGATGACCAAGTCTCTTGTGCCAACAACCGATTGAGACCTTCTCACCAAGACTGATAGATGAAGATGATAATGATGGAGTGGAGGAAAACTGATAAAGGCCATTAACAACTGGTCCGCTGGTGAGGAGCTTCCCGGTCACCTTGTCCTTAACCGAAAAATGAGTATCATGGAATTCAAAGAAACATGCATTATCAGTACAAAATTGAAAAACAGAAATAAGATTCTTTGTGATTGAGGGAACGTAAAGAAGATTAGAAAGACTGAAGGAGGTAGAGTTGGAAGAGAAAGAAGATTCACCGATGTTGTGTATGGGAAGACCTGTTCCGTTGCCAACTCGAATCTGTTCTTGACCAGTGTATGGTTCAGATGAAATATTCAGGTGAGAGAGGTCATGGGTTATATGGTGAGTCGCAGCACTATCGGGGTACCAAGTTTGATCAGGTATAGCAGATGGGGATGTGTAGTTGGCAGAGGGATTGGTTGAGGAAAAAGATGAGGGAGGGTCATATTGATATGCATGATTAAACCGGGGATAGCACTGCAGAGCAAGATGACCAGGTTTGTTGCATATCTGACAAATGGGCCTCTGTTGGGTATGGTTGGATGGAGTGAAGGTTTGGGATGAGTAAGAGCGTCCCCTGTTAGAGGGAAACCTTCCACGACCTCTGTTATTTCTGCCTCCTCGAAAAAAACCTCGGCCACGTTGATCTCGTGGACTATTAGTGCTGAGATTAGCAGATGGTTCAAAAGGTGAGGTGAGGGGACGAGAGTTATGAGACATGCGACTCTCATGTATAAGAAGAAGGTGATAAAGTTCATGTGAAGCAATGGGTTCAGTTCTGGTTGTGATTGAGGTGATGAAGGATTCATAGTTAGAACCAAGTCCATTTAGGAGATAAGTCACAAATTCCTTATCTGAAAGTGAGCTGCCAGTTGCAGCAAGTGTATCAACAAGCATCTTGACTTTGGCGTAATAATCCGAAATAGATTGGTCACCCTTGGATAAATTTGTAAGTTGAAAACGGATTTGAAACTCTTTTGCTTGGGATTGAGAGCTAAACATCGTTGCAAGAGAGGTCCAGAGTTCACGAGCAGTACCTGCAGTCATAACATGAGCAGCAATGGAGTCGGTTAGAGAAGAGAACAGAATACTCAAGATGAGTTGATCTGTTCGCTGCCAAGAGAGAAACTGGGGGTTGATCTTGGGAGGAGCATTGGATTCGGGGGGAATAATTCTTGGAGGTGGTATCTGTGTGCCATCGACATAGGAGAAGAGATCTTGACCTCTTAAGTAGGCTGTTATTTGGACTTTCCATAGCATATAATTTTCAGAGGTAAGTTTAATGGATACGAGATTAGAAAAGGAAGAGAGCACAGAGGTAGGGGGAGGAGGGTGGGGAAAAGAAGACATTATTATAAAGAAAAGAAAAGGACGGCTAGTCTACTGGCTCTGGATACCATGTTGATAAAGGGAGAGCATAAATGCTTTTCATAATATTTGTATATTCATTGTATGCTTTACACAGAAGGACTTGCCTTATATAACCGAGCAATACAGCAGAGAATGTAAAGAGAATACAGCAGAGAATCAAAAAGGAATAAAGTTGGTTACAACAGAAAGGAAAAGGACAAAAAGCTAGGAATACTCTAGAGCTGTCTAGAGCTACTGAGGTGGACCTTGGAGACGTTTCTGCTTTGTATCCTTGCAGATATCATTTTCTGATTTATGGTTGATACTACAATTAAATAAGTGCGTATTTAATGTGCCCATACCATGCATGACTAGCATTATATTATTTGTAAATCCTCCTATAATCAGGGATCCATTAATTGGCGAATGAAAGCTGCAAACAATACATGATGATTTACGAAAGATATATCTTGATCATCTCATGTTTTCTCTCTTATCTATCTCTCTGTTTCTTTAATTTCTAGACCTTTTTAATTCGTAAGTGATCGAGTTTAAATTCACTTTCTCATCTTTCGAGTATGGTTGATTAATATGCAGTATATGATTCTCAATTATGTCTTTGTCGAGCTTCTACGTGTGAAGACAAGAAGTTGTGTTTGTGGGCAGCCAGCCAGTCAGTTTGATGATTTGACCCAACAATGATTTATTGTGATTAAGGCCTCGTTTGTTTTCGGAAATGAGATGAGATGAAATGAAAACTTTTGAGATGAGATGAATTGTTTATTTTATTTTATATTGAAATTTGAAAAAGTTGTAATGATTAGGTGAGAGAAGATGAGATGAATTTGAAAAAGTTGAATTGTTTATTTTATTTTGTATTAGAATTGGGAAAAGTGTAATTATGAAATTGAGATGAGATGAGATGAGATGTTTTTCGAAAACAAACGAGGCCTAATTGTTAATTAATTACATAAATCTAGTCTCGTGTGTAATTGATTCCAACTTTATTTTACTTTTTTTTTTCTTCTTTATCATTCTTAACACTCTTGTCTACCATATTGTCTATGATGAAAACCCTGCTTAAACTCTTTTGAAAGATTTGAATCAAGTATGATTTTTAATGACTATGTAAAAGTGACTGTATATGACAAAACTCTTACGGATATACAAGCATACAGTACTCACATTCTATCATACAATACCATGTTATTTAAAATTGATGTTTAAATAAGTTATTTTAATTATATGATCTTTTGTGATAAGATCATAATATTAATACAATATCATTCATAATCAAAGATCAAGTAAAAAGATGTTTGGATAGTGAATTGGGATAATATGAGCTGAGATTAAAGTTGAAAGTTGAATAAAATATTATTTTTTAGTATTTTTTATTTTAAAATTTAAAAAAGTTGAATTTTTTATTGTATTTTATTTAAAATTTTGAAAAAATTATAATGATTAAATGATATGAAATGAAATAAGTTAAGATGGTTTGGATATTCAAGGAAGATGACATTTGTGGATTGAAAATGAAGATGGAGCAATGCGCATTAGTTGGAAGACCACTGACCAGTATAAGTTGGGACCGACTATTAAACGTACGTCCTACATGAGTTCATACTGTTGGGCTGAAAATGATAGGGGGATCGAAAGTGGTACTATCAATTTGATCGATTGTGCTTTTTTTTTAATGGTTATTATAATTAGTGAATATGTGTATTTTTTTAAAAAAATATTTAAAAATATTTAAAACATATTTAAAAAAAAATGTGTACAATTGCATTGATCGGTGCAATGGGGAGAACTATTTTGTCCTTGGAAGCTGCTACGGTCACATAAGATGATCACATAAATTTTTTACTGAATGATATGTACGTTTAACTGGCATGCCACGTGACTTAAATTAAGAAAATAAAAAATAAAAATTCAAATAGACCCAGGCATGCCACGTGACTTAAATTAAAAAAAAAAAAAGAAGCAAAAGCAAAATTTAAATGGACCCAAGCATGCCACATGACTTAAATAATAATCTAAAAAAAAAAAGCAAAAGCAGAATTTAAACCAACCCAATTAATTCTACTCATCATCGTCCCTCTCCTCTCACTCTCACTGAATTACTACAACTTACATGTGTGACTCGTAACTTTCTCCCAAATGATAACTTAAGATCCCAAATAGCGCAAGATTACAAAATCTCTTTACAACAGCTATTTAATAACTTATGCCTCTTTAAGACTAACTAAATAAATAGAATGAATGAAATGCCTACTAATGTTAGAACTTGTGCGGGAATCTTACAGGGAGCTCCTTTCTCCAAATCCTTTGATCCCTTCTCCAAACCCGTTTTCCTCTGCTAATCAAATTACATTTAACATCTCACATTAAAGCCAACAAATCAACCACAACTACTAGTCAATCCCAATAACAAACCATTATTAATTTGTCATATACCTCTACCATAATATCAATCTGAACAACAGGAATCAACTTAGGTTGGTCCTGCCAAGCACAAAAGCCGAACCAAACGCATTGAAAACCCAACACAAAATAAAAATTAACTAATCATTGACATCTATTACAAATGCTTCAACTTAGATTCGTGTAGTTCCAGGAGATGAGGGATCGTGTGGTTCAGGGAGATATGCTCGAGATTTTCAGGGAGAGAGTCTTTGTAGGTGGAGATGAGGGAGACGAGAGAAATGAGAGCTCGTAAAGATGAGGGAGACGAGAAAGATGAGGGCTTGTAGCTGGGGATAAAAGGGATGTGAGAGATGGGGGCTCGAAGGAAGAGTCTGGAGATGAGGGAGATGAAGGAGTTAATTTTCTTGTTTTTTTTTTTAAATCCACCCAGTAGCCAAGTCATTCGGTAGTAGTTTTCAGTAAAAAACTTCTGTGAACCTAGCATTTTCCTTTGTCCTTTAGGTTTTAGTCTCTGTCAAAAACTTGGCAAAAAAAAAAAAAACACACAACTCATAATTATAAGAAAAAAGTTTATATATGACCAATTATATGCTATGAAATGGTCATTTTCTATTAAAATGAGTTCACTTTATATCAAAATGAGTTCATTTTCGCTGTAAATAATTATTTTTATAATTACAAATAATTTATCATAAATATTCGTTTTTCTTATAGTTACTATGCACCTGCTAGATGTCATATATATATATATATTAATTTGTCTAGGTTCATGTTTCACACTGATGCATGCATGCATGGACTTATTGTCCTTGTACGGCACGTTTTCTGCACCTAATGCGTGGAAAGAAAATTCTCCAAGGAGATTATGACCACCACGAAGATGAAGTAAAAATTGATGTTTAGACCATACGGACGTACTGTACGTACGTACCCAAAACTGTGGCATGTCTAAATATGATGAACATCCTTGATATGCACGCATGATGAATGATCGTCGATCGTAAGACTCCACGCGGGCTGATGGGGTAATATACCTACGTGCATGCGTAGAAAAATAGGTGGAACTCGTGGCATTGGAATTGTCTGCATGCATGATATGTATGGTAGTTCTTCGTAGTTCGTACCATCTTTAAAAGGCTAAAAAGTAAGTAAAAGTTTTTGGAAGTTAAAAATAAACATACGAGCACTTGGATCTTCTATTTCGATATAATTTTATACCTATAATATATCAAAATTATATCAATTTATAAATCTACTGAGATATTAATATAGATTTCATATTTCTCATCTTGATCAGTTTGTTAATTCAATTAAATTAAAATTTTAAATTAAAATTAAAAATCAATAAATAATAAAACTTTAGAATTTAAAATAATTAAATGATATGTGCCACCCCATAACGGAATTAGCGTTGCGGGGTGGCCGGCCAGCACCACCCTCAAAATGCCAATGTGTACATGAATGGTGGCCTATATATACTAACCTCTATACAACTATTCTAATTATCTTCATTAGAATAGTTGTATATTCATTTCGGCCAACTTAATTCCTAGCTATCCTACAAATAAATTACATAAATCTAGTGTCATGTATAATTGATTCCAACTTTATTTTACCTTTTTTTTTTCCTTCTTTATCATTCTTAACACTCTTGTCTATCATATGGTCTATGATGAAAACCCTGCTTAAACTCTTTTGAAATATTTGAATCAAGTATGGATTTTTAAGGACTATATAAAAGTGATTGTATGTAGCAAAACTCTTACAGATACACATACATTCAGTACTCACATTCTATCATACATATATATACCATGTTTATTTAAAATTGATGTTTATATAAGTTATTTTAATTATATGATCTTTTGTGGTAAGATAAGAATATTAATACATCATTCATAATCAGAGATCGAGTTAAGAGAGGTTTGGATATTGAGTTGAGATAAGATGAGTTGAGATTAAAGTTGAAAATTGAATAAAATATTATTTTTTTAGTATTATTTTTTATTTTAAAATTTAAAAAAATTGAATTGTTTATTGTATTTTGTTCAAAAATTTAAAAAAATTATAATGATTAAATGATGTGAGACGAGATAAGTTAAAATAGTTTTGATATTCAAACAAGGAAGATGACATTTGTGGATTGGAAATGGAGATGGAACAATGCGCATAATTAGTTGGAAGACCACTGACCAGTATGAGTTGGGACCGAATATTAAACGTACGTCCTACATGAGTTCATACTGTTGGATTGAAAATGATAGGGGGATCGAAAGTGGTACTATCAATTTGATCGATTGTACTTTTTTTAATGGTTATTATAATTAGTGAATATGTGTATTTTTTAAAAAATATTTAAAGATATTTAAAATATATTTTTTTTAAAAAAGTACAATTGCACTAATCGGTACAATGGGGAGAACTATTTTGCCCTTTATTAGGGTTCGTTTGGTTACCCAACCAAACTCAACTCATTTCACTCATTATTACAATTTTTTTAAATTTCAACATAAAATATAATAAATAATTCAACTTTTTCAAATTTTAAAACAATAATAATATTAAAAAATAATATTCTATCAATATTTTATTATCTAAACTCAACTCAACTCAACTCATTTCAACAACCAAACGCACCCTAGTCTTGTCAAAAACTTAGCAAAAAAACACACTTTATAATTATAAGAAAAACGTTTATATATGACCAATTATATGTTATGAAAATTGTCATTTTTTTTTATCAAAATGAGTTTATTTTTGTTGTAAATAATTATTTTTATAATTACATAGATATTCATTTTTCTTATAGTCACTGTCAACTTGCTAGATGTCATATATATATATATATATTAATTTGTCTAGGTTCATGTTTCACACTAATGCATGCATGCACGGACTTAAGGCCTTGTTTAGGTGTCAAAGTATTTTGAGGTACTTTCAAACACTCTCATTATTATTCTCTATTTTATTATTACTTTTCATCGACTTTTACTATTATTCATTATTTTTCACCTACTTTTTACTATTATTCAATATTTTATTATTATTTTTTATTTATTTTTTATTACTATTCACAAATATTCTTGAACATTTTCAATATTCAAACCAAACCTTATTATCCTTGTACGGCACGTTTTCTGCACCTAATGTGGTGGAAAGAAAATTCTCCAAAGAGATATTGACCATCTTTGAGTAAAAATTGATCTTTTGACCATATGGACGTACTGTACGTACGTATCCAAAACTGTGGCATGTCTAAATATTACGAACATGCATACGCACGCATGATGAATGATCGTCGTAAGACTCCAAGCGGGCTGATGAGGTAATATATATACAGTACTACGTGCATGCGTAGAAAAATAGGTGGAACTCGAGGCATTGGAATTGTCTGCATGCATGATACGTATAGTAGTTCTTCGTAGTTCGTACCATCTTTGAAGTAAAAGTTTTTGGAAGTAAAAATAAGCATAAAAACACTTGAATCTTCTATTTTATCTATAAATAAATTTTATAAAAATAAATTTATAAGTTGATATGATTTTATATACATAATATATCAAAATTATATCAATTTATAAATGTACTTTTATAAGATCTTAATATAGATTTCATGTCTCTCATCTTAATTGATCAGTTTATTAATTTAATTAAATTAAAATTAATAAAAATCAATAAATAATAGAACTTTAGAATTTAAAATAATTAAATGATCATATGTGTCATCCCATAATGGAATTAACGTTGCGGGGTGGCCGGCCACGCCGCCCCCCGGAATGCCAATGTGTACATGAAGGTTGGCCTATCCTAACCTCAATATGGCCATAATTATGGGTGGTTGAAGACCACCCAAATTCTTCAACCACACAAATTCTTAGATTTTTGTATATATATATATATGAAAAAAGCTATATACAAGCGCCTGTTACAAGTGCGGAATAAACGGCACAGTTGATGTGGCAAAAATTGAAAACGCATCGTTTAGTTTTACTCCATTTTCCTTCGAACTCTCTTTCCTTCCATATTTCCCTTCGATAGTTTAATCCTCTCATAGAAAGCGATGGCATAGGCTTAGTCGACGGCAACTGACAGAGCGTGCCGGGAGTTGTTGTCTGTGTAGTGCACGACGTAGGCTTTGTATCATGTTTTATTCTAGGATCCTTCTTCGGTGATGTTCAAAAAAATGCTCAGGAAAGTTGAGATCATCAAGAGTTCAAGCTCTGGTACACCAAATTTTGAATCTCATGAAGTTGAAGCTAACGAGTTGCAAAATAAAACAAATTGAAAGTGCAAGTTACAAAATATTCAAAAGTCTACATCAAAGATGTGAAAGTGCCAGTTACAAATTTTATTTTGAAGTCTGCATTGGGTGATTTAATGGACTCCAAAAATGATTCAGCCATTAACAAGGTAGTTCAACAAATTGGCTTCCTGGGCTGCAACTTTTTGATAAAGGAAAATTTTATTCTAAGAACTTAGTTGAAGATGTGGCTGCACTTTTTAGTTGTAAATATTTTTCTAGAGTTGATTACCCTTCTACAGAGTAAGGGGCTTGATAAGAATGAGCGTCGATGGGTTACAGATGATCGAACACGAAGAAGAAACCCACATGAGCAAGTGCTAGACGAAATCGAAAGTTAGATTTTTCTTCTTTCTTATTTTGCAGGTTTTGTCTTTTTGTGTTTTCTTCTTTCTTATTTTGTAGGTTTTGTCTTTTTGTGTTTATTTCTTTAGGCTGACGTGGTGTCAATGACTTCCCACTGCTTGCGCCAAGCGACTGTACGTAGAAGGATTGTATATATATATACATAAAATATATATGGTAACATTAGAATAGTTGTATATTCATTTCGGCCAATTTCCTAGCCATCCCGCGAATAAAACCGGTCCTTGTACTTTTATACTTTCTAGAATGTATCAAAACGGCTATGCCAGTCGTGAACCATATATCACATGGTGGTTGTACAGTCATAAAGTGTACAAATGTCATACATCATGTGTTGTCAACTCCATGTGTTCAAGTTTGACATGGTTTTCTCAATCATATTTGTTTCTATGGGCAAGTGATCGAATTTGCTGTAAAACCACTTTCCTTGCAGGGACAAAACCCACCCAAATAGATAATTTATATAATTTAACATATCACATCAACTCATTTCAATATATAAATTTATTTTGACTAAACTTCTTATAACTGAATAAAAGAATTTTTTAAAAATAAGAAATTTTGCATATATCATAAGTAAAAGTATGAAATTCTAATTGATTAAAAAATTAATGAAAGATAATTGAAAAATTACAATTTTCAATTTGGATATCAAAATCATCTCAATCCATCTCATCTCATCATTATAATTTTCATAAATTTTCATATAAAATATAATAAACAATATTTCAACATTTTCAAATCTCAAAACAATATATAATAATATTAAAAAAATATATTCTAACAATATTTTATTCAACTTTTAACTTTCATCTAAAATCATTTCATATCATCTCACTATCCAAACCCCACTTTAAGTTTTCTAATAAAATTTTATTTATAAGCTGGTACACTCTAAAAAATGAAAGCCTCAGCGCCTTTGGTCATGTATTTCTCCTTTATTAATTAATGAAATCACCTAGGCTTAAAAAAAAGTAAGAAAATTAGGGGGAAAAGACTTTAGACTTAAAGAGCAGAGATCACATATGACACTATCTACACGGCTTCATATATCTGGCTGTTACCTTCAACTTTTCTCAATATGCATGGGCCTACAATCGAAGCAAAATTCAAACAGATCGAAATATTATTTAGCAGCATTTTCTCCATCATGATCATAGTATTTTAATATATATATATATATATATAGATATATATAATATAGTTGCTCATGCATGCATGTGCTGGCCGCGTATAAATCCAAAATTGGATGCTCTTAAAATATCTAAGCCCTTGAGGGTTGAAAATTACGTCCTTTTTAGCCAACTAAATAATTTGGACGATTTCAGTATCACTGTGTAGTCATTTGTCGCCAAGAAGATTGCAATCTAAGTGATGTCATTATGGATGAAAAAATATTTAATTGACAATAACTGGTAGTACTGTTTCTCACGGAAGTTTTCGCATACCCCTCAATATTCTCAGCTTCCGGTAGTACACAAATGTTCTCTTCCAAGGCAGACGGAGGTGCTAGCTAGCTGCTAGCGTCTGCTCCTCTCCGCTGTCTGATCTCCCGTTAGTACTAACTTGCCATTATAAGAAAAACACAAATATATATGTGGTCGGTTATTTGCGAGAAAATGATCATTTTCTATAAAAATGAGTACATTTTCATCATAACTAACTTATCACAAATAATTATTTTTCTTACCGTGTTAGGGGCATATCCTTCCTAATATATCTCGGCCCCTTAAGCCCCCTTTCGAGTTTCTTTCATATTGTTTTGATCTCTTATTACCTTTAGAGGGAGATTGAAATACAAAGAGCCCTACTATGTATAGAAATAGATCTCACAAACTAATATGCCTAGAAATGATATGTTAGATTCACTTTTTAACAAAAATATAGATAAGTACTAATATGACCTCTTTCACCATAAATAGGTACCATACCCAAGTAGACCACACGGCCACTAGCATGCGTGCATGGTATCAACATGTTTCACCACGTCTTGGAAACAAAAAGGTGCAATTTGTTCGGTTGCATGCAGAGCCTAGTTTGTGAGCAGAAAAGGTGCAGACAAAAAGTTTGCTTTACTATTACTCGAGCGAAGCTCAACCCGTAAGTTCGCCAAGTGCTCAAGGTCCGCTCGATTAAAGAATAGACAGATTGTTCGCTCAAGGTTCACATGATATTGGGCTCAAGCGAATCACTAACCCTAGTGTTCGCTCAAGAGGCCCTCGACAAATCGCTCGAGCCAATGTTCTATTGGCTGTGTTCGCTCAAGACACGCACAAAACTCGCTCTAGTGAAGAACCCAGTTTTTCCGTTTAGGGTTTTCAACGCTGTTTTCACTATATATATATATATATATGCAATGTTTGTTCTCTTGTGGGTATGTTCAACAAATCAAAGCGAACAAAAGAGGTAAAGGTATAAGAGCATATTGCGAGAGTGAAAAAGCCTTAGAGAGATTGTATGAGATTATATGAGTAGAGTGGTACTCTTGTAACTTACTGTATGTGATTGTAATCTTCTTTGGAATAAAATCTCCTGCAGTTTTGTGGGCGTAGGAACGTTGCTGAACCACGTTAACTTTGTGTAGTGTGATTGTTTGCTTTTATTTTGTTTGTTATTGTTGGTTCTAGTATTAAGAGCAAAGTTTCGGATCTGAGGGAGAATGATGGCTAGAGACGAATTGAAAGCACTTGGGATCAAGAAGTTTGACAGCACTGACTTCAGGTATTGCAAGATGCAAATCGAGGATTACCTCTATGGGAAAAGACTCCATCTTCCATTATTGGGGAAGAAGCCAAAGAGCATGGACGATACTAATTGGAACCTGTTAGATTGACAGGTTCTGAGGTCATTCGGCTGACACTATGAAGATCGGTTGCACACAACATTATTAAGGAGAGGACCACAATGGATCTCTTGATAGCTCTATCTGGTATGCATGAAAAGCCGTCGGTAAATAACAAAATGTATCTGATGAAGAAATTGTTCAATCTGAAGGTATGTCTATGAATTTAATACGATCACAAATCAATTGTCTTTTGTAGAGATTGCGTTTGATGATGAGATTAGAGCATCGATTATGTTGGCATCATTGCCAAATAATTGGAGGTCATGAAGATAGCAGCAAGTACTTCAACCAGCAAGATGAAACTAAATTATGATGAGGTACATGACATGATTCTTATTGAGTAGGTACATAGAAGAGATTCTGGTTTTCAGGTTCGGGTTTAGCCCTGAACATTGACTATCGGGACAAGAGACACGACAAGTCAAATTCCAAGAACAGGGACAGGAGCAAGTCGAGATCTAGGATGTAACTTGGTGGAGTTATGACAATTAGGAAAGTACTGATGATGACGCTATGAACGTGGTGACTGAAGAAATACAGGACGTTTTAATTCTTGCATTGCCCAATCTGGCTGATGATTAGGTGTTGGATTTAGGAGCTTGATTCTATAGCATCTCACATCGAGAGATCATGCAGAACTATATTGTTGGTGATTTTTAAAAGATGTATAAGGCTGATGGAGAGGCAAGGCACTGGATATAATGGGAGTAGGCGATGTGCACATTGCACTTCTGAACAAAAGTGTATGGACTTTACAACAAGTTAGCCATGTTCCAGATCTGAAGAAAAGCCCAATCTCTGTGGGACAGCTCGATGACAACAATCATACAGTAGCATTTTCTGGAGGAAGCATGGAAGGTTACAAAGGGTGTGCCGGTCTTGGCAAGTGGAAAGAAATCTAACACTATATATTTGATATAAGGGTCAAGTGATGTGCAAGAAAAAATAGGAGTGCAAAAGAGCAGGATTGGTCATGTGAATCAAATGGTGAAGCAAACGAGAGTCAGTTTTGTTGTTCCTCATGTACGCCTGGGGAAATCTCTCGAGACCATGGGGTGGAGCAAATGTGTGAGACACGGGAGCAAAGTCTCTAGTGTTCCAAGGAAGTCTACACCTATAGTTGATGCTTGCATAATTGCCAGGACGACCAAACATTCACGGTGGACACCTACCTTGAGTTATATCCTTCTGATAGGAAGTGGTGAACCACGAAAGAACAGAAAAATCTTACGAGGAGGGAGATCTAGTAAGTGGAAGTTGGCTAAGGTTGTCAAGGTCGATTTGAGACCGGATATTCCTAGTGCAGTGAGAGTTATGAGTGGATGTGTTGACTAAGGGCGATGCACGTGAGAGACCGAAGTCTGGCTCGACTTTAGTACGTCTTCTGTCTTGAATACGAGAGCTATGAGCTACAAAGGTGATATATGGCTTGTGCTACGAACAATGACTGGCATGTGGAGAACCAGTCTCCTAGTGAGAGATTGTAGGATAGCATGTGGAGCCTGATTTGTGAGTAAAAAAGGCACAGACAGAAAGTTCACTTAATTGTTGCTCGACCTGGCACTCAAACAAAATTCAACCCGTGAGTTCGCTCGAGGTGCACTCGACAACGAATTCAAACAAAGATCAAATAGATTGTTCGCTCAAGGTTCACGTGATGCTGAGCTCAAGCAAACACTAGTGTTAGTGCTTTACACTAACACTAGTATTTGCTCGAGCAGCACTCGAGCAGTACTCGACATACCGCTCAAGCCAATGTTCTATTGGTTGTTCGCTCGAGACACGCTCTTGACACCCACTTGAGCAAAGAACCCAGTTTTTCCATTTAGGGTTTCTAGCGTCGTTATCACTATATATATATATATATAATGTTTGTTATCTTGTGAGTATGTTCAGCAAATCAAAGTAAACAAAAGAGGCAAAAGAGTGAGAACATATTGAGAGATTGAAAAAGGCCTAGAGAGTGAGCATTGAGATTGTGAGTAGAGTAGTACTCTTGTAACTCACTGTGCGTAACTGTAATCTCCTCTGGAATAAAATCTCCTGCAACTCTGTAAACGTAGGTACGTTGCCGAACTACGTTAATTTTGTATTTTGTAATTATTTACTTTTATTTTATTTGTTGTCGTTGGTGAAATAACACATTCTACATCCATTTTTGTTAGGAGCGTTGTACTCCTATTATCTATGATGTGATATAAGAGTTTGATGATAATCTCATTGACATGTTTATTCCGAGTACTACGTACTAACATAAACCTACAACATGATGAGGAATCTCAGAATCTAAACATAGTACGTCTTTACTTAAACTGTGAACCCATGTAATGCTCCCCCACTTCACGGATCGGATCATATAATCATCAACTTTTTATTGATAGGACGTGCATGGCTCCTAAAAATTATTTGCACCAAATTAGTATTTGAACCATAAATCACCGGAAATGAACATACATGCCACAAAAACTAAGGCTATTACCTTTTGGGGTTCTCTCTTAACATTATCAAGAGAAAGATATCGGCTTTACTTTTTATGAGTTAAAACCTAAATTTTAATTAATTTGTTTCCAATTTCTTGTTTTATAATTACAGAATTGGGGTAATTGTTGAGATTCCTCTCCCCCTTCCCCCGTATAATCTTTGATATTTTGAACATGTCATCGTCAATTGCCAAAAAAAAAAGGGAAGAAAAGTTGAATTTGAGGGAGATTTCTTTTAATTCATAGTCCCTGAGTATCCATTGATCACTCTCATTGACATTCCGATAGCAACATTTAACGTTCCATTGGATTGCAAAATGCAAACATCGACGCGGTTAGTACTGCATAAAAATATATAAATTAAAACGTAAAGATAAGCTTACATATATAATCATTCAAATTGATATCAAGTTTGTAGCTTTGTGTTCAAAAACCATTGACCAGGTCTTTCTCCTTTCCTTTTTTTTTGGCATTGACTAAGGTCCGTTTGAAAATTGAGATGAAATGAGATGAGATAATTTTAGATTAATTGAGTAAAAAATTATTAGAATATTATTTTTTAATATTATTATTATTTTTAGATTTGAAAAAGTTGAATTATTTATTATATTTTATGTGAAAATTTAAAAAGATTATAATGACAAGATGAGATCGTTTATCTATCCAAACAAGTCTTAAGTCTCCGAATCACTACTCATGGATGGTTATATTGTTTTAGTCTAAGTTAGCCTAATATATAGATATTAATTGTGAAAGTTTTTCGATAAAAGCTTCAATTTGGTACTTTTTGAAAAAGTAGATTTTCAATTTTTTTTTAAGTGATTAAAACACTTTTCATAAATTTAGATCATTTTTTCTTCAAAAAAATTTTTAAACTTAAAAGTATTTTTTAAATTTTCAAACTCAATTCCAAATAGGTTCTAAGTACCTACTTCTGCTCATGTTCTTCTTGGTTAATTATCTCGCCGGCCGGCGATGGGAAGAGTTAAAACACAAAGGAACAAATTAAGAGATCGATGCACATATTTCAACTGGAAATTAGACCTCTAATTTAATTAATTAGGTCAATAAACGTTAATTCCTCCCCAGTTAGGACCTGTCCAGATATTACATACCCACCGATATTAGAGAGAGAATTATTACTACATCTAGCTAGAACTGTCTATTATTCTCTCTTTGTTTTTTCTTCTGAGAATAGAATATATTAGAAGTACTCCTCCTCATGTATATATGTTAGTTGATCTCCTAGAACATTGACCCTTACCCAGATTTTACCTTCTTTTTTTCTTTTTCTTTTTTTTAATTCTTCTTACGCAATTTCAAAAGTTTAAGCAAGCTTGCTAAGCCGGCCAGATCATCGGACAGATCATCCATGCATTACTGTCACAATTTAAGAATGTTGTATATGTTATTAATAATTAGTTAGTCATTTCCCTTGTTGGACCGTTGATATAGAGTGTATATATATGTACAAACTTCTTCAGTCCCATTAGTACTTATCAACTGATTAAAAATAACTTCTTTTACTAGTCAAAAGGCTCGTATAAGTCAAAAGTCAAGATGACAACTTTTAACTTTTATCTTAATTCATTTTATTTTAATTCATTATCCAAATCTCTTATTAGTCAGTTGAGCCGTACGTAGTTTAGACTCACTACAAGAAAGCTGCTTATTTATGACTAATTATTTTTAACGAAATGATTATTTTCAGTTAAAATGAGTCTGTTTTCGGCACAAATATTCCTTTTGGTCACAAAGAATAGTCACAAATATCTATTTTTTTTTTGTAGTGACTCTAACCCCACTAAGAAATTCAATGAATTCTTAAGCAGTTAGGCTAATACTAATAGTCTGAAGTAAATCAAGAATCATTATGCCGATAGCCTCCTTTGGTGCTAAACCATAAATTAATTAAATTGGTGTTAACTATATATACTTGCTATGAGCTAGCTGGCTAGCTGGGTGACTATATAATCTCTCTAATTAAGCTGCCCAGGATAGTATCATCCTGTTCATATTTATGCCATGCATGTTATGATCATTCATAGAGTCTTGATGATCATCAACTGATAGCAATTATTTTTTTGCAATTACTGTTCATATAAATTAGGTGATTGTCCAGTTTTCCTCGTTTCTAGACGGTAAAACTAAATCAAGGAGAATGAGACCAGGGCACATAAAGGTCATTCATTATCCTAAGACATTTTTTGTTTTTGAAATAAAAGTTAAAATTGAATGAAATATTATTAGAATATATATTTTTTAATATTATTATTTTTTTAGAATTTGAAAAAGTTGAATTTTTTATTTTATTGTATATGAAAATTTAGAAAAATTATAATGATTAGATAGGATGAAATAAGAAATGTTGTGAAAACAAATGAAACGAATTTACAGACTTGTGCTATATATATAATTGGTCAATGATCTTGCCGGGAATTCCAATTTTTGAGTCCAAAATGGTGGGTTTGCCGGCCTGTGACCGTATGATCCCAAAATTTGAACAAGCTAGCCAATGTAGCCATGATCAGCTACGTACCATGGACGTTTAAGATCAATGAACCTCAAATGGGATTTTGGAATTGACCCGGAAATCAGCCCTACTTCTGGAATGGAATCATGACCACTACTTCCCCTTTCTGTTCATATGTTTGAATTCATTTTGTGTAATTTAGACGCACTTGGATTCGAAGTCTTCTTTGTGCCACCCCCACCCTCAAGAAGGGGCACCGAGTATGACCTTCTTTCCTTCATGCTATGATAACTTTTTCCATATGAATATTGGCTCGTGCTCCAAGGGGTACGTACCATCCAACTTGATTGACTTTTGAGTGCTTGTTATTTTAGCTTCCGTGCAGGCGCAGGAAGTAGAGATTATTTCAGGGCAAGTTTGACTTAGGAGGTTGAGATGTGTTGCGTTGAGTTAAGTTGAAATAATAAAATATTATTAAAATATTATTTTTAAATATTAAAATTATTTTAAAATTTAAAAAAGTTAAATTATTTATTATATTTTGTATTGAAATTTGAAAAAATTATAATGATGAATTGAGATGAGTTGAAAAATTTTCTCAAAAACAAATGTCTCTGGTGGGTGTGACTTTCTATTCGAATTTGGTTTACGGTGTGACTTTCTATTCGAATTTGGTTTACGTCCTATTAAAATTTTACTGGATACATCCTGTTTGAAAAAATGAATGGACAATTTTCGATTCGAGTTTGGGTGTAACTTTCGGTGCAACTTTTCTAAGCTAACCATGAAGTACCGTTAAATCCAGGGCAATAACAACAAACAAATTCCAGGCAACATCACAAACCATTAGTTCTAGAACAATTTTCACTTTCAAAGGAAGTCATTAAAGTCTAGGTAGATTAAATAAATGGAAGACATTGGTTTGTGGCAGTACTCATCCAATTATATCTAATATTGTCTATCTGACAGCTACATTCGGTCGCAATTAGACCCCAATCCCAAATCTTCATGGTCCAACTGATGACTACTCCACCTCCCATCACATTTCCACAATTGTATAAATTTCCAAGAAGGCTCGAGAGGTTATATGCTAATATAACTCTTTATACTAGTCGATCGCAGGAGTTTAAGGTTGTCGCAAGAGTTCGATTTAATTATTTATATTTTATCTTAATTAACACTCATCTCACGTGTGACTCAAACGATTGAGGTTGTATTTAGATATTGAATTGAGCTCAACTGAGTTGAGTTCTTTATAAGTAATAGTGAATTAAGTAGTGAAGAGAATTATGTGGGACTCATTTCAACTGAGTTTAAAATATGTTTGAATGTTAAGATGACTTTAATAATTTTTATGAGAAATTGAAAAATGTTGTAGATCCCACGTATAAAAATGTTTTAAATTGAAAAAGGTTGTAGATTTCACGTGTAAGAAAGTTTTGAATTGGTATGAGTTTAGTAATTTGAGAGTTTTTGGATGTTAGACTCATCTTAAAAATAGACTAAACTTAAACTCAATTGAATTCAGTAACCAAACGAAGCCTAAAACTCAGATAAATTTAAGTACATAAATAATTGTAGAAGTCTAGGGTATATAAATAATGTCCAAGCCTTTAAAAAAAAAAGTGACTCATTAGAAAAAACTCCTTTTTTATTTTTATGATGAGTCTTACTTTTTTTTAAATTGTCTGCATTGAATTTGTATGGTGTGAACTTGTATCTAGCATTATTTATAAATACATAACACACTGTATTGAATATGTTATATATATATATATATATATATATATATATATATATATATACTAGTAAGGCATAATGTGCTAATGCACGTATGCCTAGTTGCAAAAACTTGTTAAAAGTAGAAGTTTTTTGTAAAAACATGTAATAAGAAAAAACAGACTAAAAAATATAGTTATGAAATGTAATAGAATGTAATATCTGATAAATTTATATATATGATAATAAAGTAAATTTTACATGACTATCTGTTAATCCACAATAAGTCAAAAAATGAGAGTTTAAATGTATACAAATTCTCGAATTTAACTACAAATGGATAGAGTTTCATCTATATTTTAATATTTTGTCCTTGATCATAAAAAACATCACATATGTTATCTGCAAAATATCTATCACATATGTTTTATTTAGTTATATGACGGAAAAATTTAATAAGAAAATTTTAATAAAAGTTTAAATTAATAATAAAAATATTAATAGTAAAATTTTATTACGAATTATAAAATAGTGAAACATAATTAAAACAGAAAGTTAACGTGTACTATCTATTTATATTCATACTATGCCCTACATATATTAAAAGTATAAAGAAAATATTTAAATAAAAAAATAAAAAATTTTTTATTAGAATTTGAAAATTAAAATTAATGTTAATGATAATTTTGTTAGGTTTCTATATATATATATATATATATATATATATATATATATATATATATAATATATATATAAAAGAGAGATGGGATGAATTCATTTGGTTATGGGACAAAACGTTTTTCAATTATGGATTATAATTAAAGATTATTGAAAAAAAAATTGTTTTAATTTTATCTTCTTTATGAGAAGATAATTTGTTAGTAATTATTAAACATTTATTCATAAATATGTAAAAGAAAAATTCCAACATTATATAAATTTTCAAAAAATGAAAAAAATAAAAATTTTCTAATATATATTAATATATTCTAGATCATATTATTCAGTGCTACAAATAATGTTACATCACTGCGTTACTTCAAAGGCAGTAAACTAAACCAGATCATCTTAATTTACTTTAAAAGTTTTCATAACCCTTTTTAATATTACTAAAACAAAAGCACAATAAAAAATAATAACAATGAAAAACATTAATTTATTTAACATTTTCACACTTGGCTAAATAAAATAGTAATAATGACATATTATATTTTTAAATTATTAAGAAGTTATAATTTATTTCCTTATGAAAATTTGTAATTATACTAACCAAGCTACTATTATTATTCTTATTAAAAAGAAGAAATAATGAATTATAGAGAAAAAATTCAGTTCATCATCTCCTATACTATATAGTAACATGTGATTTCTCATTTTCACCATTCAATTTAAACATATACATTGAAGTTTAAATATGTGTGTTTACACATCAAGAAAAAAAATATTGATAACTATTGTGCAAAACATCACATATGTTCTGTGCAAAAATATGAGAAATAAGCTACCAGTCAATTTACAATGAACAACAAAATGATAATTTAAATTCATACAATTTTTCAATTTTAAATATCAATGGACAGAATTTCATTTCTATTTTAAGATTTTATTCTTGATCATAATAAATATCACATATGTTATGTGCAAAATATTGACAACTATAACATAGAAATTATAATAATGTGTTAATTTTAAACTTAGAAAGTACATTACTAAGTGTTAAATAATTTAATCCTATAATTATATTTTATCAGTTAGAACTACAAAAAAATAATTTGAACAAATTGTAATACATTAAAAATTTTGAAAGTTAAATTTGGATTAGTTATTAAAGTACAAATTAAAGGAAAAAAAAATAGTGGAAAGAAATAAAATTTATTTTTTTAAGATTTTATTTTGAATAAACTCAATCTTTATTCAAAAATATGTAAAAGAAAAATTCCAACATTATATAAATTTTCAGAGAAAAAAAATTAAAAATTTTCTAATATATATTAATATATTCTAGACCATATTATTCAGCACTACAAATAATGTTAAATTATTGCATTACTCTAAAGGCAGTTTAGTTCTTAGTTTAAGAATGTAAACCAAATTATTTTAATTTACTTCAAAAGTTTTCATAACCCTTTTTTAATATTACTAAAACAGAATTACTATAAAAAATAATAAAAATGAAGAACATTAATTTATTTAACATTTTCACACTTGGCTAAATAAGATAGTAATAATGACATATTATATTTTTAAATTATTAAGAAGTTATAATTTATTTCCTTATGAAAATTTGTAATTATACTAATGAACCTACTATTATTGCTCTTAATAGTTATAGTTGGATGCGTATGTTGTATATTTGTTATTTCCAAAATAAATGTATAATATGTTAATTTTAAAATTCAAAACTATAGTGATAAGTATTAAATAATTTAATCATATATTTTATAAAGTCTCATCTTTGACATTTAAAAAAAATTAAATATATTATAGTATATTAGAATCTGTATATCTACCTGAAATAGTGTAATTAGTTTTAAGTTAAATAATAAAATATTCAATTTATCCGAAAATGGAAAAAAATATTTAAGTTTATTTCCTAATAAATCATTAAACAAAAATCATTAATAAAAGGGAAAACAATTCAATTCGATATTTACATAATTCAAAATTATTGAAAATAAAATGTTGCACAATATTAAAGTTTAATTTTCAAGATTTTGGTTTTTTATTAAAATTTTATGAAGAGTTGGTATCAATTTGGAAAATAAAAAATACTATAGTCCAATTGTAAAGCTCAAACCAATTTGTAACATCACTCATTTTTCATATCTAAAGCTTAAGAGCAGTGCTACACCCTTCGAGATGGTTTTGATAAGGACAAAAAAAATTATTTTTTTGATTTTTTTATTCAATTTTTTATATCCTTAAACATTAAAAAAAAATTCACAATATCATTAAAAATATTTTCTTATAATAACGAGATGAGATAAGATAAATTGATAGTGTTTCTATATCTAAGTGGAACCTAAAATCAGGGGCAAAATAGGAAAAATATTATTGGGCGAAAAAACTGTTCACGGCAGCTTTGATTCGCTCGCGGCGGTTAATGGCGGCACGATAGGAGCTGAGATTGGAACGGGAGGAACGCCAGACGGAGGGGAAGAGAATGGACCGGGCGGTGTTGGCCACGCCGGCGTGCGGCGGCGCACTGGAGGGGACGAAGAAATGGGCCGGCCTCGGCTTGGATTTGCTCGTGGCGGTTAACGGCGGTACGATAGGGGCTGAGATTGGAAGGGGAGGGACGCCGGTCGGAGGGGAAGAGAATCGCCGGGGTGATGTCGGTCACGCCGGCGTGCGGCGGTGCTCTGCAGGAGACGAAGCGGACGGGGGAGGGGAATGTGGCAAAACGGAAATTTTGGAATACAACCAGGGGCAAAATGGAAAAAAGTTAGGGATAAAACGGAATTGAGAAACAAGAGCAGGGGCAAAATAGGAAAAAAATGTTAGACGAAATACTGTTCATACTAGATTCGCACTTTATATATAAGTAGATATGACACTTTTCACACCATTCATATCACATTATTTGATATATAATTAAATTTTAAAATTAAAATCTTACCACGTAAAATTTAAACAATGTGAATGGTATATTCTCTGCACTGAGGTAGAAGCACTCGTTGAAATAACTTGTAACAGAGTGCTTATGAATTGTTGAAGGAATAACATTATTGAAGGAGCTGGTCAAATATGTGTAGAAGGTACTCGAGTAATTTCTCAAGAGCGCCGTCGATCAGTCTCGAAATAAGTTAAGAAAACAGAAAAATAATTAATCATCAACTTTTTGACTATATATATATATATTTATTGTGTGTGTTTGATGACCAAAACTCCAGTCTCCCAACGAGAAGCACAGAAAGTAAGAACCAATCAACGAAGTTGTATTTCCACCGGTGGAAAAGATGAAACGTATGAATTGGTAAAAAATAACACACTGAGGTTGATTTGTTGGCCATTATGCTGTCTGAAAGTGGAGGTGGAGATGAGCCTAATACTTAAGGTTATGCTTGGAAGATGAGATAAGATGAGAATTTTTAAAAATTTTGTAAATAGTGTTAAGATGAAAGTTTAAAATATTATTTTTTAATATTATTATTGTTTTGGGATTTGAAAAAGTTAAATTAGAATTTGAAAAAGTTGAATTATTTATTATATTTTATATGGAGATTTGAAAAAGATGTAATGATGAGATGAGATAGAGATGAGATGAGATTTCTCATCTTTGTTTCCAAACATAACCTAATTGTGAGGACTGTTGAAGGTTGGAAGCCCCGGATTTTGATTACAACGTCATCATGTAATGATCACCATTACATCATCATTGTGGGTCGCACATTTTTCGCATTTTTTTTTCATATATTCTTTTAAAAAATTATTTGTTCAGGTTTAAGGTTTGTAAGCCATGCGCAGATTCTTGAAAAAAAAAAAGTGTAAAATTTACTTAAAAAAATCTATTCTTTTTTTTATGATGGGTCTTACTTCCTTTTTTTTTTTTTTTTTTTAAAATACTGAGATTTACACGTCATACGTATGTAGAGTGATTTGAAATTGTAGGGTATACAGCAGAGTTACAAGAACATATAGCAACTATAGAACAATGGACATAACATTAGAAACATTAATTGAAAAAAAAAATGAGGAGATGATTATGGAAGTGCAAATGTAACAATTGGGAAGATGAGCCGGCAAATTTGAATGGGCTGCTAATTTCTTGTTTGCCCAATATATTAAAATGACCAAAATGATGTCTAAGGTCCAGTTTGGATATAGAAATATTATTAACTCATCTCATCTTATTTTATCATTATAATTTTTTTAAATTCACTTATAAAATATAATAAACAATTTAACTTTTTCAAATCTTAAAATAATAATAATATTAAAAAATAATATTATAACAATATTGTATTCAATTCATCTAAAATTATCACAATTCATCTCACCATCCAAAAGTCCTAAGAGAAAAAGAGCACATACTCGACCATCCCATATGCACTAACGAACTAAAATCAATGAAAATCAATTGATCCGTCTTTTCAACCCCACAATTGGGGAAGCTAAAGCCTAAGGCCTAGTTTGGAAAGTAAAAGTTACATATCTCATCTTATCTCAATATCTAAATACTATAAATATAAATATTTTTTAATTTTAAATATTTAACTTTTTCATTTAATCACTATCTAATCATTACAATTTTTTCAAACTTCCAAACAAAATATAAAAAATAATGTAATTTTTTTTAAATCCCAAAATAAAGATAATATTAAAAGATTATATCCTAACAATATTTTAACTTTATAATAATTTTATTCAATTTTTTTCTTCTTTCTCAAAATCTCATAAAACATTTCAATTCAAACAATTTCATTATTATTCACATATCATCTCATCTCATCTCACTATCTAAACGGGACGCAAAGCCACTCTCATTTTCGTCTTACTAAATAAAATGTTAACACTTTTCGTAATACTTGAATCATCCTTTATTTTTTTTAAAAAAATAAATTCAAAAGTTGATAAATAATGACATCTCATCGTAACGGGATAAGATTAGAATGATGTGTAGTTTGTCAAATTTTCCTATACTAAATAACATTGCAAACGACTCCAAAAATCAATTATAATGCCAATGTCTTTACATATATAATCACGTTAACTAATAAAAAAAGTGCAACATGCTACTTACCGTGAGATCTATTATATTTATAAAATGGCGCTAATTGAGGGGAGGTAAGAAATAAGATGATGTGAATCCAATAATAACCTTAGAATAGAATAACTCTTTTTGTCATTTGTAGAGAAAATAGATCACAACAATTTCTAAATGAAGTTACTAAATTCAACATGAAAACCCAAGCCAACATGCAAACAGAATGGGTCTGTCTTGTCTTTGCCAAAAGGGCCTCAAGTGGCCCCTAGAACTAGAAGAAGAATTCCAAGCTTAGCCCAAGGGGGGAGAGTGTTAGGGTGCGTTTGGTTGTTGAAATGAGTTGAGTTGAGTTGAGTTTAGATAATAAAATATTGTTAAAATATTATTTTTGAATATTTTTATTGTTTTGAAATTTGAAAAAGTTGAATTGTTTATTATATTTTGTGTTGAGATTTGAAAAAATTGTAATGATGAGTGAGATGAGATGAGTTTGGTTAAGGAACCAAACGAAGCCTTAACCGCTCATTCATGGGGGGAACCTGTTGCCGCCTTTTCTCTTCGATTCAAACGTTCAAAATCTACCTGTCCTTCAAGTGAAAGACCTCTTTCTTCGATCTACACTCTCGCTGTTCCAGGCGTTTCAAATTTTTTCGACTTTCTCATCCCAAATCACCTTCTAGCTCCTTTCAATGGATCCCAATCCGACCCCATTTCCAGGTACGTGAGTTTGTTTTTACTTTACTTTTTTGGGTTTTGGTTAGTAATCACTCATATTTACTCGCTAACGCAGGCAAATCTCATCCTTTAAAACCGAAACCTAGCAGGAAAAGTTCTGTAGTTCCAAAGACTGTTGCCAATGCACTTCCAATTTCCAGGTAATCGACTAATACGACGTTGTTGTTCTTTTTTTTCCCCCTTTTTTGGGTTTCTTTTTTACCAAAGTTTCTGATGCTCTGTCTCTAGTAAGAGGAGGGTGTTTGGAACGGTCCGCAATGGAAACTTATCGGCAAAAACTGCAACCCAGAAACCTATTATCAAATCCCCAAGTGGTTTTGCTGAAAAGCAACCTAAATCGACCCAAAACACTCCGAAACCTATGCGTTCGGCCACGGTGGAGAAGAAGTCCCCTGCCATTATCAAACCCTCAAGTGAATTCGCTGAAAAGCAACCTAAATCGACCCAAACCACTCCGCAACCTGCGGAAACTGCCGCAGTGGAGAAGAAGTCCCCTGCCACTATCAAACCCTCCACTGGTTTACGTGAAAAGCAACCTAAATCGACCCAAGACTCTACACAAACTGCGGATACTGCCGCGGTGGATAAGAAGTCCCCTGCCATTGTCAAAACATCCAGTGGTTTCGAGGAAAAGCAACCTATATCGACCCAGAACACTACGCAAACTGCGGACACTGCCGCGGTGGAGAAGAAGTCTCCTGCCATTAACAAAACCTCAAGTGGTTTCGCTGAAAAGCAACCTAAATCGACCCAAAACACTCCGCAACCTGCGGACACTGCCGCGGTGGAGAAGAAGTCTCCTGCCATTAACAAAACCTCAAGTGGTTTCGCTGAAAAGCAACCTAAATCGACCCAAAACACTCCGCAACCTGCGGACACTGCCGCGGTGGAGAAGAAGTCTCCTGCCATTAACAAAACCTCAAGTGGTTTCGCTGAAAGGGAACCTAAATCGACCCAAAACACTCTGCAACCTGCGGAAACTGCCGCGGTGAAGAAGAAGTCCCCTGCCATTATCAAATCCTCAAGTGGTTTCGCTGAAAAACAACCTAATTCGATCCAAAACACTCCGCAACCTGCGCGAACTGCCGCGGTAGAGAAGAAATCTCCGGAGAAGGCAAGACCCAGATTGAAGAAGAAGATCGTTTCCTTTCCGGACCACGTTGAAGAAAAAGCCGCAAACACTGTGGAGGCAGTAAACGCTATTGCGCCGCGGACTCCGGTGGCGTCGGCTTCTTTAACTAGGCCAAAAATCCCAGGCACGCCGTACCACAGTGCTGAGAATTGCAGCAAGTGCCGATTCGATAGGCTGGAGACTTCGTCCTACTGGCTTAATCAGATCAAGTTGTCGGAGTCCGTCGGGAAGCATTTCGTGTCGGCTGCTTTCTTTCGCCTTGCCTTTGAATCCAAAGCAGAGGTTTGCTTGTTTTCTTATAAAAAGTCGTGTTTATCTTCCCAAAGTTTGTGCCTTTAGTCTTCCAATTCAATAGGGTTGATTGCAATCATTGTTTAATTTATTTGTTTGGCAAGAAAGAAACTTCAATATTGCTAGCAGTTAATTTTATTGGTGTTGATGGTCTTAGCCTTTGAGGAACCTCCGTGTTGAGCTGAAGAGGTATCTGGCACGCCATGGGTGCCTATCCGAGCAGACAGAGTGGAGAGTAGTTTCTGATAGCTATGGATTATCCAAGCACGGAAGCAACACCGGAGGGGTGGATTCAGGTATGGAACAATACGGGATGTCCGGCACCGCAGAGACAAATGGTGATCAAGGTGACATGCAGGGACAGACAGATGAAGGAACATCTTCTTGAAGAGCCTCGTTCATACCTGAACGAACTAAAGTCTGTCAATGTCTATGAAACATGTTCGATTGACGACTTATCTAGACTCTTCATTAGACCTTAATTTCTGTTGAATTGATGAGAAATATTGTATAGTGTATTGGGACAATACAGAGTTCAAGAGCTTAAGCTAATAGCTAGGTCTGGGTCCAATTGTGTTGTTTTATAAACTTATGAACACTTGCAATGACTTTCATTTGCATGCGTGGATATCTTTTGTGTCTGTCTGTATGTATACTTATATGTAGCAAAGGGAAACATTTTTCAGCACCCAATCAGGTGGGACGACTACATTATTTTCTGACGTCCCTTTTACATTGTAGTACGGGAATTTTCATGGCTAATTCTTGGGTTGCCATTGCTTGACAAGAGATAGTGAAACAAATGCAATGGTGAGTAAAAAGAATGGACAGTACTAGAGATGTGAACACTAATATTGGGTTGAACATTATATAAGGGAAGTTGACACAAAGCAAGAATAATGGACAATATTTCAGTAAATATTCTGTGTAATACCGAAAATCATGCCATGTATTTTCTGTAATTAATACTCTGTAACTGATGAAGATCTAGTCATAATGTTTGTATATTTCCTTAGATAGAATAAGAACCTTGTATAAAAAGTCCTGGAAGAATCAATACAAATTGTGTTACAGTTTCCATTGATATCTCTTGCAATATCCTTTTTCTATACATTAAACTTAGGGTGTGTTTGGTTGTTGAAATGAGTTGAGTTGAGTTGAGTTTAGATAATAAAATATTATTAAAATATTATTTTTGAATATTTTTATTGTTTTGAGATTTGAAAAAGTTGAATTGTTTATTATATTTTGTATTGAAATTTGAAAAAGTTGTAATGATGAGTGAGATGAGTTAAGTTTGGTTGGATAACCAAACGAACCCAGGTTTCGTTTGGATGCCAAACTCATCCCAACTCATCTCAACTCATCATTATAACTTTTTCAAATTCCAATACAAAATATAATAAATAATTCAACTTTTTCAAATTCCAAAACAACTTTAATATTTAAAAATAATATTTTAATAATATTTTATCATCTCAATTCAACTCAACTTAACCCATCTCAACATAATATTCTAAATCTTTGAAGAAACTCAGCTCGGCTCGATTCATGCTGATGTTAAGCGGGTCGAGTTTGTAGAAAAAAGACATTTGAACTCGATTTGAGTTGGAATATGTTAATCAAACTTGAGCATTCTTATTCGAATTCGGCCCAACTTAATTCAAGTATTGACTACATAACTGCTGAAGGTAAACTTTAATTAGAAACTAAACCAAATGTTGTTCTTCATGATAACACAGGCCAGATTTCTTAATTCATGTGGGGCATCATAGTCTATTGGTCCCAATGTGCCACCCGATGTTTGTGTAATGTCGACAACATGCGATGGGGCCAATCACTGGGACTGTTAACACAAATCTTGATGAGATCTACTAAATTGCTTGTCCATATCGGACAAAATTATGTATACAGAAATCAGGTTCAATCACTTAGGCACAATCAGACACCTAATCAACTTAAAAAAAAAAAAAAGATTACTCATATTCTTAGGGTTGCAAATAAATAAGATTACTTGATAAGTCTTTCCTAATTGATGGGTAAACTTGAAATCGGCTTTATTCGTTTATCTAATGAGTCGTTATGTAACTTATATGAAACTCGACTCGAATGACTTCATCTTTATTATTTTTGTTGATGCTGTGTTTCGCGAGATTGGGCAATTTCACGCTCTTGGGGCCCTGTCTCTTTCTTGTAAGATGAAGAATAGGGGAGCTCGGGGGCCGTGGTATCTCTGACGCTCAAATTAGTTCAAGGTAGGAGATAAAGGGAGAAAATGAGAGATAGAGAGAATGAATGGAGAAGTATTCAAGAGTATAAGTAACCCCCATTCTCAGCAGAGAGAGGGGTATTTATACCTGGTCGGGTTAGGCTCCGAGGTGATCAGGGATTGGGTGTCCCATCTCTTAGCTAGGATCGGGTGTCCCTGCTAGCCTCCTACTTCCCGTCAGACCTGCCAAGCCTGATCAGGGTTGGCGCTAACACCCCAAGTGGGCATGTTGTTGCTTGCCAACTCTGGAGACGCATTGAATGCGGCATGGCCTTGCCACAGCATGCTCGCTCCTTTTTCATTAAAGGAGACGTGGTTCTGACAGGCTCGTTTCGGCTCCATTACATGAGGCATGGCCTTGGGCAGGCTTGTTCATCCTTTTGTGCCGTTTAGATGGCTATGTTAGGGATGTGGATGTTCCTAACGGTCGGCCAACTAGGGTGTCAAGCTGCCCTACTGTGTCAGGGTTGGGGATGCCTCTGACGGTTGGTCAAACATAATGCCAGATAGCACTGCCTCTCGTCCTCTTGTCAGGTCACTTTGCCTTGTGTCCCTCCTCCTGAGCCGACCCAGGCTGTCCCAAATCTTATGTGTGGGCTCGGGCCCTGGCCCTATCCTAGGCTCGGCCCCTGGGGGTTTCTCCCCTTACAGTAACCCGCGAATTTTTAGCACACATGTGTGGTGGGAATTTCTAGAGGATTTCCTTCTCCTTGCACTTAGTGCGTTGGATACGTCTGTTGCCCTTTCGATTCTCGGTCGTCGGTTCCTGTAGGTGTCTCCCTCGGCTTGCTCCCCCGTCACTCGCCTACTTCGTGTCATTTGGGCTCCCCGAGGCTACTTGCCGACGTCAATCAGTGCTGTCATCGCCTCAGTTTCCTTGTCACTACGTCTCCTGACTGTTGAGAAGGCCAGCGAACATCGGTCCACGCGCTGGACCCTTCATTGGCCTATACCCTCCAAGCATCTGACGTGACTTCCTTTAGTACTGTGTTGTCCCCTGTCGTTTGGGCTTCCTGAGGCCACCGATCCAAGTCATTAACTCCTGGTGTCGCCTAGATTCATGAAGCCCTTTGTCTCTGACGGTTATGTTGCATAGGGCACGTTTGCCTATGCCCCAAGCTCTCTATTGGTCCGTGCCCTTCACGCGACCATCACCACGCTCCACGTCTTTGTAGCCCTGTGCCATTCGGCCTTCCTAAGGTCACCAACCTGTAACATCAAACGATGCCTCAGTTCACGTGCGAGCCTATATAAGGCCTTCTCCTTCTTTAACCTTCGTCATTTGCTTCCTTCTCCCTTGCTATTTCCTTTTGCTTTCTTCCTCCCTGCTTTGAGGTTCTCTTCATCCTCCGTCGAGCCTACCGTTCTTGTCCTTTAGTTCCTTCATCATTCTCAGTCATGCCCTTTACTTCCATTCCCTTTGTTGTAAAGGCTCTGAAAGGTTCTTTGTCCTCCAAGCCTTTATACTTTGCTGAAAAAAGCTAGGTGTCGTCAGTTACTGTCGATGACCTTCGGGCGTTTCGGGTGAAGTACAACATTCCTTTATCAGTGAAGCTAGAGGTCCATGACCGCCTTGAGGCTCCCGTTGACGTCAACGGGATGGCGGGCCGCGTGGCTCTCTATCCCCTTATGTTCGTGAATGGGATCCGACTCCCTTTTTGCCACCCTATTCGCGACATCTTCCACTTCCTGGGGTTGGCCCATGCTCAAATTCACCCTAATGCCTGGCATCTCTTGGTGGCTAGCTGTATTATCTACTGGAGGGTGCTCAGTACTGGTCGGGAGGAGTATCCTGACTTGACGACTCAAGAGTTCCTATTGGTGTATCGGGCGCTGCGATTGGATGGGAGTCTGTGCAGTTTCTAGTCGCGCAAACTCGGGAGGCGCATCACCAGCTTTGAATTGCGTCATTCGCACATCAAGGACTGGTCTAAAAAATTCTTGTTCATCTCGGGCTCGAGATGGGAATACCCTGAAGGAGAACAAGATCACCAAGAGTTCTCTGTCCAAGTTGTATGGTCTTATGTCATGTTGTCCAATAGCTTGGTCATCAACTTATCCCGAAGGGAGGACGCTAGGTTAGTGGTTGTGTTGTCTTGGGTGTCAGCCCATCCCTATGATGCGGAAATTGACTCTGTGCAATCGGAGGTCAACATCAGGAGTTTCCTCACTTCTCCCCACCGTTCGTACGTCCTTGGTTGGGATTTTCTTATGGACTCTCCATCACCCCAGGGTTAGAAGAGCTCAAGTTCTCCCGCCGCTCGCAGAAAGGGCAAGCCTCCCAAGGTGGCGCACAATGAAGAAGGAGAAGCCTCGCTAGGCAGGACCTCCCGAGAAGCTGCTGGGGTGTCCGGAAGCGGTCATCTTGGGGGGGGGGGATAGAGAGACCAGGCTGCCCTCCCTTTACAAGACTCCAAGGGGAGAAGAGGGGAGTTCCCAGCAGGCTGGCCCTGACCATTCCAAGGTTTTGACTTCATCCCAGCATGCGCATTGCCCAAATGCCCCTACTCCTCCTGCCTGAGGGGCAACTCTGGTGTGAGTAGTGCCCCCGCCACTTCCACATGGGGCATAGTTTCCTTCCTGCCGCCAAAGCCTTATGCATTTGCCTCGACATCAGTTCTGCCAGCACCCACCATCTCGACATTTCTTACTGCAGATGAGGGAGAAGGTGAAGTCTTTTGGACCGTCTTTTTGGACAGATTTTCCGAACTAGACCCCTGCAGGGCCACAGCGATACACGCTCCCCTTTCTTTTGAAGAGTCGCTTGCCCAACAGACCACTCTGCCTGTACCAACCAGGGTCGAGTCTCTGGTTTCCCCTCCCACCAGGGCCTAAGATTTCCTTCTTCCTAGGTGGTGACACCTATCTGTTTTAGAACCATGTCTCCTATCTTGAATCCTCGGGGTTGGGCTTGTTTGTTAAAGTACCCCTCAACCTTCTGTTTGTTGCTTGCCGTCTGACTTGTTGCCTCTTCCCATCTCTCTTCTAGGAGGTCCAAGTTTTCTTTTAGTCCTTTATTATTGTGGTCTGGGTTAAAGTGTTGTATCTGATATGTGGGCAATCCCATTTCCGCCGGGATCACATCTTCAATCCTGTACACAAGGGCAAAGGGCATCTCTCCTGTACGGGTTCTGACGGATGTTTGGTAGGCCCATAGCACGATGGGGAGTTCCTCGGCCCATCTCCCCTTTTGATCTCCTAGCCTTTTCTTCAGAATGTTTAGTAGCGTCTTGTTGGTGGCTTCTACTTGTCCGTTTGCCTGTGAGTGTTTCGGAGATGGATACTTGATCTTAATCCTAAGCTCTATGCACCATTCCTGAAAATGGGAGCAATTGAACTGCCTACCATTATTTGAGCTATGAGGGATCTCGAATCGACAAACTATGGACTTCCATAGGAATCTCGTGATGGACCGGGTAGTGATCGTTGCCAATGCTTCTGTTTCCACCCTTTTCATGAAGTAGGCGACTGCCACCACTACAAACTTCATTCCTCCTTTGCCTTCGAGAAACGTGCCAATGAGGTTGAGTCTCCATTGTGCAAAAGCCCAGGGGGAGACAATAGAGGTCAACTCTTCTAATGGATAATGGGGAACTGGAGCGTGCTCTTGGCACTTAGAGCATTTCTTTGCAAAGTCCTCTATGGCCGAGAGAGAATTGGGCCAGTAGTACTTTGCGCGCGTCACCTGCGCTGCCAACGCTCTTCCACCCGAATAGTTCCTACATATTCTTTCATGTATCTCAGTCAGCATGTACTGGGCTTCCTTAGGCGAGATGCATTTCAAGAGGGGCTCGAAAAAACCTCTCCTGTACAGGACTTCTTCCACCAACGTGAAGCACGCCACTCTGTTCCTGACCTTCCTCGCCTCCTCCCAATCGCTTGGGACCAGACCTCATTCAAGGAGTTATGATGTCCCCCACCCATTTTGGCGTCTGCGATCGCTGGATTGTGGACACACCAATTACAATGGCTAGTGTGTCTATTGTCCGGACTATGGTGCAATCTGGGAGAGGTGCTTCTTCCTGACTCGAGGGAGCCTTCGCCAGGCGGTCTGTCTTGTGGTTTTCTCCCCTCAGGATTTGCTGGATGTGGAAATATCTGAAGAGGTTGTGCTCCTCTCCTACTTGCTGGAGGTACTTCTTCAATTTTTCACCTTTAGTGGCGAATTGTCCCGGGACTTGACCAACCACCACCTGTGAGTTGGCTCTTACTTCGATCTTGGTTGCTCCCAACAACTTGGCTACTGTCATCCTTGCCAGCAGCACCTCATACTCAGCCTCATTATTAGTGATTTTGAAACCAAGTTTGATTGCATAGTTGAGTTCTTCTCCGGATTCCGTGATTATATACATGGTCGTTGTGCCACTGACTACGCCTCTCGTCACCCCCTGGTCTATTAGGGTTTCCATTTCCTCCATCTTCCACTTCCTGGTGAAGTAATCCTCCATCCGATGGTTGTTAGTTTTGTGATAGGTGCAATACTTGGGGAGGGCTGAGTCCCACCGTCGCTCGCCCCACGGGCTTGGATCTCTTTCATTCTCCATGGCCAAGTTGGTGTGTATTTGCTGCCCGACCTTCCCTCGTGTGGGTTGTTCCTCTTTGCACTTTGGTTCGCTCGCCCTCTTGTTGCTACCTTATCGACTCCCTTTGCCATTTTGGCTAGCTGCCTTCTTACCTGCCTTGTCCAACTCTGTTTGTCGTGAGGCCGTCAGCGCCCAAAGCGTGTCTTCGGCGTTGATGAAACCGTCAGCGCAGTCCATGAACTCCCTTAATGAGGTTGGAGTCCTCCAAGCGATCTCCGCCATAAAGGGGTTGCGGGGCAAGATTCCCCCCCAGTAGTGCTGCCAGGGTGATTTTTTCATCCTAGTCTTCCATTGTCATGTGCTCCTTATTGAAATGAGAAAGGTAAGACTTCAAGCTCTCATTGTCTCTTTACTTTACAGCCAGGAAGTAGGCAGCAGGTCGCCTCCTCTCCTGACTCGCCATGAATTGTGTCAAGAAGAGCGGGGCCAGCTCAGTGAAGCTAGTGATGGTCCTGGGCAGTAGGGACTTGAACCATGCTCTCGTCGCCACCCTCAGTGTAAAAGGGAATGCCCTGCACGCGACCTTGCTTGGGAACCCATGTAGGGTCATAAGGGCTTTGAAGGTTTCCAAGTGCTCCTTTAACTTTTCGTACACATCGATGTGCAGAACTTTAAATCTGGGAGGGAGAGGGACCGCCATAACCCCGGCTCTATACTACAACTCAATGCTGGTGAGAAGTTGGTCTATTGTGGACGGCAGGCCCACTCATTTGACTACCTCTTCATACTTGTCCTCGAGTTTTTGAAACTCGAGGTCCATCCTGCGTCGTTCTTCCTCAGCCACTGCTGCCTTGGGGGGACAACATGTCTCACAGTTATGGCTTTGCCGGTCTCCCTCTGGTTCTTCACCGGCCATTCGCAAGGCGATATTTTCATGGCGAAGAGCCACCATTTCTTCCATGAGCTTCTGTATCGTTGCAGCTTGCTCGTTGATTCTTCCTTCCATTACTTTAGGTAGTTCTTCTTCATGTCTCGAGGCTTGAGAGCGCATTGTCGCTGACATTCAAGGGAGACGCTACTTATAGGAAATAGAGAAATCCCTCATATGGTGCCAATGTTGATGTCGTATTTCGCGGGCCTGGGCAACTCCACGCTCCTAAGGCTTGGTCTCTTTCTTGTAAGATGAAGAATGAGGGAGCTCAGGGGTTGTGGTACCTCTGACGCTTAAGTTAGTTCAGGGTAGGAGATAAAGGGATATAAAGGGAGAAAGTGAGAGCTGGAGAGAATGAGTGGAGAAATATTCAAGAGTGTAAGTAGCCCTCTTCTCAGCAAAGAGATGGGTATTTATACCTTGTCAGGGTGGGCTCCGAGGTGATAGTGATCGATGTGCGGCTTCATACTAGGATCCGGTGTCCCTGACAACCTCTTGCTTCCTGTTAGGCCTTATCAGGGTTGGCGCTAACACCCAGGTGGGCATGACGTTGCTTGCCAACTCCTGGTATGCATTAAATGTGACGTGGCCTTGGAGCAGGCTCGTTCTTCCTCCTATGCCATCCGGACGGCTATGTCAGGGACGGGGATGTTCCTTACAATCAGCCTGCTAATGTGTCAGGTTGCTCTGCTGTGTTAGGGTTGGGGATGCCTCTGATGGTTGGTCAGACATAGTGCCAGATAGAATTGCCTCTCATCCTCTTGTGAGGTCACTTTGCCTTGTATCCCTCCTCCTGGGACGACCCAACCCATTCCGTCCCGTCCCAGATCTTATGTGTAGGCCTAGGCCCGATCCCTGGGGGTTTCTCCCCTCACAATTTTTATAATAATATTTTTCACTTTACAGCGTGAATATTTGAAGTAATTGAGAAAATAAGAAGAAATCATATTCCTAATACCATATGCGTTAAAATTTTTATGATTATAACTATTTATATATATATATAAACTATCTAAATTAAAGTATGGTTAAATACAAAATTTTTGTCTCAAAATCAGTTTTCTCCGTGTCTTTTTAATTGGTGGAGTGTGGGGGCTGTGGGGCAGCCACCTTTGGGCTAGCCAAAGTTGGACATCACAGCCCATGACCTCCAAGGTGGTCTGGATTGGGTCACCACAAGGTGGCTCAACATAAAGCCCAAAGGAGGGTTTTCTTTGTGAAAAAATTCTTTTTAGAAAAATATTATCTTTATATATTTTCATTTTTTATTTTGAAATAACATGTATCTAACAGTTTACTGAAAACTTCTAATGAAGGGACCAACATTTTCTTTATCTAAAATCACATAGCATTAGTATTAGACTAGTCAAATGCCAGTGAAGTAAAAAATATGACTAATTTTTACTTAAATCAGCTGCATTAGACTAGCTAAAGTCCTTCAATTAAGGCTATGAGCTACAATAAATCTAAACATTTCTCCATCTTTGACTAGACATTGTTCATAGCCAAAACACATATTTTATTCCAAAATATTGCTACCTCCAATTATTATTAACATTGTCAATAATAATATTAATTAACTGATTTTATGCATGGTTATTAATATTGCTATCTCTAATTATTAATTAATATATGGTTAGTGTAGTTGCAAAATATGAAAAAATATGAAAAATATTATTATTTAAAAAATAATATTATATTAATATTTTGGCTAATATATAGATAATTCAATATAGGGTTAAATGTTGAATGGCTTTGGCTGTATGCAAAACATATAGTTTTAGACAAATTATGACTTTGGCTCTGGCTATAACCTAGAAATTTAATCTTGAGACCAACTACAGGGACAGCTTTTGTATTTAACCTTAAAACATATTTACAAAACTCCAAAGATGGTTTGTCAAAATTTATGGATAAAATTAAAACATATAATATAAGTAATTTACTTTATCAAAATTAAAAATTTCTTGAACAAGCTAGCAAAAAAACATGTGAACAGTATATAAACATTAAATACAACTTTAGGATAAATTTAACCTGACTTGTGTTGCTTATAAATTAAAGAAAGAGAAATGTTTATTCACAAATAGATTTCACAAAAGTAATCTAACAAATTGATGTAGCTTGATATAGCATGTTAGATTGTAAAGTTAGTTTTATTATAAATAGATCTAATATATCACATAAAATTATATGTTAATTTATAAATTTATTTTTATAATATCTTTTGTAAATATAGCAATTATGTTACAACTTATTACTTATTAGATTTGGATTTTTCACTGCTCGTTTACGCCGCTTTACGCTGCACATCACTTATACATAACGTCGGGCCTTTTCGACACAATCCAAGGTGAACTCTGAAGCCTGTGCCGAGAAAATCAATAGGCTTGTGAGTAATCTTTAGAGTTGAGCTTTGCTACTCATCATTTCTACGCACACATTTATTTTTCTATTTTTCTATTTTATTCTTCTTAAACCAATTGAATTCTTCTATTTATCATTTATACATGACCACACAAATTTGGTAAGAGAGGAAAATAAAAATAAATATGGTGTGTGGTACATGAGATGATGAATAGAATTTTTCTTTTCCTAAACCCATTTGATGTCGCAACTTACCCAATGGTTTTCCCACTTCATCACACTATTCTGTTTGCAATAGTGATAAGAATTGTTGGTGTATGTGATTCACATTGCTTGACAATGAGAAGTTTTTGCTCTTTCTAATGTTCCAATGAGATTTTAATTATATCATTAAATAGTTCTTTTGAAGTATAGGTCATGTGACTGGACCTTCCATTGAGACGTTACAAATGATATCAGAGCATATCCCAACTAGAAATGTGAAACTTAAACCGCGTCACATACAACGGATTGGCTCGAAGAAGACGTTGGAAATATAAGAGTATAGTCCCTTTTTAAGTTAAACCATTATAAAAATTGAATTTTCTCAAGTGAAAAATGTAAAAACGAAAGTCTCTATGAAACCATAACTAATTGCCAAGACAATGTTGGAGCCCTCCCTTGCAATGTGCTCCCTATCTACCTCCCCTACCACAAATTAATAGGAACATACAAGGAAAAAAGAAAAGAAAAAGCAAAGCCCCATTTCAAACATAGCATTGCTTTTAAAACCGACCATTGATCGTCGCGCCTTGTGCAAAATTACCAGCTGCTCGATGAAATTGTGGCCGTACTTTAATTGTGGAAACAAATATGTTAGAAAGTTTAAACCTATCTAGACACAAGACAAAGACAAAAGCTTTTTTCGCTTGACACGACGTTAATCGAAGCCAGGGAAGGGCCACTTTTTCGATCGAGACCAGGCCTGGTCTAGAATAAATCGGATACTACCAATTCATGAATGGAACTATATATAATATAATGCATGCATGCTCGACACAACAAGGAGCCCACTTCCCCAAAATTATCAAAAACATGTCGACCCTGCCAGTAATGCATGCGATCGAAGATCATCAGTTTGAGGTTAGACATGCGTCCAAAGTTGACGAAAACCGAACTCATGCATGCGCGAACTACATGACCTTGTTGGCCAAAAGGCAGGAAATAAGGAAAGAAAAATGAGCATACGCGGACAAATTATAATTACTATTCTTTATTTTTGGCTCTGAGTTATGGTTATAATGATCTTCTGTTATGTGCTGAGCAATTTTGAATAGATGATACCCATTTCCCTTGAAATAAATAATGTTTTATTTAGTTAAAAGTGTGAACCAGATCAGTACCATATATGTCCTTTCACTGACTATTTAATTTGTTTGTGCCTTTTTACATTTACAATTAATGCGATAACCAACCGCATGGCCCATGCGTTGCTTTGATTGATTGTTCCTGTGATCACATTTATGGCTTGCTCAGTTAATAAAATATTCTATGAACCACAAATATTAATGGGATGGGAAATTTTACGTGGTTCACACTAGGACTTATATTTAAAGGTCTAGAGTTTAAAATCTACCATAAAATAAAATTTGATATATAGGTGTGACACTAGGACATATATGTGACATGATCTGTAAATTCAACATGATATTAGCAAGTTTGAATTTGAAATAAATGGATTCGGATCAAAACAAGTTAATCCATTAAGGTACTATTAACAAATAGGCCAATTTGCTTAATTCTGAAATCAACTCTCATGCAATAGTACGTTTAAATTTTATTTTAAAATTACAATTTTATTATTGTTGGGTTGTAATATTAGTATTTCTCAATATGCTTATATTTTTATTTTTAAGATTATAATTTTGGACTTATGCTCATATTTTTTTTTTTATTGTTGGACTTGTAATATTGATTTTATTATAAGTTAAAATCTGAAAAATATTGATATGTTTTATTAGTAGGTGATGTTATTGTTTTTTTATAGATATTGTGGATACTAATAAATATAGATTTTAACTTTTATATTAAATTATGTTGATGAAGTTGAATGAGTTATGAGAGTCAGTCCAACCCATTTACATAAAACGGGTTGAAATAGATTATGTCGTACTGACCTATTTCTAATTAGTTTTAAACAGGTCATATTGTATTACCCGTTATTTAAATAGATCTTGTTAAGACTTGAAAGTCTAACATGTTTAGCTTAACGGGTTATATTCGAATTGACTCATATAATCAAATGTACATGACTTGACATGACACAAACACGAATTGTTATCCCTAAGTGCATCCTCACATCTAAGCTATCTATTACTGAAGGGCTCATTCATCTAACTTTATCCCTAACAAATCTAATTACTTTTAGTATACATGAGCGACCAAACTTTATATTTCAAACTAAATGAATGGTATCGATTAATTCAAGTGAGATGGAAAGGATTTTTGTTGAGAAACTCACGAGAACTTGGGACGTGATCAGTCTTATTATAAAGGTAAAGCCTCTTGGAATTTGGTTCAAGTGGCTTATGCCAATATGTTTCCTCCTGATCTGCACAAAACAAAATGTCACTTCATTAATCCCGCACCAAGCCATTGTTTTAGAGGATAGAGAGATCAATACGACCCCATCCCATTGCCAGACCATTAGACTTAATTTGTCATATAGCCTAAAAGATGTGGCCTGGTCTAATGGCCGTCGTATTCCCAAAACGACACAGTCACATGCAAGGGGCCGGTCACAGATTTCCTTTGTGTCTTGTCACTCAGGACAACTATTTTTTGGATAGCAAAAGGGGCGCATGCGCACACACGGAATCCTTGAGATTTGGAGATTTTAGTCGACATTGGTACGATGGAAGGGAAACAATAGAAAGTTCTGGGCATAACATTGATGGAAATTTGTTTCCTATGATGCTGAAAACCAAACCCCAACATAACTCAGCTTTCCCTTTCAATATTCGACCAAATCGACCCCTCCAAACCAGACACCAAACTCGATATAATTAAGGAAAATTAAAGGAAACAGTAGTTAGGACTCATAATTCTGATTCATTAGGCTTATCTTATCTTATTTTATGGCTTTTCTTTTTACTCGATATACCTCACTTATTATGAAATTCATAACAATTATAAAAAGATATATATTTTAGAGTACCAAGTTAAGTCTTCTATAGTTTCCCAAAAACAAAAAAAAAGTCTGCTATCATTTTTCTTTTTCTTTTTTCTTCTTCTTTTCTTCTTGCGGAGTACAAATTTCAAGCAAGAACTACAATTTTTGTGTTGTTTTATATAGAAATAGAAGCACTACATAGATAAAGAAATTATATAAAAATAAATTCACAAAGTGACGTTTTATATGATTCATTAAATTTACTTTACGAAAAAAGTAGTTTTACAATCTAATATAACACGTCAAGTCACATCACTTTGTGAGTTTACATTTATATAATCTCTCTTGGACTCATTTTTGTAGAGTAAATCTCGATCCTTTAGATAACACTAGTTTACGTTTATATTATCTTTTTGTGAGTAAAGTATTTCTATACATGACGATGGAAATATCAAATAAGGGCGAGAAATGGATTGGGGGGAATGGTCCCCTCTTAGCTCAATCCTTTTCTTATCACAATAAGTACTTAGCCGTTGATGAAAGCTCTACAAAAATATCTTAGTCCCAGACCACAAGATCTTTTGTCCATTATAATGCTTCTGAGTTCAGTATTATCCTTAAGAAAAAGAATTTAATGATGAATGTGTGACCCTTACCTTTTTTTTTTCTTCTTTATTTATTTGTGTTGTCAAATATTAAACTTTGCTAAAAGCACCTAGCTAGTTATGCTTGTTTGATGCTCCAATTGCAGGTTTGTAATCATGGGGATACCATTTGTCCCCTAAAACAGGCCCACCGGCTCTATTTTGGGAATTTACACACTTTTCTGGACTCCTTTTTTGAGGCACATAAGCCGAAGTAAACTAGCTTTTTAAGATACACAAATAAATTTTAGTGTTTTTTATTTTATTTTTTAAAAATATTTAATACTAGTAAACTATTATATATACTATCATGAATCGAACAACTAAGGGTCACGTGGGATTAGAATCTAAGTTATCACTCAAACCCGTCTTGAGAGACTGTTTGCAATTTCCGCCATCTAGAACCCTCTTATCTGGTTCCTAACAGATAGGGTGCTATTATGATCACGCGCTCGAATAGGAAAATTTTATTCTTTTTATTGAGAAAAAAATAAGATGATAAAGAAAACTAGAATAGAGAATATTATCTCTAACAACTTTGGACAATTAGTGTATGCCAACCACCAGTACTGGTTGCATGCATGCCTAGTAGGGTCGACATCGTATAAAGACTTGGGCTTGGGGGAGACAATGACACATGAGAAAGGGTACGATGAATGCGGGCGATTAGAAACTAAAGAAAGGAAAGGAAAGCTGGCTAAAACAAACAACAAAAAACACAAAGCACCAGACAGACATCATGTGTGCTTCACAGATTTGATTAAAGTTGAATTCACACTAACATTACCTACCGAATAGTGTTTGTCATGAAGAATTGATCGATGCATGAGATCTAGCAGCTTCTTGCACAAAGTAAAATGCATGGCTCTTTTCCTTTTTCTCTCTCTGCATCTATCTTTCTAAGAAAGAGTACGCTTGTATTGGCCTTTTAATAAAGTGACTCTAATTATATATAAATAAATAAAAAATAATATTTGTAATTCTAGAGTACTGTTTAAGTCAGCATATTCTCTCACTAAATGATAGACTTAACTTTTTTTTAAAAGAAGTACACGCAAGACTTGCACACCCTCGTTACAAGAAAAATGTGCATTTATAATAAGTTATTTGTGACGAAAATAAACTTATTTTTATGAGATATAATAATTTTTGCATCAAATAACTGGTAACAAATAAGTAATATTTTTTATAGTAAGCTTAGAACTCTCTCTAACATTACTCATATATATATATATATATATATATATATTAAGCGACAAATGTTGGTGTGACATCTCAGTATCTGTGTCACAATGTGACCTTGCTTTCTTTGGGATATAATAGAAAAAATAATGCAATCCCCACGTCACGTGCACAGCTCAACAAGGCATGCATGGACTGTCACGGATTTCGGTGAAAAATAAGCAGCATAGGACTTCTTTTGGAAAGGTAAAAGGTTATGCCCACAACCTGCATGGGTTTGAAAGTCCACATTGAAACTATCAAAAATACTATCCATCAACTGATCAACATAAATTATTCATAATTTTTCGCTTATCTACCAATCATTTAAGAGTCGGGTTACCGTCCAGAGTAGTATGCTCAATTTGACTGTTAGGTTAAATGTGAATTTTTATTTTTTTATTTTTTTTATTTTTCTCTTCATATATTTTCAACATATTTAAATATTTTAAAAAAATACACTAATACATTAAAAATTATTTTCTTAATTATTAAATAAAAATAAAAATAAAACTAAATACACAAGTGGTTAAAGTAAGGAAGCAAACTAACATTTTCCATCATTTAATAACACATGATCATCCTATATACATAGTATATAATGAGACAAACATATATCCAACATCCAACAGGTTTCGATCTAACATGAACAAATCCAAGCTAAATAAGATTATCTATTGAATAAAACTATTCCATATTAAATGGGAGTACTATTAATTTAATTATTTACGTTAATTAATCAACTACCTAGCTAGCTAGCTAGCTAGCTGGATTTAGGAATGATTAATGACACAGTACATAGATTATATATGTTCTACTTTCCATTGGAAGCATTCTCGCTTGAGAAATGATATATACAGATCCTAAATACACAAGTCTTGTATAAGTTATTTATAAAAAAAAGTGGATCCAACTATAAAAAAGTGTAAAAAAATTCAATTTTTTTTATTGAATCCACATTTTTATAAAAATTTTTATACAAATTTTATATATTTAAAACTTATATATATCTAGCATTAGTCTCGTGACTTTCTACCTTTTCCTCTTTTCATGTCCTAGGCGACATTGATAGTAGAAAAAGGCACATTATCTTATCCTTTAACATGCAATGCCAGATCATGCTTATCTAAAAAGTAAAGCAAATCTTTCGCTAACCACAACATTGGAGATTTGAAACGTCGAACGTGTACTACGTACGTACTGGCCTCATGCATGCAGCAAAGGCACGCGTACGTTCATGAACATGCATGATCAGTACTATATTAATTATGTGATTTAGGACGTTTGTTTGATTTGGGTCATGAAGTAGTACTCTTGAATATTATTGATGATATATATCGATCTCTGCATGAAACTTGCATGCATAAGCTAGCGGATAAAGGTCATCAAACGCATGCAGAGACAAACTTTTTTTAGGCGATGATCATGTCCATATCAAAATTGTCTTTAATTTTGTAGACATGTGATGTGAATGCATATGTACATATATTGTCTCGGTTCGCAAAAGCAGTACCTTCTTTTTCTTTTTCCTTTTTATTGATTGTGTTTTGATAGGTTGAGGCCGTCCGATTAATGTTACACACCTTAGTTCCATTATTAATGGAGGACACAAGTACGTACTAAAGGAAGAGTTCTCATGTAAGCCATCTTGAAACATAGAGTTTGGGTTGCAAGAGTTCTACATATATACTAATGAAGTATAAAATGATTACATAATGATAATGAAGATTTTGACAAGCTGCTGCGCTACTGCAAAACTCTCAAGTCAAATCCTATTTTTATTGAGAATTTGAAGATAAATTTTAATAATATGACATGACATCCTTAATAGGTTATAATCTTCAAATTTGCATGCACTCTAATCAGAGTTAGCTTATAAGTAGTACATGTTAAGCAAATTAATACACCTCTTTTCGTTACGCAGTTTAGATGAGATGAGATAAGATATTTTGTTAAAAGTTGAATAAAATATTATTATAATATTATTTTTACTTTGAGATCTAAAAAAATTGAATTATTTATTATATTTTGTATGAGAGTTTGAAAAAATTGTAATGATTATATGAGATGAGATAGTTTAACCAAACCAGCCCTAGAAATATTAACAACCATCATTATACCTTAAAAGCTACTTAATTTTGAGATGTATAGTCTTTTGTGCCCCAACATTGAACTTTTTCTATGTTATGTGTATAAAGTTTGAATAATGCTACTATGTCTTTTCAATTTGTCCCCTCATGCATTTATTTATTTTTAATTTTTTCTTAATGGTTAAGGAAGTGACTATTAGTGTATTTGTATTTTTTTTATTTTTTAAAAATATTTAAACATGTTTAAAAAATATTTGAAATAAAAAGCAAAAAAAAAAAAAAAGTGTAATTTGCACTAGGGGCACACCAAGTGACAAATTGAGGAGGCATAGTAGTATTACTCATACAGTTTAGCTCCTTTAATGACCTGTTTTAGTTAATGTTGCTTAGACACTGGGTCCTACAAAACTCACTCAAACATTTCAACTCATTATTATTCATAAAAAACTCAACTCATTTCAACTCAATTCAACATCCAAACGGGGCCAAATTATGTCACCACAAATTAAAATTCTCCACATTTTCTTTTGCATGTCTTGCAATTGTTGATAGGTAGTTTCAGTTGTTAATTCTCTTCCTAACTGTGATAGCTCGAATGATTTTGGTAAAAATCTTGTGTTTGAATTTCAACACTTGCATGGATTTAAAGAGATATATAGGCACTAAGTTTTATAATATTTATTACTGCAAATTATGGCATACTCAAAAGTCATAAAGCGAAAATAATTATAATTGGCAACACAGCTACTTATATTAATAAAAGGGAATCGATATTCTTTGGAATTTCTATTCATGGAACTCTATTGCCTAAATTGAGAGATACGTACGTAGCCAAATGTGTCATAAAATATTTATTAAGTATTTAATATTATATGAATTAATATTCACATAGATAATATCATAATAATAAATATTACATTGTACATTTTATATGTATATTTTTTACCCTAATTGCATGTTCGGGAACCTAAAGGCCGGTTTCAGATTTTTCAAAATTTATAAATATATATATATATATATATATATATATATATATTTATATATTAACTTTAGTCCAAACATCTTTAAATCTAAAAAAAAAAAAAAATCATCTAATCATTTATCTAGATTTTAGTGATAAATGAAAATATAAATACAAGAACCAAAATAACTTTTAGAAACATAAAAAGAAATAACAGTACTAATTTTCACAAACTTTTCACATCTACCCACTAACTTTTCAAAACCCCCCATACAAATTAATTATAATAAGTTTTTATGGAGTCAATTTTCAAAACCTTTGTAAAGATCAATGATTCTATTTGAAAATCTTTACAACACACAACATTTACGTGACATAATTTGATTTAGAAGATAAATTTTAAAATTTAAATCTTATTAATCAAATTATATCATATAGATAGTGTGTGATATAAAGAATTAGTTCCGTGCCAAATAAACAAGAAATGTATTTAGCGAGTACTTTGTACTCCTCTCAAATTAATTCACACAAGAACTTTAGCACAAATTATCAATTATCAGCTTTGATACCACTTTGTAAGGGTGAATACCAATTTACCAATAAACTAATAAGCAGATATCGTTATCAAAAAAAAAAAAAAACAGATATCAAAACTTTTAACGTGGAAATCCTCCGACGCATGTGGGAAGAACTACAAGATCTAGTTCAGTTAAATCTTCTACTATCAACATGAATTTATTTGCATATTGTGTTTCTTTATAACAATCTTTAAAAGCTACATATATATATATATACAAGAATATACACATTCTTAATTGAATATATAAATTCATCACCATAAGGTGGACTCCAACATGAACTATGAAGATTTAGAACAAAAAAAAATCAAGTATTAACACCACTCAATACCAAACTCTAATAATCATAAACAACATACTGAAATTTCGTCACAGAAAACAATAAACGATATCTTAGGACTTGTTTGAAAACACAAACTATCTCATTTTATCTTAAATTTTTTTATAATTTTCTTCACAAATATCACTCAATATAAACACTTTTTAATTTCAAATATTTAACTTTATTATTTAATTATTACAATTTTCTCAAACTTTTAAACAAAACACAAAAAATAATACAACTTTGAGAAATTCTAAAATAAAAATAATATTTTAATAATATTTTAATTTTAGAATATTTTATTCACGATGGTTTGAGAGTAAATATAGTGACAATTGAGAAATTAGTTGTGACTTGAGACCAAGGACTTAAATCTCATGTCTATAGGTTTCAACATTAAGGATTACTACGAACAAGAGATATTTTTTTGGGACCCGAGGTAAAAGATAATAGACATTGATGTGTTATAAATATGAAATTGAGGAAGTAGTGGTGAATTTATTAGAGTGTGAAAATGAAGCTTGGCATGATAGGTTCAAAGTAAATTAGAATCGAGTATTTAAAAAATACACTGCAAGAGTCAGGTAAGCGGGGTTTGTGTGGAATGTTGTTGATGGGGTTAGAGAATGCACTGTAAGAGTTAGGTAAGCGAGATTCCTATACTAGATTTGAATAAAGAAGAAAATAAATTAAGGTTAGTTTAAAAAATTATGCATGTTATGTTTTAAAAGAAAATATAAAAAACAAATTTATTTCACTATTATTTATAAACTATTTCACTATTATTTACAAAATTTTCATTTCATTCCATTTTTCAAACATCCTTTAATCTTTTGAAATCACTATCATCTAGAGAGGGAGGGAGAGAGAGAGATTCTTTGATTTGTTCTCTCTCACAGTCACGCCTGTCTTTTTTGGGTCCAATATGTCGGCACCAACATACATCTATATCTTCCTTTTCTAAACACATAATTATCCTTTTTTTATTTTTTTCTTGAGAAAAAGACCAAATTGCTCCTTTTTAATTTTTGTTGGCTCCTTTAGGATCTAAACTTTAAACAAATGGTAAGACTTAAGAGACGTTAATCAATAATCCAACATGTACAATAATTTTCATCATCTACCTCAGTAGGACCCTTTTTATTTGTGAACCCAAATCACATTTATTTTCTGTCACAACTTTTGTCAAATTTATTCCCAGCTGTAGAACAAATTCCAACTAAATGTTGACCTTTTTTTTTTTTAACACTTTTTCGTTCATTTATATTATGATCATTAAATTGATTCTGACTTTGGTTTGATTGGACCCTAAAATTTTTAAAAATTAAGACTTTAGAGAAGTGATAAATCATAAAAAAATCGTATAAAAATAAATATATAATCTTTCGTATGATACTTCAATATATTTATCGAGACTTTAATCAAAAGAAATATAATTATATAAAATATTTTTATAAAATTTATTACTGTTTGTGTAAATTTTTAAACAGCATTAAATTTTATAAAATTTGATTTATGTGTTTTTTTTAACATCGAAATTAGAATTAAAAAAGAAATTAAGAGAGTTTTGGTTTATACAGATGAAAAGTTCCCTCATTTGTTTACCAAAAAGCAAAAAGTCCTCTGAAAAGACGAAAGAAGCGGTGAATGATGAATGGCACTGTGTTTCTGGTCGAGTGAAAACAGGGAAACAGTATCTACAGCAAAAAAAAAAAAAAAAAAGGAACAAAGAGTGATGAGACGTGAGATGCATAAAGAGTGTGGACTGGTGAAAGAGCTCTCTGAGTTTGGATACGAGAATATTTTATTATTATTATTATTTTTTATTTTTTAATATTTTTTAATATCAATATTTTTTTACTATTATTTATAAAATATTTAACATCACTTCACTTTCCAAACCCAACCTCAATCACACAAGAGTCCTAACAACTAACATCACTCCCACGAGAGTTGCTGCCAAAAGTCCCCAGGGCCACCAAACTTTGCATCCACATCTCTCTCATTTTCCAGGCCTCGAGGGAATGTAACAAAAATGGAAAATATATATTTAAAAGAATTTTTTTTTTATTAATCATTACTCACTATTTCATATTTCATATTTTATAAAAAAAAATTTTATTCTATGAACAAAAATTATATGTGTAGAGTGTAAGAGCGAATAGTGACTGATGCATAGTATTCTTCATATCTAAAAATGATATTTATAATTATAAGGTGAGTAATTTTAAAAAAAATCATGTAAATCTAGAATTTATTTATATAAAAAATTATTTTTTAATAATAAATTCTACTTAAAAAAAAAGTGTACAAAATTTGCAATACTCTAAAAGAATTAACCACGAATTGGATAAATTTGTAATAAAAATGAGTTTTTTTTTTTTAAGCTACCTATAAATTTTGAGGCTATAAATATGATGGGATTTTTAGTTGAGAAAATTAGCTATTGTTGTTGCATTGAATGATCCAGCTCCTTCCTTGTCTTGGTGGAGGGCCTCGCCCACAGTGAAAAGAAATTATTAATAAAAAAGATAAAGCGAAGACAAAGCAAAGAAGAAGGGTGGGGGAGTGTGGGTTCTGTACTGTCTTGGCGTGTCCCCCGCACCCAACACGGTCTCTCTCTCTCTCTCTCTCAGTCTTAAGTCTAAAAGCCACTACCGCATTGGCTTTTTTTTCTTTTTTTGTTGCCTTTTTTTTATGTGCTTCCAATGCAATTGTCTATGTCTGCTGCTTCTGCACCCTCTCTTCAGTGCCTGCAAATGGGGGAGGAATCCTACTTTGAATTTCTCGTTATTATTTGATACCCTTCTCTTTTCTTCTCATCTTTTAGCCCTCTGGTTGGGTATCCTTCCAAATATGACTTTCTTGTTGTTTTTCTATCCATCCGCTACATTCCTCTTCTGTTTTCACTTTGTGGGTACCGCCTCAAAAATATGAATTCCTTACCGTGATTTGACCCCATTTCCAATTTTCTATAGTTTCGGCTTTGTTGTATCCTTCTTATGGCCACTTGATTACTCTCATCCCCTCAGTTTCTATTTTTCTTTTTAATATTTTGTTCGTGGTTTGTTATTTGGGTGTACTCTTATTCGGCCACCCAAGAACGGCACGGAGGTGTTCATGGAAATTGATCTGAACTATGCAGTGACTGAGGTGGAGAAGAATGCATATTGTAATGGGGACTGTGGCAAGGGTGGTTGTGTTTGCTGTTTGTCCTCTTCAACTTCTTCATGTTCTTCAAATTCGTCTACAGCTCCTGTGTCCTCTTCAATTTATCTGGAGCTTTGGCATGCTTGTGCTGGCCCTCTCACCTCTCTGCCCAAGAAAGGAAATGTGGTTGTCTACTTCCCTCAAGGTCACTTAGAACAGGCTGCCTCATCCACTCCTTTCTCACCCATGGAGATGCCAAACATTGATCTCGAACCACAGATCTTCTGCAGAGTTGTCAATGTCCAACTACTCGTGAGTTCCGAGTTTCTCCTTTTGAATTGACTTGTGTGTACTTCCTTCTTACAGCTTCCTCCAATTTAGCTCTTACACAATTTCATATTCTTTGTTTCTTTTAATCCGGTTATGATATTTATTCTCTTGAAACAGGCTAATAAGGAGAATGATGAGGTCTATACACAGGTTACTTTACTTCCTCAGCCAGAGGTATGCTTCTTAATTTCGTACCATGGCTGCATGGTTTTAACAGCCCATTCGTATTTTAAGTACAGAAGTTTTTTTTTTTTTATCTTTTTCAGTAAGGGGGTTGTATTAAAGTGACTTGTATGGTTCTTATTGTTTTGAAGTTAAATTTCTGTTAGAATACTAATTCTTTCTAGGAGGCAACTCAAGCATATGCTATTGTAGTGATGATGTCAATTCTGGGTGTTCTGTAGTTGGTGGGGAAGATTTTAGAGGGCAAAGTGCTTCAAGAGTTGGGGGTGGATGAGGATGGAGGTGGAGGATCACCTACAAAGTCTACTCCTCACATGTTCTGCAAAACCCTTACGGCTTCTGATACCAGCACCCATGGGGGGTTCTCTGTTCCTCGTAGAGCTGCTGAAGACTGTTTTCCTGCTTTGGTGAGACTTTAGGATGTTATATTATCAGATTTTAAATAAATAGCTTAGCTGAGTCATTGTGAAAGAGTTTTTTTTTTTTGCTTAAATGTTAGGATTTCCTTTATTGCAGGATTATAACCAGCAGAGGCCCTCTCAAGAACTTGTTGCTAAAGACCTGCATGGGGTGGAGTGGAAGTTCCGACATATTTATAGAGGTAATTTTGAAAGAACACGGTCATGAGGTTTATCTGAAGCAAATATTAATTTAGTTTAATGAAATAACACTTGACAGGTCAGCCAAGGCGCCATCTGCTCACTACAGGATGGAGTGTTTTTGTAAGCCAAAAAAACCTTGTTTCAGGGGATGCAGTTCTCTTTTTGAGGTATATATGCTTAATCAAATTCCTAATCTCATTTGGACTCCACATGGTAGTTAGCCCATTTCATTCTTTTTATTGGAATTGAAAATAAATTTTATATTACTTTCTTCATTGAGAAATATCTACATGACCACACAAAAGGCACTATGGATATCAAAATGTTAAAAGGTTTCGACATATGAAAATAAATTGAGAAATGTCATGTGCTTCCTAGTTGAGCTAAACAAATAACAAAAATCTAGGGGGTAAAAATTCCAATGATATGCCAACATAATTTCAAAACCTTATTTTCCATTTGGTATCCAAATGTCCCCAATTGTGTCCACTATCTATTATTCCTAATATCTTCAATTAATATGTTGGTCTTTCTAGGGGTGAAAATGGAGAGCTGAGGTTGGGAATTAGAAGAGCTGTACGACCTAGAAATGGTCTTCCTGATTCAATTGTTGGCAATGAGAATTCTTATCCAAAAGTACTTTCTCTACTAGCCAGTGCGTTATCCACAAAGAGCATGTTCCATGTTTTCTACTGTCCAAGGTACTGCCGCCATCATCCACTAATTTAATTTAAGAAAGTTAACCTTACAGATTATTATTGAAGTTGTGGTTGAGATCTGCTGAAATTATAACAATAACAAAATGATTGTATATATATATATATATATATATATATGGGAGAACTTTAGGGGTTTTGGAAGTTCTTGAAACTGCACCTAAAGAATATATACATAGCATTCTCCTAATAAAACAACAATAAATCAAAATGATTGAATTTTTTCCATTTTTAATTATCTTAGGTGAATTCTTGTTAGGATAGATTATTTGTAACTGCATATATACCTATAAACGTGGTGATCAGTTGGACCTTTGATTTGTTACCATTTTTTTTTCTCTTTTCACCTCTCCCCTTCTTTACTTGTCTTCATTTGCTGACTAGATGCTTACGTGATGGTTCATACTTCGGTCCCTCAGCAATACTTATATTTTAGCTAGACCACAGGTGGTAAAGGGCAGTAAACCATGAAAGTGATGCAAAATAATCAATTCATATTGTGAGTGTGTGTGTGTGTGTGTGTATTGATAGTCATCCAATGAGGAGGATACAAAGGTATGCCTTGTCAACTTGGACATAGATATAGACAAAAGAGAGCAAAAGAAGTTCATAATTTTCTTTTTCCTTTTCTTTTTTCTTTTTAATCAAAGTGGGTCCTGACAATGTTTTAGAGAATAAATTAATATTTTTTGTGCTAAAAAATCTTTGGTCATTTCCTTCTCAATATAGATAACTGAATATGTAATAAAATCATCCTTCATTTGTTGTGAAGCCTTTTTTAATGATATTTTTGTAGTAACTATTGAAACTAGAAGATTGAACAAAATAAGAATCAATTTATGAGTCACACCTAGGTCAAAATTTTGCAATTGGTATCTCAAATGAATCTTTTCTTGCTACATAAAAATTGATGAAAAAAATACATAATTTTGCAAATTATTCCTTAATTTGGACAATAGAATGCAAGTACACAATTTCAAGACAAAGTATGAACGCACAATACACTAATACAGAGCACAAATATATTATGATTTTTTATGATGAATACATAAAAATATTATGATATGAGACGAGAAGAAAAATAGACTCACTTTTGCATAGAAGCATGGATGTGAAAGCCAATGAAAACTATATTCCGCAATTTAGTTATTGTATGCAATAATAAAAAATTCCAAAATCTTAAGACACCTTGTATAAATGTATTGATAAGGACAAAAGGAATGGAATGGAGTGATTGACAGAGTTCTGTGTTCCTGCTTCCTTGTATGTGATTAGAAAAATGTAAGGAGCTGAGAAGCCATATGTGAGGATGGGTGAGATGAGGAAGGAGAAAAGAGAATAATGAAAAGAGGCTATGTGCCGTGTGATGTAGTGGAGAGGCTTAGAAAAGGTCATTTTTTTAGAAGTTCTGCCAGTCATGAGTTTTAGCAGAGATTGTCTTGTTCTAATTTGTTGTGAAGCCTGTGTTGATTGAGATTTCTCTTTGGGCCTCTTTTTTTTTTTTTTTTGGGGGGGGGGGCTAATTGGTAGCAATGGCTTGGGCTCTATATTCTTTTTACCTGGAAGTTCTGGGAGGTGAAGCCTTAGAAGAAGCCTGGGCTTTTATCTTTTGCCTTTTTTTGGGGGGGCAGGGGAGACATCCATCACTTACATTTCTTCTTTCTGGGCGTAGAAGTTGGTAAAGAAATCACTTTTTGTGCCTATCCTCTAACATGATAATGTTCATGTGGCTACAGTCCTTCTGTTAGTGGGTGGCGCCATAGGTACATAAAGCTTTTGGTGTAATGAGGGGGCACCACTTAACAAAATGGAGAGAAAAGTCCCAATTCTTCCAAACACAAGGACAATGAAGATAAAATTCTTTCTTGGAAAGGTTCTCTTGTATGTTAAGAGTGTGAGATTTACATGTATTGATTTTGAGTGGTTTTCATTGCCGTTTTTAAACTCTATGTTTTGTTAGTAAATTTTTTTATGGTCATCTTTACGTAAGGAACCACCTAAATTTTTATGTGATTATTTTGTATTTTTCGATTTTGATTCTGATCAATTGCATAACCATCATTGACATTTTCTTTCCAATAGTCAGATGAAGCCTGTGACTGTTGGAGATAGTTACTCTATGCAGTCCCAAAGGTTCTGTTTACTAGTATCTCATTGTCAACCGATCCCCCGAAGAATTGTAATAGATGTATTGCTGGAGTATTTTTGTCAATGAACAAATAAAGAATTTGAGTGGCACCTTATGTCTGAAATCAGACAGGAAGCTTAGCTGTAGATACCTAAATTAGAGCGCCTAATAGTTCTAGGGAGCATTAGTGGTTTGTTTGACTGGAATTTGTTCATGTCAGGTGAATGATTTGCAGCTTGGAAGTTTAACAAGCTGACAAATATATGTGAGCCATGGGGAGACTGAGTATATTGTGCTTAATTTGAACTAAAGGGGAGTCTGGCAATCCATTTCCGTGACCTCAGACAATTGTGAAATGTGTACTATAATAATATAACTGGGCACGGATAACCTCTCATCAGCATAGGACATAATTTAGGTAGGATCGAGGAGGCACCCAAAAATCTGAGAAACCCCCTGCTTTGCCTCCTTAAAATATGACAGACAATAATTTCCTCACTATTTTGGCAGCCTGATGACCTTTAGCTACCAGTTACAATGGCCTAACAATTATTTGATTTTGTTGTCATCATTGGTTGAATTTTTTTTAAAATGTGACGTTATTGCAATGGGGTCAGAATACACGATAATCCGTTTGTTTCACATTCAGTGAAGTAGACTTGAAAATCATTTTCTTTTGTTTGGATTCCAATGCATTAGAAGGCACAGTAGATTCTAATCGTTGACCAAAAGGCACCAACTGCTTCAAGTTTGGATTTCAGTAATAGGTTGGCTACAATCTTTAATATTACAACCTCTAACTTGAAGGTTCGGAGAAAAAGAAAATCTTTAACTTTGAGATATAGGGTTAGTTTGATAGGCGCAATGGTAAAGACATGGTATTCCACGAGTTGGGTTTGAATTTTTTTTTTTTTTTTACAAGGTGTAAAAATTATTTTCTCATTTGGTTTTATTTTTTCTACACTATTGCCTAGATAGATTTAAAAAATTATTTTATTTTATTTTTACTTTATTCGTTTACTTAGCTTTTAAAGTTGTAGAGATTTGTAGGTTCCTACCATCGTAAGTGTAGTTCTGCCCAACCCCCCCCCCCCCCCCCCCTCTCTTCCCCCGTCCCTTCCAAGAAGCAAATCCTAGCTTTGCCCTTGTATATGAGGGTGGAAGGGACTTCAGGTGTGAAATCATGAAAGCGCTGACCCTTAGAAGGTTTAAATTGTTCTTTTTATTTCTTTATTTTTTCAGCTTAGAAATTTTAAAGGTTTCAATCACATAGGAAGCTGTAAAAATGTACATCAAGACGTCCAAATAGTTTTTATAAAAACAATTTATGATATGATGAACATTTTGTCAAAGAAATCTGGGGTCTGTATAATGTGTACGAGATTAGAGATATTGACAGACGGATAGTCATTGGATGGTAATCTAAACTGCCTCTCCATGGTATTCCTTATTTCAAGATAATTTTTTCCCTCCTCTCTCCCCCTTTGAAAGAAAAATTGAATCAATGCATTTTGATGATTCTTTTAGTTGCTTTCTTTTTGTGTCTTTTAGAGTCTTCCCAAATTGAGAAGCATTAATCGTGTGGTTTGAAGTTGTAGCTGTTATCTGCATGTAGATTGGAAAACGCATCTATATGTAGTTTTACCGTTCGCTGAAAATTCTAATGATACTTGGTTGCCCATAGGCGTGGACAAAAAGGACTCTTAACATATATGGAAATGTTGAATTGCAGGGCAAGTCATGCAGAATTTGTCATATCCTACCAAAAGTACATCAAAAGTATCACCAATCCTGTAACAACTGGAACGAGATTCAAAATGAGATTTGAAATGGATGATTCACCAGAAAGAAGGTCTTCTACGATTTCATTTCATCATATAGCATGACCAACAGGTTTTCTCCATCTTGATTCTATTCTCAGAATATAATGTCAGATTCTGCATTCTTGCAGGTGCTGTGGTGTAGTCACTGGAATAAGTGACTTGGATCCCTACAGATGGCCCAACTCTAAATGGAGATGTTTGGTGGTGAGCTTCCTTATTTTTCTTAAATATTATAAACTATGATGAATGGTCTTAAATTTGAGGTAACATCAAATTTTCCTTGCATGATTTTGCTGGCTATTTTCTTCATCAATGAACATACACCATTTTATCAACTTGTTTTGATGTGCCTTCTCTTATTCTGCTATCAAGTTAGTACCACACCCCCACCCAAAAATTAGAAAAAGATAAGCAAAAAATCATGCTAAAAAAAGGCCCTTGCCTGGAAATTTCCGTCTATTATCCAAATCTCTTAACCACCACTCTGGAACCGAATAATTGTCCATGCAACCACTCTTTATCTGCAGGTCGTTATGTCCATTAGAATGAATTTTTGGTCTGACCCTAGTACCCATTAATGGACACTGCTTTCATGGAATTTATATGCAGCTCATGAATAGACAACATAACCCATCCTTTTTGTGTAATGAAATTCATTTGAGGAACTGGAGTTCTCTAATGACCAGGTTGTGACCATTTTAGTATCTATATCCCTTTTATAATATCTGACAGATCAGATGGGATGAAGATATTGCAAGTGATCATACAGATCGAGTTTCCCCATGGGAAATTGATCCTTCTGTTTCTCTCCCTCCATTGAGCATTCAGTCTTCTCCACGGCTTAAAAAACTGAGGACAAGTCTACCAATAATCCCACCTGCCAACCCAATCACCGGTACAGATATTCTCAATGAGAGTGAAAAAATAGCATTTAGTTTTCTGTATTTTCTAATCCATCCACCTTTTTTGTGTTCTGGTTTTTCTTGCAGTGAGAGGGGGTGGGTTTTTGGACTTTGGGGAGTCTGTAAGATCCCCTAAGGTCTTGCAAGGTCAAGAAAAAGGTTTCATATCACCCTTCTATGGATGTGATAATGTAAACCACACACTGGATTTTGAGTTGCAATCCCATGCACATCAAAATCAATCGTCAATTGGGATAGGAAAGTCTAATATTGGTGAGTTTTTGAAGATCCATCCCACCACTTACTCAGGCTTTGCGGAATTTGATAGATTTCCGAAGGTCTTGCAAGGTCAAGAAATATGCCCATTACGATCATTCACAAGAAAATCTGAGTTTAGTTTGGATGCTTGGGGAAAACCAAATCCTGGTTGCAATGCTTCCAACATGTATCAAGAACCAAAACCCAATTTTTTCCCCCTGCAAGCAGAGACTGTTCAAAGCTTATATCTTCCCTATAATGAGTTCTACCAAGCTGGCCAAAATCCCAAAATGCGCTCTCATGCAACTAACGTACCAAGAGAAAATGTCTCATTCAACCCATCTTCTATTCAGACAGGCGTTATGACAAATGAATTTGGACTGCAAAATCTACAAAATGGGCGTCAGCCAGCTGAAAATGTGTCCACTGCCCCCACTTCAGGGACAACTATGAGAAATCCAAAAGATGAAAAATTTAACGGGAATGTGGCTGGCTGTAAACTTTTTGGTATTTGCCTGACTGGGGAAACTCCAAACTTACAAGTTTCTGGTAAGCGGAGTTGTACTAAGGTAAGCTACAATAGCATCAATTTTGGATAATTCCGTGCCTTTTTTAACTTGCTCACTTACGTTACATAACATTAGTGAAGGTTCACAAGCAAGGGAGCCTAGTAGGAAGAGCCATCGATCTCTCAAGACTGAATGGATACAGTGACCTGCTTAGTGAACTGGAGCGGCTGTTTAGCATGGAGGGTCTTCTACGAGATCCGGATAAAGGATGGCAGATCTTGTACACCGACAGCGAGAATGATGTGATGGTCGTTGGGGATGACCCATGGCAGTAAGTCTCCTATGTAATAACCTTCTGTCATTTGTTTAGCCATTTCATTGCATGATGGCAATGTAATTAAATAAAATTATACACCTAGGCACATTTTCATTGAAAGAAGTTTTCTAATTTAAAGTGATAAATGCCAATTTGGAAAAATTCTTATCATCGAATTTGAAAAGAAATGGCTGGGATTTATAAAAATCCACCCAATAGATTACCCTACAAAATATAGAGGATCATAATCCGAAAGGAAAATCAGACAAAGAATGGTGAGGATCTCTCTCTCTCGCACTATAATTTTTTTCATAGTAGCAACTAAGAAAAGTTTTTTTTAATGGTGGCGATAACAATAATATTAGATGGGTGTGGCCTGAGCCCTAAGTTTCCACGCATTATGCGCAAGATGGCATCTGATGAACTAATTTTCCTTTCCGCTACTTCGTTAAGCAATATAGTGGCCTACTTATATAGGTCATGAAAAATTAAAAATTAATGAATGAAGCAGTCAAGGATGAATTTCGAGGAGATATAGAAATTACATTTATCTATGTTTATTGTGTACGATGGCTACTGCACCCACTGTGCAACAGAACCTGATGGCACTGTCACACCTACTAATGGTTCTCTTCGACAACCTTAGATATAAATTTTTACTCGTATATGATTCTTTTTTTATCTCTGGTGGCAGTGAGTTCTGTGATGTGGTTTCCAAGATCCATATATATACCAAAGATGAAGTGGAGAAGATGACCATTGGAATGACCAGTGACGATACTCAGAGCTGTTTGGAACAAGCACCGACGGTAATGGAAGCCTCTAAATCTTCATCAGTGGGTTAGCCAGATTCTTCACCAACGGTGATTGGGATTTAAGAATGAGTATTGTCTTAATTATCATTTATGCTTCTACGTTTGTATGTGAAACTTATGGACACCTGCATCTGGTTACTTATCTCCTGTCTAGTGAGCTCTAAGTTCACTGGTTGCCACTGACAACAGGACATATAGAATAAGTTCGGAGCTGTGTTTCTCCTCACGGATATGTAGTGCTATTACCAGTAATGAGTGTAGTCTGTTCTAGTTGGTTTGTGTTGTATACAATTATTGGTTTGTGGCTTTGTGTGAAAAGTAAGGCAGTTGTTTGTCCATCACCGGCAAAGCTGCTTCACAGCGAGAAGACCTTAATCCATTGTGCTATTACCATTTAATAAGGGCAAGTGCAGCAGAAATAATCATTTGTGGGATAGAAACAAAACAAGTCAGGTGGTAGAAATGATTTTTTTGTTCTTTTTTTAGGTTTATTTTAAAACAAACAAGCATTTTTACAAGAATGATGAATGTTGATCAAATAAGACCTTATAAGTAACTGGTAACTCTGCTTTGTAAAAGAAAAAAGAAAAGTAACTCGTACCTCAAAAGAAACTTACAAGAAAACAAAAAAGTTCCTCTGCAATGAATAGCGGTGCATATTGTGTACAAGATGGCACGACAAAAGAAATGTAGCATTTTTTATTATTATTATTTGGTACCTCTTGCACAAACAAAGCATTTGCCCATACAAACTAGCATTACCAATTTCTGAGTAGAATTAGCAAATCCTTCATAATTAGGCACGGTGTAAAGTGTAACACTCCACCAAATCATGCAAGGGGACCAAGAAGACATTGGGATTTTGGCAATAGTGACCAACTAGGCTAAGTGATTATATGGACTTTTAGAAGAAAAGATCTTTTTGAGTATTTAGAGTTAAGATTTAGCCAAATGACTTCCATTACTTAAGATAGGATCTTTGGAAAAATGGGCTTTGAGATGAACCTATAGCATACTATGGATCTTAAAAGGATATGAGGACGACTCAAACTTAGTTAAATGATTGGTCAAACTTTTGAAGAAAGAGGCCCAAGATGAGGCCCAAGATAAGGCCCAATATGAAGCCCAAAGTTGAGGTCCAATTGGGAAAGATAGGGAGGCCCAATGAAAGGCCCAACAAGCTTGACCTAAGGCCCAATGACATGGCCCAACAAGTTGAACCTAAGGCCCAACCCAAAGCCCAAAACCAAGCCTAGCCTAACATATAAACTTGGGGCCAAAGTTTCCTAAACTTGGAGACCAAGCCTTGCTCAATTGGCTCTAGGAATGCAACACCTAGATCTGAATTTGTTACCATGGCTGAACCATGTGGTGCCCTAGAAGACCTTGGATGCCAAGTTTTTCCTTCCACCATTATTCAAGAGACAAATTATGAAATTGGTATGACACTATAGGACAAACACACAACATGATGCCATATAGACTAGGTATCGGCCGATTGACTCAATCTCACTTCTCTTAAGAAATTTTTCTGAAACTAAGCATCTTTTCTCTTGTATTAAGGTCAAGCCTCAACAGAACTAGGCTAGGAACAAATGCTAGCACATGTCATGCACATTTGAGACATGTCGAAGCTGTGCACTCCACACAAACACCATACTTAGTGCAATTGGATACCCTTCAATGAATGCCATTGGTTTCTAGTCAAACTTGTGTATAATTTCTGCAACAAAATCAGCCCCCTCTCAAGAATCAAATCTAAAATTTCAAAACTAGGGTAGGGACAAGAGCTTCACCTTCTTACACATTCAAAATAGGAATAATACACCTAGAGTTCAGCTGAGTAGCATCATGAGGTTACACCATTCAGCAAACAAAATCAATCATATCGCCATAAACTTTGTCTCCAAGCTTGGATTAGAGTTCCAAGATTTTGACTTGACCCACACACATGTCTTACTTGGTCACAAAGATTGAAGGAAGGTAAAAAAAAGTCAAATTGGTCTTCTTAGCCGATGCACATCTCTTCCACCCTTTTCCATTTCTTTCACAAGGTTAAGCCAAGTGTCCCTTACCTTCATCTCTCTCATTCACAAGAAATGAATACCTCTGCACCTACATGGACTCTTACAGCTGAATTGGTTAGGAATCAAGTGGTATTAGGTGATGATTTTAGTTTGAAAGGAAAGTTTGCATAGTTAGCCGATTCTTTTGGGAACTTGAACACCTTTGAAAAATTTGAAGCCTACACCCTGCACACACTCAGCTAGGTCTTCAACCAAAGGGAGACAAAGAGGTTCTCCTAGTTGCACATGAGAAAGCAAAATGAAATCAATCATAACACCATACCTGATTGCATCAAGATGAATTACCCTTCTCTAATTCAGTCAAGTCGTGTGATGCTTAGCTTCTTACATGATTCTCTTATTCATTTGAGCCATATAAATAGCACCCTTCATCTATGCGACTTTCAAGAGCATATGAGTATTATGTGAGAAAACCTCCATAAACACTAGTTAAGAGAGAAACTGAGCACCTTTGCATGGGAGTTGGTATTGAGTGACCCCTAAAGCTTTGTATTGGTAAGTGGTTCTGCCATAACTATTTATTGAAAGATGGGTTAACATGTTAAGCTTTGGTTTGTGATATAAAAGTGAGTTTTGGGTTGGATTTGGTAATGATTATTCGTTGGAAAGCTTACTTTGTGCATATTTGATGTTTGGTTGGTTAATCATGTATAGAGTTGGAATATGATCATAAAATGTTTAGATATGAAGTTATAAGCCTAACTAAGGTCTTGGGATGATAACTAAGAGTTGATATTTGAAGAAAAACCACATGCCATGTCATGCCAAGTTTTAAGTTGATATCTTGGATTGATCATCAAACATGTTTCGGTCTTTAATTCGTTGAAGTTTATCTTGTGAGATTTTGGTCAAGTTTCTCAAAACATGTTTAGTATCATTTGGAGGCATGTTCTTAGTATCATTAGCAATTGGAATATATGATTCCTTAAAGATCTTAGTGTTCATAGGCAAAGTGTAAGCCATAAACCTCATAAGTAGTCTCGACTTTGTGAAATGATTTTTGTGGTGATAGTAGTTATGTTATAGATGATTATATGATGATAAAGGATATAAATCTAAGGTAATAGTTTGATAATAAGTTTTGTTTTGATGATTGATTTCGGCTATAGGCTTAAATCACATATAAAAGGGATATGATGATATGCTCGGCCACTGGTTGAGTAGATTTCTCATTGTTAGGGTATGATTCTAAAGCTTTATATAGATGTAGAATATAGAATGTGAATTTTGATGAAATTTTGGGATCAAAATGCTAATAATGAAGATTTAGGGTGATATATGCAATTTCGGGTAATGTGTGGACAGATTTGCTAATTTGGATTTTCTATAGTAAACTTTGTAATGTTTAACTTTTAGGTTGCGTTTCGATATTAAGTTGAGTTGAATTTATTATGAATAGTAGTGGGTTGAGATTGTAGAGTGAGTTTTGTGCGGTCCACCTAAGATGAGTTTAAATGTGTTTGGATGTTAAGATGAGTTTAAATGTGTTTATGGAAAGTTGAAAAAGGTTGTGGGTCTCGCGTGTAAAGAAGTGTTGAATTGAAAAAAGTTGTGGGTCTCACATGTAAAGAGGTTTTGAGTTGATATGAGTTTAATAATTTGATAATTGGGTATTTAGATGTTAGACTCAGTTGACTGAACTGAGTTGATCTTAGCTAAGTCTGTCAACCAAACGAGGCCTTAGTATATCTCTTGTTTTAGCCATATCACCCTTAGAACTTGAAAAGTTTGTAAGTTGGTTTCTAATTTACTCTTGGATAATATTTATATGACTCTATATAAACACTACATTCATGTCATAAATATTATTTTGAACACGAAATGTTATATGTTACATAATGAGCATTCAGTCATTTAAATGACATGTGTTGATAACTTGTTAATTTTGCATGAATATGTACTATTGAGCATGATACATGAAAATATGTCATTTTTTGCAAGAAGCATATTACATGTAATAAAAAGAAGTAAATGTCATGAAATATGTTTTGTTGTAAATATAGCATGAAAAACATTGTATCACGAACCAATGTTAGGATGGCGAGATATCCTAATGGAACTCCTATATCCACTCTAAAATGACTAATGTAGTAATCCCTAAGTTGACGAAAAATAGTCAACGAGTTTCGATCGGTTCCTCTATAAAGGATTCCAAGGTGAAGTCATGGATATGGCATCTAATTCTGGTGGATGTATAAGTATGAAAAGTTATTATCAATGCATTGAAAGATATATCTGCATAGGTAACGTAGTTTCAACTAAAGTTGTACTATGATCAGTGACAGATACTCACAATGCAACCGGGAAGCCATGATATTACCATATGTTAATAATGATTCTGATAAGAGAAATGAAATATTTGAAAAGATGAAGTATGAGATGTTCTTTGTAAGAAAATGTGCTTCAAAGTTTTCAGAAGATGGTGAGGAATCTAGATGCGAGATAATTACAGTTTTTCTGCAGCTCATACAAGCATTGCATGTTTACTATTTGGTTTGACTGAAATTTGTATTATCTAGGATTTCAAAATTCTAGGGTTTTTTGCCTTTTTAAGTTTGTCAATTTCTTGGAGTGCTATTCCATTGATTCTCTTCTACTTCATTGTCAATTCTTGTGTGTTTGAATTCAATTACTTGATTATTATAATTGAATATTGTTGTTTGTGATTGAATTAGAGAAAAGAAGAGAAAGGAAAAGAAAAAAAAAAAAAGAAAAAAAATTTTGAAAAAAAGAAAAAAAGACTGTAGCATACTCAAAGGTTACAACATAGTTATAACAAAGAGAAAGAAAGACATTTGTTGATTGAGGTTTATCATCAAACGGGCTGAATACATCTTTCTAGTTGGTATCTTGTTTGATAATTACTCTTTCCCTCGTATAAATTTCTTGTGTTTCGTGTCATTTTATTCCTTCATTGTTTCTTGTTCTTATTTCTTGGATCTATATTACAAGTTGGAATAATATAAGGTTGTATTGTTTTGATTTAATTCAACTAGTTATTAAAGAACTTGAGCATGAAAACTATTGAGATAAAAGGCAAGAGAGTGTGAGACTATTATCGGGAAAAAACCAATTAAGAGTGAAATATGAGTGGAGTGCCATTATTCGAGTGTAAACACGTAAGGGAGTGTGTGAGGTTTTTCACTAACATTCTTTTTGTGTAACACATTACAATATCTCATAGGAATGATTTATCACCAAAGGGGATGGCAGATAACTCATCTTTGTGTTGCAAGTCATACAACAACAGTTTGAGCGGTTGAATTTGGTGTTGGGTGAAGTGAAAGATAGGATGGATCATCAAGAAACTGTGATTATAAATTTGCAAGGTGGGAGAGATAGGAGGCGACGTGAGCTTAGGGTTGAAAATGAGTATAAGAATAAATGGTGAGTCTCTTGTTGTCAAGCGTGCTTTCAATAAACAAATTAAAATGCATGATACAGAGTAGCAAAGCGAGAATATTTTTCATACTAGATGTCATATCAACAATAAGGTATGTAGTATAATCATCGATGGGAAGAGTTGTATTAATTTGGCTAGCACTACTTTAGTTGACAAATTGAATTTACCTAGCTTGAAACCCCCTAGACCATACAAGTTGCAGTGGTTGAGTGATTGTGGGGAGGTAATTAAGGAGATGTGTTCTCCATAAAAATAGTTAACTATTGCCTTACTACTTGGACACCTACTAAATAAGGCATTTGCTATGTTTAATTAAAAGTTGGGATTTTTAAGTTTGTTTTGGTATAAAAAAATTTTACAAGTCACATTTCCATTGCAAATTATTATATATTGTTAGAAACATGCTAAGAGGCATTGCATACTATCTATCATGAATGGGAAGAGTAGTCTTGTGTTTCATATCCTGATACTCCAAGCCTTTGTTCCATCTCAAGCGAAGGTTGAGATCATCACATATAAAGGGTCTCTAAGTTTAGTACAATTGGGTCTCTTGTAATGTGCTTGTGAGGAGCTAATTATGCATTGAAGTCAGGTGTTGGAGGCAACATAGCATGAGAATTTATTTTGTATTAGAAATAGAGATTCAGTCCGCATACTTGTTGTAGGGATGAGTTGTTATTTTCACAAACTGCAATGCGCATTTTATGCATGAATAATGAACAGAAGATAAGTAGTGAATCTGTGGACTTTTATCGTTGACCTTTTGACAGTGAACAAATGTATGAGTTTCAACCTTTAAAACGTTATTTGCAAGCTTATTTATTGACACGCCAAACATACTACTGATGTAGAAACTATCACATCAATCAATATTAAAAAAACATTTGTATTTTGGATATTTTATAAAGGGAAAAGCTTTTTTGCCGCTTATGTTTGATTGCCCTAGTTGATTGTTAGTCAATTTTTTTTTTTTTACTTAGTGATTAAGAAAGTAATTTTAAGTGTATTGGTGTATTTTTTTTTATTTTTTAAAAATATTTAAATAGCAATAGATGCCACGCTTACACATTAGCTTGTAACTAGCATAACTCTTTAATCTTAGGTCAATCACTTGTTTGGTGTATAAAGACCTGTTGCTAGCTTTGATCTCACAAGTACATAACAAAGCGGTATTAGATCGAGCTAATGTGTACATAGTTTCTCATAGATGGATGAGCAGAGGAGAGGAGAATGATGACATTGTATACATGTCTCCCAAGTCCCTTGTTCCATGCTTTAGCAGCACAATTAGACCAAGGTCATTCCTAATTTGAGTATGAGTACTGAGATTGGAGAAAGAAACCATCAGCATACTAGAATTATCCAAATTAATTGAGCATTCAACTGAAAATCACAAAATTGGATTTTCCCCATTGAATAGATGATGAGAATCCAACAAGTTGGATTTGTAGTGTAAAGTAATTTTTTGAGTTCCAGCCAATTCCGACAAAAGACCAAAATGTTGTTAGCAACGTAGGAAGATGAAGATCAGTTGTGGCAGAAGCAGGTTTGGGATAATCTATTTGTTGAAGGAAGTGGACTTTCTTCTGGAGCTCTGCTACTCATCATCTTCACACACTACACACCACATTTTTTTTTATTTTTTTTAATTCTTATTAAACTAATTGAGTTCTTCTACTCATCATTCATATACTATACATTTGGTAAGAGAAAAAATTAATAATTAAAAAATTATGTGTAGCGTATGGTATGAGAATGATGAGTAAAATTTTTCTTTGGTGGACTTGGGTGGACTGCGTGAAATGGAACGAAGTGGGCTCAGACTGTCTACCGCAACATTTACCATGGAAGAAAGCACACGGGGGAAAGCTTTTGAGGCATAATCCTCATCCGATTATAGAACTAAGAATCCGGCTCTAAAGCAAAAACATGGATCAATTAAGATGATGAGTCAGTGTAACCAGACAAGCATTTCATTAAAGATCCTTTGAGAAATTGACATTTACAGAATCCATAGGAATATGAGTCCCCAGCATAAATTTTTTTTGTGAAAACTTTAGGCTTTGAGAATTCTACAGATTCACCTTTATAGTGTCCTATAAGTGTTTCGTGTGAAAACATTCACATCCAAGTAATGAATCGATAAGCGCATATGCACCTTTATGAGAACTTTTTTCTTTGGTTGAAGCAAACTTTCACGCTTCACTGTAAAGAAACGCGAACGGCTGGGGCTGCATAAATGATTGTCCTGCTCCCTGGATGAGGAACAGACCACTAGGGTATGCTTCAGTCCAGCAACTGCGAAAATTCACAGCTTCTCTCCTACTGCTCCTTGAAGAGTTCACGACCTATAATCATTCTTCTAATTTCACTAGTGCCAGCTCCGATTTCATATAGTTTGGCATCTCGAAGCAGCCGACCAGTCGAATACTCGTTCACATATCCATTACCACCCAGGCACTGTATAGCCTGCAATATTGATCTTATTCGAGTGAAACAGTGGACAAACTATTTTGTGTGGAAGTGGGAAATATACTTGTACGGGTGTAGCATATTATTCAGTGAATGAACTCCACTTTTGCCAAGAGGGGGGAAAAAAGAAGAAAGAATGAACTCAATTGTTGCTATAGTGCTATTGGTCCCAGGTTGACATAAGGAGGGACTCTGTTGGATTGGCTGTCCTTATTTCTCAGTGAAAAAACCATTGGAATTTTCTTTTTACAAGTCAGTTAAAATGTTATTAAGATGAGAGAAAGGTGTTACCCCAGTTTACAGGAAGTATACAACAAAAAGAAGATATCCACCAAACTAGGAAAAGGGAACTAAAGATCATTTTTTATGCTAGCATGGCTTTTTTCTTTAGGGGACGGGGGAAGAAAAATCACAAGTAATAAGGTTGCATCAAATGATATATTTCACACAATATATAAGCAAAACAAGAAATGAACACAAATAAGTGCTGCAGGAACTTTCACCTGCAAAGCCACTTGGGTGGCTCTTTCAGCTGCACAAAGTATAACTCCAGCACAATCCTGAAAATTTGTGTTCAAGTAAGTTGGCTTATGTTTCAGTTTAAGCATCCTATGGTACTATACGAGAACCTCATAATTTCTCTCTTCCATTATTGGACACTCTAATAGTCACAAGAATAAATAAGTAAAGAAATAGCTGAAACCAGAAAGCATTGCATTTGTTAAAAAGTCATTCATAGTATCAATAGAAAACAGAAAAGCCACATTTATATGAATAAGAAATGAGCTTTGATACTCATCATCCCACACACACCACACTTATTTTATTATTATTATTATTATTTTTCTTTTTTTGGTTTTATTCTTTCTAAACTAATTGAATTCTTCTACTCATTATCCATACACCACACATTTTGGTAAGGGAAAAAAATTAAAAATTAAAAAAATTGCGAGGTATATGGTGTAAGGATGATGAGTAGAATTTTTCATAAGAAATTTGGTACAAAGAATAAGAAAGAAGCCATTAACCAAATTTTTTGAGATAAAATGAAAATGGAATTAACCAGAAATCGTGAATCTACCTCGCAGCATTTATTCAGACTTGGTCAAAATTACAATAAACACATGAATGAAAATCAATAGCTAACAATATGCACAGCTAGCAATAGATTATGATTGCCTATATGGAGATGTATAATGATAAAATTGGATCTTCAGTCCACCTAGATATTCCATGTGCTTTATAGCTGCTATTATGATGGAAATTATAATAAAATATTCAATCGTAGATGTCAGTTTATAAACCTTGAAATAAATGAGGGTTTTGAATGTACAAAAAAAAAAAGCGACTATCAAAACAAGGTTTGACCCTGAAGAGAAAAGGCACATATATATATCTTGGAGAATAGATTATCCTAAAAGAGTTAGCAATTAGAAATAAACCAATAATTTATATCACACTTAAAACACTTTAACGACCATACAACAATGGAATTGATTAGCCAGTATTTGCAGTCAACACAGGTCATCTTCTTTACTTGGCAGACCATGGATAACAGTGGTGCTACCCAAAAAAAAAAAAAAAAAGATGGTACAAGACTACAAGTGAGACATTGTTTTTTTTTTTTTTTTGGTAAGTACAAGTGAGACATAGTTAAGAGCTTTTATTGTTGGAATGGACGTCAGAAGCTCCACCATAAGTGGCAAAATTATTTTATTGTAGACATATGTTTAGAAGACAAATGGATAATGATAAGACGGAAAATATTAATTAGAGACCCTAAACTTGGAGAATGTATACTTGGACCAAACTAAAGAATAAAGATAACAAATAAAAATGAAAGAAAAATAAGTGTCAAATAGCACCAAATAGCACCTTAGGGTTAACTTTTCCATTGTCACAGTCCCTTGCAACAGAATACACGTAGGACCTGGGGCAAAAATAGATAATAGTTAACCACTGCCATGTGAAAATTGATGACTCAAAAGCACTGTCAGAATCCCATACCTTGAAGACTGTAAAGAAGTATACATGTCTGCAAGCTTACCCTGTAATTTCAGGTCATAATCAGCATAAGAACTAGATACAAGAACAGAAATCGACTACACAACATCTGAATGAACACTTGTGCATATAATAATCATGAACCTGTATAAACTGAAATTCTCCTATTGGACGACCAAACTGCTCTCTCTGTCGAACATAAGGAAGAACAACATCAAGGCATGCCTGCATGATACCAAGAGGCCCAGCTGCCAAGAAGCCGCTCCAAATCTAGCCCCGACATCATGACATAGACTCCTGAAATCAAACGCAAACATCCATTAGAATATCATGTTAGAGCAAAGACTAAAGTAGAAAGATATGTGAGTGTCTTCATTACTTGCTAGAATGAGAATCAGAAACATTTCAGTTGCATTATCACAATAACAATGTTTAGACCAGTGGCAACTATGTTTGCTTAAAACAATCAACACAACCAAAATTACAAGAGTAGTCAAATTTAAGCATGCAACATGCCATCACTGGCATTAGAAACCCGGTATCATTAAAGTGATTCCTTTCCAAAAGCAAAAGTATGAGATCAGGAAATGCAAGACCTTTTCCTTCCTGCCCAAGAACATTTTCTTCTGGAACAAAGCAATTCTCAAAGACAAGTTCGCATCTGCTCAGAACATTGCCAGTATTAGTAGAATAATGAAAAAGAGGAGCAGGAATTGGGATTCTACATAGATAAATTCACTTAAAGCAATGCCGACATACGTGTCACTTCCTCGCATCCCAAGTTTGTCTAGTTTCTGGGCAGTACTGAATCTGCATTTAATAAAAAAGCATTTGCTTTAAAAAATAAAAAAAAAAATAAAATCAAGGATGCAAGATTTGTTGTTTCAAACTCCTATGGTTAAATAGCCTGCCTAATTTTGGTTTCAAATCATTTCAAGTGATTTTCGGTGAAAAATAAAATTTAGAATCATATGGTTATAAATGAAAGAATAATACCACTTTGTTGTAGGATCTATTCATTTACCTACTGTTGGAATACAATTTAAATAATTAAATGTACTTCTTCCCATCATCTTAAACTATTGGCACAAGTGGTGATTTAAATAATATCAAAGCAGAAATCTTAAATTCGAACCTCGACTCTACACTTCACCACCCATCCAATTAAGGGGAGTTTTGAATAGTGAGTTGAGTTAAGTTGAGATGCGAGTTGAAAGTTGATAAAATATTGTTAGAATATTTTTTTTAATATTATTTTTGTTTTGGATTTGAAAAAGTTGAATTGTTTATTATATTTTGTTAAAAAGTTTGGAAAGTTGTAATGATTAGATGAGATGAGATGAGGTTAACTCATTATCCAAACAAGGCCTAAATACTCCGTGTGTTAGGCCCACTTATGAAGGGAGAGTCTGGCTATACACATGAGAGGAAGTGTTAAAACTATAATTTAAATAATCAAAATTTACCTCTTCCCACTAGCTTAACCTTTTAGGACAATTGATGATTTACACCTATTTTAAAATATACTTTCTACAGCTGATGTAGGCAGTCACAATCATTTCTTAAATAGCATTGATCATGTGACATATGACTGCTGGTCCAACAATTCGAGCACCATCAAAACCACAATGTATATTAATGCTAATTGAAAATAGTGTATATGCCATCTATTAGTCACCATTACCAAAACCCACTCTTGGACTAGCTACAGACTACAATGAGATAATTGCTCGAGTACGTTTCACAATGACATTTAATAAAATGTTGGACTTGCACATTTGAAAAGAGAACCAGTGAATCAGCTTTTGTGCAACTACCCAGGCATTCCCTTCTCAATGATGAATGCTGTGATTCCTTTTGAGCCAGCTGTGATGTTCGTTTTTGCATAACACAACCTGGCCCAATACTCAAAACCAGTTATAACAAATTTATATAGAAAAGTAGTGCAACCAATAAAGCAAAATTGATAGTTGTATGAGCTATTAAATTCTCTTTATCCACGTGTTTTTTTCTTTTCCCTTAAATTAATTAATAGGATTAAGAAAAATTGCAGTTAGAACTTAGATGATGTACGATTGTCTACATGCATGACTATCTAAGCACATAGCTGATTGATAATCTATTTACATGCAGAAGAATATAGCTCAGAAGAACAACTAATTATTCAGATTTTTTTTTTTTTCCTTATTTTCTAACTTTAAAGGGTGCCTATAGCTGTCCAATGGATTAAGAGTGGCTTTTTTCAGCCTCAGTCATTCTCAAAGAAAGAATTGGCTCTTTATCCCTACTGCCAATTAAATGGCAAAGATTAGTGTAAGGATAGTATCTTGTCAACTGGAACTGACGAAAAAAGAAATGAGCTAAGTTCGCATTCTCACAAAAATAACAACAATATATTGTATGCTAAAGAAGCCACTTTATAAAATAACACAATCTCTGCCCACTGAAACATAAGCTCACAAGATGATGGGCCTAACATATAAACAGAGCTGCATTGGTGTTTCAGATTCAATAGAAGTAAACCTCCTGCTCTATGGTTTATATGTTTTAGTATTTAGTATAGTTTCTTTCCAGTAATATTTGAGACACTAGAGACAGTAAAGAGTTTAACATATATATTGAAACATGTTAGCCTAATTCTCTCCACTGAGAGAACTATAAAAATTCTGAAACCCTCTCATATTAATGAGAAAGAA